>OY731404.1:54971808-55383723 GCA_963425845.1 Sphenostylis stenocarpa
TTTAATTCTGTGTTAGAGATGAGATTATGTGATGTAAGTTAAATGTTATCACTTTCTTTAGAGTATTAAATTTTGGTTCTTTTGGACGTTTTACTTTTTCAAATTATGGTCAAGCATATGTTCTCTATTTTTGATGGCATAATTAGAAAAAAAGCGATAAGTTATACTAGTTTTGGGTCTGGGTGGATAACACATGGGTGGATCAAAGATCAGCACATGTTGATGTAAGTTCCTTGTTTTTCTTCTTATGTTAATTTCTTAAACAATTGTATCCTTTTTTATGTTTTTATCCAATTCACTACTATTCTATTTTAATGTTTATAGGCAGAGTTTAGTCGTGCCTGGGAAGAAGCCTCTCAATCAGGATCTATTGCAGGAGGTTCTCCGCCTGATGAATTACAGGTTTGGTGTAAAGTTGCTGGAATAAACAAAGGCAAAGTATATGGGCTTGGATCTCGAGTCAAGCAAAGCAATTGGGAGAAATCTTTGTCACGACTCTACTTCATCATCTCGTCCAACTTATGAGGGAGGAGATTGAACAATTAAAAAACAAGTTACAGGAAGTTGAGACCGAAAGGGATGATCTCCGTGAAAGAATGTTAACTAATGAGAGACAAATTCGAAAAATGATAAAATGTTGCTCCTCTTGATGGAGAAGATGGATGTTCAACCTCCCGAATTGTGAACTGATTCTACTATGTATATTGTATTTGTTTTGTTAGTATCTCGACATTTTTAGAATTATGACTCTTATTTTAGTTTATCCTACTTACTTTTATATTGAATTTTCAATATGTAAGAAAGTATTTAATTCATGAATGATGACTTTATTTAGAACAAAATTTGTGGTATTATTTTGATGGTTATCTTAGGTAGTGAAATTTTCATATATTTAATATAATATATAATGTATTTCATAGGTTTATCGTTATTTTAATAATCCATTAATACGTTCTTGAATGTTTAACAAATTTGTTTTAACTGATACGACAACATTTATATCAATTAAAAACTTTACAAAAAATCTTCTAAGTTGATTTAATCGATTGTTTCGCGATTGAATAGATTGAAATATTGCAAAACTTTCTTGTAAAACTTTTCAAGTTATTTTAACTAATAAAAATAAGTTTTAATCGATTAAAACGCTGTGCAGAAATTGTTTTAATCGATTGTAACGAGATTTAATCGATTAAAAGAGTTCTGATCAATCATAATTGCATTCTCATCGATCATAATTGAAACGATATAATAGCGGTTCCAGGTTAACCGCTATCTAAGTGCGCTTTTAAGAGCGGTTCCTGTGTAACCGCTATCTAAAATGTACTTCGCTTGAGCGACACTCTTCTCGCTCGAGCGAAACGCCCCCTGCACAAAATTGACACTCTCGGGTTGTATTTCGCTTGAGCGACTCTAGTTTCGCTCGAGCGATGGTGCAACCGCTATTAGAAGTGCTCTTTTAAGAGCGGTTCCAGTGAAACCGCTATCATATAAAACGCTGTGTAGAAATTTTTAAGTTGTTTTAATCGATTGAAACGAGATTTAATCGATTAAAAGAGTTCTGATCAGTCATAATTGCATTCTGATCAATCATAATTGAAACGATATAATAGCGGTTCCAGGTTAACCGCTATCTAAAATGTACTTTGCTTGAGCGACACTCTTCTCGCTCGAGCGAAATGCCCCCTGCACTAAATTGGCATTCTCGGGTTGTATTTCGCTTGAGCGACTCTAGTTTCGCTTGAGCGATGGTGCAACCGCTATTAGAAGTGCTCTTTTAAGAGCGGTTCCAGTGAAACCGCTATCATATAAAACGCTGTGTAGAAATTTTTAAGTTGTTTTAATCGATTGAAACGAGATTTAATCGATTAAAAGAGTTCTGATCGGTCATAACTAAATTTTGATCGATCAAGACTGATTTTGATCGGTCATAATTGTATTCTGATCGATCATCCTGAACCCTTAAGTGGTTTTAATCGATTAAAATCAAGTTGTATCGATTAAAATATTGTAAAAACATTTCACTTGACATTTTAAGTAATTTTAATCGGTTCTATCAAAGTTGTATCAGCTTAAAAACTTGTTTGAGAAAGCTTTTGTCAAAATACTTTGTTTTTAATTGTTAAAAACATTTTTAGAGGCATTTTGCAAAATCTTTTAAGTGAAGAAACCTCATGCAACATAAATCTTTTAATTTTAGTATTAAAAATTTAAATTATATTTTATTAAATTAAAATAATTACAATATATTTTTCTACTTTGAGAATGAACAATATAATTAAACTCAAAATTGACAATATTATAATACATTTTTGAACTCTTTTGGATTAATTTTTTTTCCTAATTTTTGATATAGTTAATTTTAATATTTAAAAGTATTTAACATTTTGAATTCTCGAAAGGTTTTCTCTAATAGCAAATTTAAAAACATAATATTCAAAAAAATAGTTAATGTAAGTTTTCATTATGATCAATTATAATTAGAAATGACAGATCATAATTGAGAAGATATGATAGCGGTTTCACGTTAACCACTATCTAAAGTATAATTTAGATAGCGGTTAAGGGTTAACCGCTATCATATACAACTAGATTTTTTGATTCTGATCGATTAGATTTTCAAATGATCGATCATATTTGATAATTTTTTCAAATAATTAATTATAATCGATTAGTTTTCTAAATTATTGATTAGAATTGATTAGTTTTTCAAATAATAGATTAGAATTGATTAATTTCTGAAATATATAATAAAAAATTATAATTAAAAATATAAAATAGTTAAGAATATTGACTATTGTAAAGATAAAGTAGAATATGGGAGGAGATGCGATGATAATATAATGATAGAACTTACCAAAATGTAGAATTGAGAAGTTTGAAACAAATAAAATTAAGAAAATAGAGATTTAATTACACTTTTAATAAATTTAAGATAATACTAGTTTTGATTTTTATTTTTAAATATTTATTTTAATTATTTAAAACAGAGAAACTATAATTTTAGTTTCTAACTACTGAATTTAAAGAATTAAATTTATTATTATTTAATCTTTTAATTTTAGTATTAAAATTTTAAATTATATTTTATTAAATTAAAATAATTACAATATATTTTTCTACTTTGAGAATGAACAATATAATTAAACTCAAAATTGACAATATTATAATACATTTTTGAACTCTTTTGGATTAATTTTTTTTCCTAATTTTTGATAAAGTTATTTTAATATTTAAAAGTATTTAACATTTTGATATAATGAGCATGATAAGATAATGATAGAATTTACAAAAATGTAGAATTGAGAAGTTTAAAAAAAAATTTAAGAAAATAGAGATTTAATTATACTTTTAATAAATTTAAGATAATACTAGTTTTTAGACCTTTTTCTAATATTTGTTTTTAAAAATATAATATCATTTTTAATATTTTATAGATTTTATATTTATATATTTATAAAAGTAATTAGATTAAATTTATTATCCTCTCATATATTATTATACATTTAGCGTAATTTTAGTTTATTTAAAAATTAGAATACAAATATACTATACCAATATACCATTATATTATTTTCATCGTATATAAATTACAAAAATAATAATTTGTATACTATACTATACTAACATATTATTTGTATACTATACTAATAGTATAATATACTATATTATAATATTATTTATATACAAAACTAATATCTTTATATCTTTATATATAAATATATAAATATGGAAAGATATAAATATATGTAAAAATATAAACATATAAATATGTAAAGATATAAACATATATCTTTAATATTTTGTAAATGTAAATATAATTTATATATATTTTTAAATCTTTTTCTAATATTTATTTTTAAAAATATAAATATATAATATATATATATATATATATATATATATACAAATATATCAATATATCAATATTATCCCGTCATATATTAATATACATTATTAGCATAATTTTAATTTAATTAAAAATTAGAATACAAATATACTATACTATACTAATATACCATTATATTATTTTCATTGTATATAAATTACAAAATTAATAATTTGTATACTATACTATACTAATAGTATAATATACTATATTATAATATTATTTGTGTAGAAAAATAATATCTTTATATATAAATATGAAAAGATATAAATATATGTAAAAATATGAAGATATAAATATATAAAAATATAAATATATGTAAAAATATAAAGATATAAATATATCAATATTTAAATATATATTAAAATATATAAATATATTTTTATTTATAGATTTTATATTTATATATTTATACGGATATACATTTATTTGTATATAAATATAATTTATTTGTAAGTTATTATTAAAAGATCCTAGTAGCTCAGATGGTTGGAGTTTCAGCCTCCAACTCTAAGGTACCGGGTTCGAATCCCGACAATGACAATAAATCACCTAATAATAAGTTAAACTTCTAAAAAATATAATATAATTAAGAGATAGGGGAAATAAATATAAATAAAAACTTAAATAAGCAAAAATATAATATAATTAAGAGGTAGGGAAAATTAATAATAGATATAATAAAAATGTAAATAAATAAAAATAATTAAATTTGTTATTGATTTAGTGACCGAATTTTCGGTCATCGATTCGATCACCGAAATTAGTGACCAAGGACATAGTGACCGAATTTTCGGTCACTATTTGGTGTTTTTCTTGTAGTGATTACATAATATGTTTAGAAAGAAAGTGTCGAGTACAAGTTATATTAATCATGATTAGAACCTCAACATCTTTTCAAAAAATATGTTATACATGATGTATAGAATCGTTAAGATCGTGAATTTAATTATGTATATATATGATGATGGTGTAAAAACCATGAGTATCATATCCCAGTGATATTTGTACAAGTTATAATATAAACTAACGTACAATGTAAACTTTTTACACTAATAATGCATACATATTAAGCTCTTTTCAATTAATCAAATTAATGTATATAATTAAAATTTTATTTGATTTTTAATTAAAAATAATATTACGATTATAATAATTATATTTTAAATATAATGAGATTTGTTACAACTCATACTAGAATAGGACTTAATTTGAATCTAAATATAATAAGCTCATAATAATAGTAATTAACATAATCTACCTTAAAATTTACAACATTATCTATTGTTATAATCACTAGTACAGAAAACACCTTTAACATCGGTTCTTAGCAGCTTTCTACATCGGTTCTACAACCGATGTAGATACAACCGATGTAGAAACTTGGTGAGTTTTAACATCGGTTAAGAACCGATGTAGAAACTCTGACTTTCCACATCGGGTCTTGCCATAACCGATGTGGAAAGTCTGACTTTCCACATCGGTTCTAGCCATAACCGATGTGGAAAATCATACTTTCTACATCGGTTATGGCAAGACCCGATGTGGAAAGTATTAAAAATGACTTTCTACATCGGTTCTAGGCCATAACCGATGTGGAAAGTCATATATTTTTTTCAAATACGAATTTGAGTTTATGATTTTTCATAACTCGTACAAGCATTGCAAATATTTACGACTACTCGAATGTTAATCTATAAAGGACATGCATCAACACACAAGTAAACATAATGTATATTATATATCTACATTGTTATCAACAAACAATGAACATGTATTGTATTCTAAGTTTATATATACAAAGAATATAGTCCTAATGTTTCACAATTAAGTATTCAATCACGACTATAGTTCTTAATAACAAAATCTGCCCAAAGTCGTCTAATGTCATCAATCTCTGCTTCACTTATTGGATGACCATCATCGAATATCTACAAACAAACAAAAAACATTTCAGATAAGCACAAGTAGGCAAATATATGTCAATGACATAGATATAGTCATAACACATACCAAATTCCATGAATCTGTGATATTTGCTGTGATGATTGTTAACATATGTCTCATCACATAATATCTGCACTCCCAACTTCCTTTTTGCTTATTACACTATAAGAAAAAAAAACATTAAATACAGAAAATGAGTAAATTAAAGTTAAGAATTTGAAAGATAACGTGCTTACATGTGGAAGTATCCATGTGGGTTTCTTTTTAGGCTTACCCTCCATGACTGAGCATGCTTCTATACACCTATAAAAGATTAAATGGAAAATACTTCATATTAAGACATGTGGAACTTAAAATGAAATGAATGAAATATTATACAAGGGTGTTAGTATACTTACACATCATCTTAAACAATTGAATGTTGTCTGGACCGAGATTTGGGAATGAAGCACAATTATTATGAATACTTACTTATGAATATAAAAAGTAAAATCTGGATACTATTTAGCTCAAAGGAGTGAAGCACAGATGTTTACAGTTATTAAATCTGTCATGAACCAGACCTAGAGTATTTAGTCACAAAGACAGATTCATATATAAGGGTGTTAGTATACTTACACATCAATAATCTGTTTAATTTCCTTTTTGGGTTTATTCCATAAAGAGCATAAAAAATAGCCTCACTACGTTTAGGACAAAGGATAAGCAGTTGCCAGTGAGACCTACAAAAAATGTCGCTCAATTAGCAATTCTTAAGAGATTCAAAGTTTGAGAGTAAGTAATTTAAAAAAACTTACCCATAATGATATGGTGCGAGATAAACTTCCTTTGATCCTTCACAAAATCTCTTTTGAATGTATGCTTGAATAGTATTTGGTTTGTTCCCCAAACTCTGAATGTGGACAGGATCAATGAATCCATAGAAATCTTCTACTCCCTTTTCCACAACAACTTTGTTGAGGTAACTAGAAATGGAAAATATCATGTTAATTGCATTTTAGACAAGTTGGTGTCTAATAGGGCATACAACCAATTGACTTAAATAAAAACATAAGACTTACATTAACCAGACTTGGAGAATTGTAACGCAAATCATGTCTTGACTCAAAACAACATCCATAATGTCCTTCTGACTCAAGTACAACGTGATGGGCTGCGGATTCCCAATCACATGAGGGTCCATCTAGATCTGTAAAGGTATATGCTTTCCTAGCTTATAAGCTAAGAGGCATAACCTTTGTATCGGATCTGAGTCCAGTTCCTCTTGAACTTTCTCCTTCCCCTTCTCCTTTCCTTTCTGCTGGGCACAAATGTCCTATACACATCAAGGAATTAAATTAAAATTTATGATAAAATAATAAAATTATAAACATGTATCAAATTATTAAAGAAAACATATAATACCCGATCAGTAGGAAATAGGATAAGTGCTCTAGGCCACTGAATGAAATGACCGGGAGCCTCCCCCACTGTTCTAACCTCGTCGGATGGAATAGGAACAGGAGCTTCAGAAACTTGCACCCGTTCAACCACAACACGAACACAGGAATCCGTCATTTCTACCCCGTGTATAAGTGGCCCCAATGTATGCACAGGTACCATAAGCCACTAGTAAGCCTTCCGTGTGAAGAACTTGCATAGAGGCCTAGGAGTGTCTTCACCAAGTGGAGTTGACTCATCATCAAGAACGTCAACCCGTGCACAACTCCCTTTGGTGCTAACACGTTCCTCGTGGCGAGAACCTACGGGAACACACTCGTTGACCCCCTCCCGTGTTCCCCGAGATAAGCCTAAGGAAACAAGTTCCTGCCTTAGCTCTGCCCGAAGCTCTTCCCTAATTTGATCCCTGATGGCCTGCAACTCATCTCTAATGACCACACTTTTTGTGGAAAATTTATGACTGCCAAAAAACATAGCAATGTTAAATGCTGGTATACTGAAAAAAGCAGAATTACATCAGTGAATTACAGCAGAAAACATAGCAATGTTAAATGCTGGTATACTGAAAAAAACATAGCAATGTTAACCCCCTTGGGACAGCTTCCTTCTACCTATATACTGAAAAAAACTGCTGGTGTTTCATCAGTGAATTCATACCAACTAAAGACAGCAATGTTAAATTAAACCCGAGGTTGATTTAACTGCGGGTAAGGTGCAAAGAATTACATATATAAAAGGCCAATGCATATATAAAGGGCAAGTTAAAAGCAGAATATGCTTAAAGCACACGAACCTTAAAAGAAGGATCCATACGGCTCTCAACAAACTTATCCCATGTCTCAGTGTCTAGAAAGGAATATTGCTCACAAGGAGACACTCCTTTCTTGCTTCCAAACACATAGGTGGAAGTCAATTGGGTCTTGAAGGCCCTCCAACGCTCACCAGCGAATGATATCCACTTCCTCCTTAGCCCTTCAGTATTTGGAACATTATAAGTGAGCTACAAAAAATAATACAAGGTCAGTAATCCTACAAGAATTAACAATACAAGTAAATTTAATAGAAAAAAATTCATACCAAGATGCTTTGCCAAATTTGTTCCTTCAAACGCATCTCCACATCATCCCAATCCTTCTTTATTATGCTCACTTTGCTGCGGCCCAGAAGTGCAACATAACTTCTAAACTTTGTTGCGTGAGGCCAATAGCATTTCCGGTTGAGTCATCAAACTCAATCGGTAACCTCTCATCAGCATTTCGACTTAGTGCCAACTCACTAAGTCGTGTTGCACGTCTCCCTTCTTCGCGGACCTACTAGAATCGGCCATATTCCTGCAAAATAAGACAAATAAATGAGTTAGAATACAAAGTAACTAATACAAAGACATGCAAAGTAAGTAATAGTGTAAAAACCATAATATACCTATTGTTTAACAATTTTCCCATATTCCTTCTTCATGATCAAATCGGGTGGCATATACATCATCTTGTTCATTGTCATCATTAGAAGGTAAAATGTGTGATGTCGAAGATGGACTGGTAAACTGTTGAAGTTGTAAATCTTCAAGGTCATCACTACCGGACATGGGTTTCCCTTGAAGCATTATTGACCAACTACTATTAACTGGATCGGAGATATAAAAGACTTGTTTTGCTTGAGTTGCCATAATAAAAGGTTCGTCTTTATAGCCAAGCTTATTCAGAGTTAACCAATGTAAACCCTAATTCATCCACCAAAACACCATTATTACTTGTCAACCCAATTGCACTTGAATACAACAATTCTAAATTTGGTGTAGTCAACCTCCCAAATATCTTGAATTACTCCATAATAAGAAAGGGATGCCATTACGTGAGAATTATCTTTTGAAGTAGCAAAGTGCATTGATTCAAGCAACTACCATCACACCACTTGTTTTGCATTGTACTCTTTTCATCTTGAAGCTTAGTATAAAAGGAATAACCGTTTACATCATATCCACTCCATGTTATGACATCAAAGTTTGGCCCATGAGCTAACCATTTCAAAGTTTCGGATGCATCATCAATTGTAACGATCTGTTCTTCAAACCACTTCAAGAAATTTTTATTGTGTTCATTCAACAACCATTTTTCATTCATCCTTGGATATCTTTGCTTGATCATTTCTTTGTGAGTAGATAAGAAAGGTTGAACTTCATCGATGTTATTCAAGATGTAGAAATGTGCTTGTAAAACTTCTTCTCGACTCATGTTTCTACCTTTAACACCTCGGGTTCCCTTCCCAAGTTGTCTTCCATCATGACGAAACGTTGGAATCCCTATAGGACTTACTTCGAAAGATAACTGCATACGAACTCAATTGCTTCTTCTGCAATGTATCTTTCAACAATGGATGCTTCAGGCCTTGATGGGTTTTTAACATATCCTTTCAAGATTTTCATATAACGCTCAATTGGATACATCCACCTTAGATACACAGGGCCACATAACTTAATCTCTCTAACAATATGAACAATTAAATGCACCATTATGTCAAAAAATGAAGGGGGGAAAAACATCTCCAATTTGCATAATATCAACACAACTTCAGCTTCTAGGTTATCCAAAGTCTCAAGATCGAGTACTTTATTACAAACAGCATTAAAGAAAAAACACAGATGCGTTATAACATGTCTAACCTTCTTTGGCAAAATGTCCCGAATAGCAACTGGTAAAAGATGTTGCATTAATACATGACAGTCATGGGACTTTAATCCAACTAACTTCAAGTCTTTCATTGGCACTAGCCGTTTAATATTCGAGCAAAAACCCTAAGGCACTTTGATACCTTTAAGACATTCATAGAGGCTTTTTTTCTCCTTCTTAGACAAAGTATAACAAGCTGGAGGCAAATAAGTCCGCTTACCACGTGATTGGGGACCTAATTCCTGTCTTATGTTCATATGAAGCATATCTAAGCGAGAGTTCAAGCCATCTTTGGTCTTTCCTTGAATATTGAGGAGGGTTCCAATAAGACTGTCACACACATTCTTTTCTACATGCATAACATCAATATTGTGCCTTACATCTAGACTAGACCAATAAGGAAGCTCAAAAAATATGGATTTTTTCTTCCATTTTTCCTTTTCATGGGAAACTGTTTGGGTCTTTCCAAACAAACAATGAATGTCTTTCACCTTCGAATACACTTCCTCTCCTGTTTTAGGGTTAGGAGCGATTTGACTCTCTTGAAAGCCATTATAAGCCTTCTTCAACCTCCGATATGGATGATTAACTCGGTAGAAATCTTCTATGTCCTAGGTACACTCGTCTTCTTCCCATGTTTCAGCTTGATGATAACACGTTTCTTCCATACAAATAGGGCATGCATTATGTCCTTTGACACTCGTATCCACTTAGATTTCCATAAGCAGGGAAGTCATTTATCGTACAAAAAAGCAAAGCTTGCAATTTAAAGTATTCATTACGATATGCATCAAATACCTCAACACCCTCTTCCCAAAGAAGTTTTAATACTTCAATCAAAGGCCGTAAATAAACATCAATGTCATTTCCTGGTTGTTTGGGGCCAGAAATCATCATCGACAACATTACAAACTTGCGTTTCATGCACAATCGAGGAGACAAGTTGTAAATTACTAACAAAACAGGCCATGAACTATGTATACTACTTAAATTTCCATAAGGATTCATCCCATCTGTAGCAAGTGCTAGTCTAAGGTTTCTCCCCTCTTGACCAAATTCTGGAAATATGTCATCAATTTTTTTCCATTGCGAGAGAATCAACTCGGATGTCGTATCTTCCCATCACGAGTGTCTTTCATCTACATGCCACGTTAAGCTCTTTGCATCTTTGGCATTAGTAAATAGCCGCTTAAACCTTGGAATTATTGGAAGATACCACACTACTTTGACGAGGGTTCCTGATGAAATTGTCTTATCACAATTATCTTCTCCATCCTTGACTTTAAACCGTGATGTACCACAAACAGGACAATTATGCAAACTTCCAAACTCCTTCCCGTACAGGATGCAATCATTACGGCATGCATGTATCTTCTTATACTCCATACCCATCGGACAGATTACTTTCTTTGCTTCATAAGAACGGCTTGGAAGTGTATTCCCTTCTGGAAGCATTTCCATTAATAATTCTAGCAACTCTGTAAAACTTTTATCCGTCCACCCATTTTTGGCCTTTAAGTTAAATAATTTTAACACTGCTGACAACCGTGTGAACTTAGAACATCCTATATACAGAGGCTTCTTACTATCTTCGCATAGTTCTTCGAATACATATCCTTTTTCAAATGGCTCTTCACCGATATCACGTATCAAATCTTCTAGTCGATCATTGGTTTCTTTCTGGATTTTAGTTGTCTCTGAAGCCATGGGGAAATCTACTACTTCCCCATGCCAAATCTGAAAGAATTAATGGTTGAGGGGGTGAATTGAACTTTAAAACTTTTTTGCAAAACTTACTTTCTTTTGGAAGAATGAGTTATCTTTATTCAATCTTTGCAAAGGTAACTCGGTTTAAACACAGCACAATTAAAGACAGAAAATAAAAGAGATGAAAGAAGAATATTAACACACAAATTTATACTGGTTCACTCTAATCTAGAGCTACATCCAGTTCTTGACAAACCAGTCAAGTTCCACTAATACCAAGTGAAAAATTACAACCAGTAGATACTCACCAATCTACCCCAAGAACTATCTTGCAAAACGCACTAGACAGAATCTTGAAAACCACCCAGTAACCAAATCCAGTTACTGTACCAAGTGCAGATTACAATCCAACCTGCACAATCAAACTTTTACAAAAGAATATGAAAAGAAAAAACCTGGACTTGAAGTTTCTAATTGTCCAGAACCAATTCTAACAACACTTTCTCTCTTGAATGACCACAATTCTGATTACAGCACCTTATGATATGAAAAAGATTCTTGAATGCAGAGAAGTCACGTATGAAAGTTTCACAGATTGATTTCACAAGTTTTTTCAAGTAGTGTATTGTTTTGTGTGTTTTAAAAGATAGATCAAATCTGTATATATAGAGTAAATCAAAGAGTCGAACGTTTCATTTTAAAAAACTGCTTTCGAGAGTCAAAAGATAAGTTGGTTAGCAATGAAACAAGTTTAGAAGAGACTCGATCGATTAGAACGAAGTATGATCGATCAAACCGAAGTTATGATCGATCAGAATGAAACTATGATCGATCAGATCGAGTTATGATCGATCAGAATAAAACTATGATCGATCAAAATACATTTCAATCGATTAAAACGTCGTTTCAATCGATTGATTTCATTTAAAGCTCCATTTCAATCGATTGATTCGAGTTTTTAATGGATTGAAACAACTTAATGAAAAATGACAGACTTCTTCGTTTCAATCGATTGAAAGTCATTTCAACAGATTGATTTTCTAAAAACTCTTAGACTCAAAAAGGTCTTTTTGTTTCAACAGATTTAAAATCATTTCAACAGATTAAATTCCTGCAAACACTTAGTTAAAAAATAGTCTCTCTCGTTTCAACAGATTGAAAAATATTTCAACAGATTGATTTTCTAAAAACTCTTAGACTCGAAAAAGATCTTTTTGTTTCAACAGATTTAAAATCATTTCAACAGATTGAAAAAGCGAAACTTGATATTGAAAAATTCATTGAGTTATTTTAACTTGTTGATTCCGCGAATCAATCAATTGAAAATACGATTATGTATGATCACTTATTCTTTTAAGTGATTTTAACAGATTGAAAATCCTTTTCAACAGATTGAAAAACTTAGTTTGTTCTTTTAATACTTAGATGTTAGTTTTTCATGCGTAAAAATGATTTTCAATGGGATGCAACATTATAAGGCGCTTATCACAAAATATATTGGCCTATCAAGAGATTAAGTATTAAACTAAAAACCTAATCATCTACACACCCACAACCTAATCTATATCTATGTCTTCATCAAATCCACCAAGTGCTTCAATCTCCCCCTATTTGATGGAGACAAATAACCACCGCACCTCGCATAAAAAAATAATGGACCAGAAACATATATTTTGTGGTGTGTGTGTAGTGACGATTTTAAGCAAAATACTTCTCCCCTATTTGATCGCATCAAATAGAATGTTTTAGTTACAGATCCAATGGGGCCACGTGGATACCCCGAATATAAAACAAAACATTAAAAACTAAGAAAAGAAAACAGAATAACGTAAACATAGAAAATCTTCATTCGTCCCCGGGCCTTGGTTGAATTGCAGCTCCACAATCCCGTTGTAAATGTCTTCTAGTTGATTATCAATATGCTCGGAACCTTGCAATGAAATTTTCATCCAAATAATGTCGTCGAGCCCTCGGAGCAGCGAGTCATCTCCATATGCCTCCTTTGGTCCGATTGCAGTTCGCTCATTTGATGTAACATTGTTCTTTCGAACCGAGACAGAGGCGTGCCACGGTCGAGCGGTGGATTGTATGGAATCATCTCCATTGGGTTCACCTCTTCCATTGGATCGGACGGACGTGTCGTAGAAGTTCCAGGAATATCGGTGTTGATTCCTTCCGCTTGCTCTTCTTCTTCACTTTCTTCACTTTTTCCAGCCTTCTTCTTTGGAAATCCATTCACCATCAATTTTGATGAACCCCATTTTGTGAAGAACAGAATTGTTTATTTCATTTGTTGGTCGAACAGCTTCAACAAGTTCCCCTTCCATATCAACACCAAAATGTGTTAAAAATTTAGAAATCGAATAGCATAGGGATACCCGAAATCACTAAGTCTCTTGGCTTTGATCATGTGATCCTTGATGACGAAGACCCAGCTTCACTCGTATTCGTGATGAATGCAAGTACATCGATACTAAATCTCCTTCATTTAGCACCGCATGATTGCTTCCCCTGGGTGTAAGCCGCCAGGAAACGATGAAAGCGAGAATCCTTTCTTCCAGCTTTCAACTTCCCAGTGTTGAATGAACTTACGTAATCATGCCTATTCTTCGTGCAAGAGCGGAAATACTCGAACTTTATTAAATTCTTCAACATCCGAAGTACATCCTTTGGTGACTTTCACACCTACATCTTTTATTCCAACGAACTTCCTTCCGGACATTAGGTGTTATCTCAATGTCTACTCCTTTTACTTGAGTTATTAGAGTGGAACCTTCAAAGGACAAGTTAGTGAAAAAGACTTTAATTAAGTCGTGGTAAATCCTACCATTCAACTCCGTAAACGTCCGAAGTTTTTGATGTTGCAAGAACTTCCGAATGCCCCCGAATCCTTCGAGCATCAAACCAGGAGAACTTTAACATCTTCGGAATGTTGACTTGCTTCCCGCTTAATTCATGGATAAACAAATCCATTTTCTCTTGGTCCCCATTGAACCAAGTTTCAATCCTTCCTCCAACATTCTCGTTCTTGCCTTGCCGTAGAGGACTCGCCTCGCTGGACTTCTTCCTACCGGACTTTGTGCGCTTGAGCATACTTGATCTTTGGGATGAGCAGTAACGGAGAAGAACCGAGAAAAGAGAAAGTTCAAAGAAGAAAATAATACTATAGGAATGAGAATACACAATCTTTATCGACTTCAAAAATTTTTGTCTTTACCGATTTATTGTTTCGTGCAGTGATGATAAAGAGGAGAGAGAATTGCTACTGTACACTTTAATTACCCTCACATCTCGATATCCAATCGGAGTCAATCAACTTTTATTGGATATCTTTGATATTTAAGAAAGTAGTTGAAGTTTATCTTGTTGTAAATGCATTCAATCCACTCGCTGAAATTGTTTAGAGACAAAGTACATACAACTAGCTCTAAAAAAATAATCAATTGATATTCCGTGAAACCAATTGATTTTGTAATCGCAGATACTTATAAGTGAAATAAACCGATTGAATTGAAAGTTAAATTGATTGTTTTGTTCAAGAAAATTATTCAGAGTACCATTAGTGAATTCAATCGATTGAATCGAAGATTTAATCGATTGATTTATAGAAGAAAGTATGCAGAGCTACAAGGTTAATGAAATAAATCGATTAAAAGCTTATCTAATCGATTGAACTAATAACATATCAATACCGAGAGTAAGAATCAGGAAATCAACAGATTATTTCACAATTTCAATCGATTGAAACAAATAATATCAAGTTATTTATGCAATTATTAATCGATTGAACTTGTTATCACTCGTTAAAAAGCATACAATTATCGTAACAAATCAGTTATGCAATACTAGATATATCTAGAATTCCTAATTCAGTCCTAAGCATATTAAGTCTGTCTCTAGGAAGTGGTTTAGTGAATAAATCAGCTAACTGTTTTTCCGATTCAACGAATAAAATCTCACAGATCACCCCTAGATACGTGTTCTCTAATAAAGTGATGTCTAATTTCAATATGCTTAGTTCTAGAGTGTTGAATAGGATTCTTAGTTAAGTTTATTGCACTAGTATTGTCACAAACCAGAGGTACCTTGTTTAGAGTTACTCCATAATCTGTCGCTTGTTGCTTGAGGTAGATGCTTTGAGCACAATGGCTCCTACCTGCAATGTATTCGACTTCGCAGTTGACAGAGCAACACACGCTTGCTTTTTGTCGTGCCACGATATAAGATCTGCTCCCCAGTAGATGACAAGTACCGGAGGTACTTTTTCTCGTCCAATCTACATCCAGCAAAGTCGAATTAGAAAATCCAACAAGTTTAAGGGATGCACCTTCAGGATACCATAGTCCAACATTAACTGTTCCCTTAAGGTATTTCGTAATCCTTTTGGCAACAGTAAGATGAGATTCCTTTGGATTTGCCTCGAAATCTTGCACAAAGGCACACACTAAACATAATGTCGTGTCTACTAGCAGCTAGATATAGTAGTGAACCAATCAAACCTCTATATTTAGTTTGATCAATAGGTTTTCCTTTTTCATCTAAGTCTAGACAGCAGTTAGTAGACATGGGTGTAGAGGATTCCTTGCAATTGTGCATATCAAATTTCTTTAACAATTCATTGCAGTATTTAGATTGGCTAAGAAAAATGCCATTTCTTAATTGTTTAACCTGGAGACCAAGGAAGAAATTCAATTCTCCCATCATAGACATTTCAAATTCACTTTGCATTTCTTTTACAAACTTATTACACATGGCATTATTAGTGGAACCGAAAATGATATCATCCACATACACTTGCACCGTAATAATGTCGGTTCCAGCATTTCTTAATGAACAGAGTTTTATCAACCTCACCTCGCTTGTACCCTTGATCAATTAGGAAGTTACTTAACCTCTCATACCATTGTCTAGGTGCTTGCTTTAAACCATAAAGGGCCTTTTTCAATTTGTAGACATGGTCGGATGCTTGTGATCTTCAAACCCAGGAGGTTGAGAAACATATACTTCTTCATTGATGAGTCCATTCAGAAAGGCACTCTTTACATCCATCTCGTAGTAATCGAAACCACTTAAACAGGCATAAGCTAATAACAATCTAACAGACTTCAAGTCTAGCTACAGGTGCAAAGGTTTCATCAAAATCAATACCCTCTTGTTGGTTATACCCTTTGGCTACCAATCTAGCTTTATTTCTAGTAATAATGCCGTGTTCATCTAGCTTGTTTTTGAATACCCACTTAGTACCAATTACATTGATATCTTTGATTTTAGGAACTAATTCCCACACTTTATTTCTTTCAAATTGATTAAGCTCATCATGCATGGCACTAACCCAAGTATTCATCATTTAATGCTTCTTTAACTGTCTTAGGCTCTATTTGTGAAATGAATGCCATATGATTACAAAATTGATTAAGAGAATGTCTAGTAGATACTCCCTTATTAATTTGCCCGATGACATTGTCTAGAGAGAGATCTTTTGGGACAATCCACTCTTTAGGAAGCTCTTCCGTAACATCTTCTTCCTCGTTCTTCAGCAATTGTTGGTGGATCAGCCTTTGCAGGGTCCACTCGATGGATCATCTTCTTCAACAAGTACATCGATCTCGTGTTTCGGCATGTTTCAACCGATAAGAATTATCGCTTAATTCTTCTTCATCTGCAGTACTCGTTGTTCTATTCTGCACCACTCGAGAAGACTCATTAAACACAACATGTACTGATTCTTCAACCGATTTCAATCTTAAATTATAAACTCTATATGCATGACCGTGACTTGAATAACCAAGAAAAATTCCTTTATCGATTTTTCATCAAACTTGCCAATATTTTCTTTCCCATTGTTTAAAACAAAACATGTACATCCAAAAACCCCGAAATAGTTTATGTTGGGTTTTCTTCCTTTGTACAGTTCATATGGGGTTTTCTTAAGCATGGGTCTAATCAAGACTCTATTCAAAACATGACAAGCGAGTGTTTATCGCATCTGCCCAAAAGTATTTAGGTAAAGAATTTTCACACAACATTGTTCTAGCAAGTTCCACAATGGATCTGTTCTTTCTTTCCACAACACCGTTTTGTTGAGGAGTTCTTGGAGCAGAAAAATTGTGTTTTATGCCAAACTTTTCACAAAATGATTCAAATTTTTCATTTACAAATTCTCCACCATTGTCACTTTGAATAGATGTAATGAAATATCCTTTTTCATTATGTAATACCTTGGCAAGTTTTTTGAAAGATTTGTAAGAATCAGATTTGGCCTTTAGAAAAACAGATCCAGTAAATCTGGAAAAGTCATCAACAATTACCATGATATAAAGATTACCACCTAGGCTTTTATTCCTTGAAGGACCAACCAAATCCATGTGAAGCAGTTCCAAAGGTTTGGAAGTTGAAACAATGTTTTTGTTTGAAAAAGATTTTCTAGTTTGTTTGCTTTTCAAACAAGCTTCACGATTTTGTCCTTCAAGATTTGAAGCTTAGGCAGCCCGTAAACTAATTCTTTTGAAATCGGTTTGTCAAGATGGTTAAGATGTATATGAGCAAGTCTTCTATGCCACAACCAAGATTCTTCTTCTTTAGTAAGAAGACAACTTTGAGATGATATAGACTGTTTGATATCTAACATGTATATATTGTTTAACCTCTTACCTACCAACATTACCATTTCGTATTCCGGCTCACAAATAAGGCACTTTTCTCGGTTTGAAAATGACTTTGTGACCAAGATCACATAACCGACTTATGCTTATCAGATTGTGCTTGAGACCTTCAACAAGAAGAACATTGTGAATGATTACCGATTCACCATCACCAATATCTCCGAACCTAGAATTCTTCCTCTCGTTGTTGTCTCCATAAGTCACATGACCTCCATTCTTCAATTTCAAACTTCCGGAATTTTGAAATGTCACCTGTCATGTGCCTTGAGCATCCGCTGTCTAGATACCAAAGGGACTCTTGTTGTTGTTCATGTGATGAAGAGGATTCACAGCCAGCCATTAAACACAGTGTTCACCTCTTCACTTTCGGATTCGTAGTCGGAAGATGAATCATTGTCTTGCCAGGCTATATAGGCCTTTTTCCCTTTGTATCTTGATTCTTTCTTGTTCGATTCTTGGTCTTTTCCGGACAATCACTCTTTATGTGACCTCGTTTACCACAAGAATAACAAGTAATAGTATTTTGAACAGATTCAGCCTTTTTATCATTGTACCTTTTTACTTGGCCGATTCTGTTTCTTTCTTCTAAGAAATTTCCCAAATTTCTTAACCAACAAAGTCAAGTTCTCTCGATTCATCTTCTTCGGATTCACTGTTTTCTTCAATCGTCTTGAGAACAATATTTCTACTTTTCTTTTCTGCATTCTCTTGTTCTTTGAACCGATTGATTTCCAACTCATGTTCCCTTAACTTACCAAAAAGTGAAGCGGTAGTCATTTCGACCAAGTCTCTTGATTCCGATATAGTTGTCACCTTTGGTTGCCACGTTCGTCCAAACACTTTAAGATTTTGATGTTCAACTCTTCTTTGTCAAAAGTCTTTCCTAACCCAATTAGATGATTGACTATGTGCGTGAACCTTTTCTCGCACATCCGCAATTGTTTCTCCTTGCTGCATTTTAAACAACTCATAGTCCCCGATTAACTCATGCTTTCTTGCCCTTTTCACATCAGATGTTCCTTCATGTGTAACCTCTAAAATTTCCCACATCTCTTTGGCAGAGGCACACCGAGACACCCCGAAAAACTCATCAAGATTTAAAGCAGAGGTAATAATATTTTTTGCAAGTATAATCATATTGGACTCTCCTATTTTCTACATCAGCTTAATTCAACCCAATCTTTTTCGACTACTTTACCATCTACAGTATGAGTTGATTTGTAAGGACCATTAACAATTGTTTCCCAAATGCCTCTATCAAGAGATTCAATAAAGATTTTCATTCTAACCTTCCGGAAAGAATAATTCACACCAGAAAAAAGTGGAGGCCTGCTTATGGAGGCTCCTTCGAAAAAGTCATCTTTCCCTCGACCATTGGACCGATTTCTTGAGTAACTTACAAGAACCAGACTTTGATACCAATTGAAAGAATTAATGGTTGAGTTCAAGAGGGGGGTGAATTGAACTTTAAAACTTTTTCGCAAAACTTACTTTCTTTTGGAAGAATGAGTTATCTTTATTCAATCTTTGCAAAGGTAACTCCGGTTTAAACAAAGCACAATTAAAGACAGTAAAATAAAAGAGATGAAAGAAGAATATTAACACACAAATTTATACTTGGTTCACTCTAATCCAGAGCTACATCCAGTTCTTGACAAACCAATCAAGTTCCACTAATACCAAGTGAAAAATTACAACCGAGTAGATACTCACCAATCTACCCCAAGAACTATCTTGCAAAACCCACTAGACAGAATCTTGAAAACCACCCAAGTAACCAAATCCAAGTCATCGTACCAAGTGCAGATTACAATCCAACCTGCACAATCAAACTTTTACAAAAGAATATGAAAAGAAAAAACCTGGACTTGAAGTTTCTAATTGTCCGAACCAATTCTAACAAGACTTTCTCTCTTGAATGACCACAATTCGATTACAAGCACCTTATGATATGAAAAAGATTCTTGAATGCGGAGAAGTCACGTATGAAAGTTTCACAGATTGATTTCACAAGTTTTTTCAAGTAGTGTATTGTTTTGTGTGTTTTAAAAGATAGATCAAATCTGTATATATAGAGTAAATCAAAGAGTCGAACGTTTCATTTTAAAAAACTGCTTTGGAGAGTCAAAAGATAAGTTGGTTAGCGAGTAAAACAGGTTTAGAAGAGACTCGATCGATTAGAACGAAGTATGATCGATCGGATCGAAGTTATGATCGATCGAATGAAACTATGATCGATCAGATCGAGTTATGATCGATCAGAATAAAACTATGATCGATCAGAATACATTTCAATCGATTAAAACGTCGTTTCAATCGATTGATTTCATTTAAAGCTCCATTTCAATCGATTGATTCGAGTTTTTAATGGATTGAAACAACTTAATGAAAAATGACAGCTCTTCTGTTTCAATCGATTGAAAGTCATTTCAATAGATTGATTTTCTAAAAACTCTTAGACTTAAAAAGGTCTTTCTGTTTCAACAGATTTAAAATCATTTCAATAGATTAAATTCCTGCAAAGACTTAGTTAAAAAATAGTCTCTCTGTTTCAACAGATTGAAAAATATTTCAACAGATTGATTTTCTAAAAACTCTTAGACTGAAAAAGATCTTTTTGTTTCAACAGATTTAAAATCATTTCAACAGATTGAAAAAGCGAAACTTGATATTGAAAAATTCATTGAGTTATTTTAACTTGTTGATTCCGCGAATCAATCAATTGAAAATACGATTATGTATGATCACTTATTCTTTTAAGTGATTTAAACAGATTGAAAATCCTTTTCAACAGATTGAAAAACTTAGTTTGTTCTTTTAATACTTAGATGTTAGTTTTTCATGCAGAAAAATGATTTTCAATGGGATGCAACATTATAAGGCGCTTATCACAAAATATATTGGCCTATCAAGAGATTAAGTATTAAACTAAAAACCTAATCATCTACACACCCACAACCTAATCTATATCTATGTCTTCATCAAATCCACCAAGTGCTTCAAAATCCACTTAGTGTAACTCTTGCAAAATCCATCACAAAGGAGATGCTCTCTTATATCCTTCACACTTAGTTGTCTTAAATTTAAGCACTTCACACAAGGACAATAAAAGAGACCTCTATTGTTACCCACATTTCTCTGTGCAAACTCTAAGAACTCTTCAACCCCTAATTCATATTCTTCTTCTATACGTTTGGCATTTATCCAACTTCGATCCATATCTATAGGTACATGACGTCTTTGCTTAGTGTGAAAATGGAATTACCTCTATTCAGAGGAAACAAACTTAAACAACTCAAACTATATAATCCAAACTGAAATAGTACTGGAACAACAGTAAAACTCCAGGAACAAAACAAACAACACAAAGAACAAACCTAAATCAAGAACATAAGAAACAAACCCAAATGAAAAACAAGAGAACCAAATATAATCAATACCCCAAAGCCCTACACCCCAGCGTGGAAACCCATAGCCTTAACTCTTTCGCTAAGAGACTCGGACCAGAGCGACATCAACCAACTCAATAGGGCTTGGATAACACCTCTCAACCCCACGAGAATAACCAAGTGAAAATCACATATTCAAGTCAAACTAAACGAAAATAATAATACAAAACCCAGAATAAACATGTCTACATACATTAAACCCAGGCATAATCAGTCCACGACCAAACAAAACAATCCAGAATCAAGGAAAATGCATAAAGGTAATTGACAAAAACAAGGATGAGAAGCCAATAGGATAGACCCACGTACCTGGTCCGAATCACCTCTGGTTCGCGACGAGATCGAAGGTGCGCAGGTGCAATGAGGAGGAGCTCCTAGAGGGTTTCAGAGAGGTGAAGACGAGGGTAGCGCGTCGTAATTCTTGCTGCGCGTCGCAGTTCCTGGTGCGCGTGGCAGTTCCTGGTGCGCGTCGCAGTTCTTGGTGCACGGCAAGGGTGGTTTTCGCTTGGGGATTCGGTTGGGGAAACGGAGGTTAGGGATTCGATTGGGGGAAGGAGATGGGAGAGACGGTGGTTTTCGCTACTGCGATAGGGGCAAGGAGACGGTGGTTTTCGCTACTGCGAGAATAAATTTGGTAATGGCTAGGAGTCGAGTCTGTAATTGGGTCTGGGAGTCGAGTCTGTAAGGGCTTGGGAGACTGTCTAAAATTTTTATTATTATTATTTTTTTTAAGACTTTCCACATCGGTTCATGGGGGAACCCATGTAGAAAGTAAATGGTATATCAGATGACCGATCATAATGGCTTTATGACCGATCAGAACTGGATGATCGATCAGAATGAGCTTATGACCGATCAGAATTATTTTAAATCAAAGTAGAAAGCACTTTCCACATCGGTTCATGGGGGAACCGATGTAGAAAGTAAAAAGGAATATCAGATGACCGATCAGAATGGCTTTATGACCGATCAAAACTGGATGATCGATCAGAATGATCTTATGACCGATCAGAATTATTTTAATTCAGAGTAGACAGTACTTTCCACATCGGTTCATGGGCAAACCGATGTAGAAAGTACTTTCTACATCGGTTCCCATCTGAACCGATGTGGAAAGGCTTTTAAAAAATTTCTACATCGGTTCTTTAACAACCGATGTAAAAAGTCCGATGTTAAAAGGGTTTTTTGTACTAGTGAATATAAAATAAAATTTTATTTCACTTGAATCTAAAAACATTGAACTTTAAAAAATTATACAATCTTAATAGGCTAATCTCACTCCTTTAAATTCAATAAAAGAAAAATGAAATAAAATAAAAAGGCATTCATTTAAAATAGGATGATGATTGTTTAACGCTGAGACGACTAATTGACAATCAAAGTTTTATTTTGGGTGGTTGATTATTGTAAAAAAAATATTTTTATTGAAAATATTCATAAAATACAGCAACAGTTAATTGTTAATGGAGAAAAATAAAGAAGCAATTAGCTAGGAACTTACCTTGAAGTTGAGAAAATGTAGGTTATGATATGATTAGAATTTGGAGGTGGTAGTAAAAATCATAGTTAACTAGAGTTAATGAAATAATTAGGTATTAGGTTTAGGAAATAAGAGGAGTGAAAAATGAATGAAAATAGATTCGAGGGTAGTTTTGTTTAGATGATGCGGTTGAAGATAAAAGAGTAATTGGTGGGAGTGGCCGTTAAGTCCTATTTATGATCCTATTCTATTTAAGCTCTCAGTTTTTTACTCTTTCTTTCCACCATGCAAATTGGTTTTCTTTCTTTCTTTCTTTGATTCTAAATTTTATTCAGTTATGGCTTCCATCAACCGATATTCAATCATGATGAGCCAATGAAACTAAAACATGAAGAATCATAGCTACTAAAAAAATAAATGTTTGAGAAAAAGTAAATCAGAACTATAGAAGTTATTGGTCAACCTGCTGCAAAAGGTTTGGTGATGATATCACTATGTTAACCAGTTTTGGGGTAAATAGAGTTAGCAGCCAGTGGTTAGTGCATTTCCACAAATACTGGTATTAGTTTCATATTTACTAAAATTAAATTGGGAAAACAGAATGAGATAAAAATAAGAATAACTGGGGTTTCCATTTTTTTGTAAAAGAAGATCAAGTGTGCCCCTTTCTGTGTTCATTGTCTATTTCTATTTAGCACACTAACTTCCACTTCTCTAAAACACACACAAACACAACACCATATTATCTCATCACAACAACAACAACTACTAATTATTTTTTAGCTTACCCTATACGTCAGAAACATGATGAAAATGAACATGACTTCTGAATACAGAAGTAAAATAATTGCCTCTTATTATGGACTGTGCAAAGACTTAGGACCGTGTAAAAGAAGATTTTTTAATATTTTGGTCAGTCAAAATATACATTAACCCATCTATAGGTATTTGAATGCTATATTAATTTATTCCTGGGCAGCCATAGGTAATACTGAGATACAAGGATTTTCATAAAGAGAAACAAATATGAATGGTTTGAATAAGTCAAATTTAGCAATACTGAAATGGGGCTTTTATATCTTCCAAAAGTTTTTTGTATAAGTTATCCCACACCAACTAAACACTCTATTGTCTTTATTCATAAGAAATTAACACAATAACAAATCTTTTCATTATGAAGGCAGTGCTTATTAAAGTTAACATTACCCTCATAATGATTAACAAATATAAGTAATATTAATTCTCATACAACGTTCAACACGTATTTGCATTCCCTTGCATTTTTTTTTTGCCAAAGTAAATCAATCTAGACCACAAATAAGACTGTTTAGGGGGAGAGGCTCTACTGATTTACAGACAAATTTTACCAGTAAACAACCATTTATATTTGGATTTCAATTACAAATTTATAACATAAAACAAATTTTCTTAATAATGAAATTTGCATATTGAATGATTTCCAAATCATAGAGGAAATGTTTTAATCTTTGGCTTCCATAGCCATCTTGTTTTATGAGAAAAAAGAAAATATTTTTTTTATATTCTAAAATAACTTTTTAGATTGGAAAATGCATACCTTCACATGTTATATAACCATCACCCTTATACTAAACAAGGTTCACAACAGGGCACTCACAAACTCTTCCCCTGAATGTATCCTGAACAAAAGTATAAATGCTTAGTTTGTATCCAATAATAAGCAGACATAGATGGACCATCATACATCATGTCCAATGATACTAACTATGGGGGAGGGGAATGGTAATATAAATTCCTTATTTTATACCTTGCAAGCAGTTACGTTAGCTTTTTTGTCTTCCCAGCTATGGACATTTTAAAGCAAATAGTGTCCTAAGTTCAGCTAAAAATGCTCCAGCTAGCAATTTCTACCCATGTAAAACAAAATTCAGATTCAAAAAAGCAGAGTGACAGAAAGTAATTAGTACATAAACAAGCAATCTCTAAAAAAAACAAAACACTATATTACAACATTCATAAAAAACATTCTCCTATTAATCGCCATTTCATTGAACCAAAGTGAAACTATAAGTGCAAAGGACAACATTCTCGTATTAAGAGCAGAATAGAAGTTGAAACCCCATTGAAGATAGTAATCAAAAGAGAAGGGGGAAAGAGAGAAAGAATATTATTATTATTATTATTAAATACAAGCAAGGTTTTAATAAACAACTTATGATTGTAATTTTAGCCAAAACAGTATGGTTACTGGGATGTCTGCCACTGCAACACAACCACGACACTTATGGCTGCATCGACCACATATGTATCTGCTAAAGTGCATTTGTTTGTAATTTTTCACAATATCTAGGACTACGCCAAAAATTTGAAAATCTTGATTACCAGTTATATTCCATCCCTACTAATAAGGGTTCCTAATGTCTTGTGGACCCAAGTTCAAGTATATTCTCTTTTCCTTTTCAATACCTAAATGATAGTCAGTTATAAAATGAAAAAGCAAGCACCAAAACACATAAACACAAATACACAATTAAATAAGCCATAATTAAAGCATTGAAATTTGAACCGCATGGCAATACACCTTAATGATTAAACATAGTATGTATTGAAATAATGAACAAGCACCACCTAGTGAACCGTACTTATAACGAAGCACATGTTGAAAGCAGAGTACCTGTTACTTGATAGTAGCCTCGACAACTTCAGGTTTGTCAGGGTTAGGGTTCTAGTATGAGGTTTCGTGGGTTTTGGTTGGAACTGAGGTCGTCGGGGTTAGGTTCAAGTTCACAGAGGCTTAGGTTAGGGTTTGATGTCGCCACAGTTTCAGGTCGTTTCAATTCAAGGTCGTCGAGGTTTGGGGTTAGGGTTGGGGTTCGATGTCGCTGGAGTTGGGTTGGGGCCTTGAGTTTGTCGACGTTGAGGTTGGGGTTGAGGTTCGAAGTCACTTAGGTTGGATTTCAAGTCATCAGACTTGGGTTTCAAGTTGCTGTGTTGGGTTTCAGGCGATGCTGCCGGAGTTAGGTTTTTGGGCCTCGAGTTTCTCGACATTGAGGCTGGGTTTCAGGTTGCTGTGTTGAATTTCAGGCTGAAAATCACCGAAGGCTCGACGATTAGGGATGGAGAGATGAAGGCGTTTAACCTCGGACAAGAAGGGTGGCATCGGATCAGTGTGGTGAATCTGAGCGTGAGATGAAAGGGTGGGATCAAATCAATATGGTGAACGTGAGCGCGAGATGAAAATTTGGGGTAGATTAGTGGAGCGCGGGATGCAAATTTGTTAGGGTATATTACAGTGAGTGAAATAATTAAATTAATTTAAAAAATTAAATTAATACAAAAGAGTGACTGAAATAGTAACTGATTTTTTGTGACCGAAAATTCAGTTACTATTTCAATTATTAAACTAAAAAATAATAATTCGGTTACTGATTTAGTCACTGATAGTAACTAAATTTTTCAGTCATTGATTTTGGTTACTATTTAGCATTTTTTTAGTAGTGTGTCGGTAAATCCATTGGTAAATGAACAATTAATTACCGACGGATATATCCGTCGGTAAAATAACAATTTTGTTAAATGAACAATTAGTTATCGACGGATATATCCGTCTGTAAATTAATAATTAGCTACTGATAGACATTACACAATGATTTAAAGTATATTTTTAAAAATAAACATTAAATTAAAAAATTAAATATTTAAAATTATATAATAATTACTTATTTTTAAATATATTCTAATAAATTAATTATTCACCAAATTAAAAAATTAAATACTTTTTTATTTAATAATTTAATTTAATCATAATTAGATTAATTTATAATAATTTGTAAAATTAAATAATTTAAAAAAACAATTTCAAAAATAAATATTTAAGTATTTTTATTATTGAAAAATTTATTTTAATATAAGAATTTTAATTAAATAATAGAAGAAGAAAAAGATAAAAAGAAAAAAATTAAAGTAAAAGAAAAAGAGAAAAAGAAAAAAATTATTTTATATCATTATATCAATAAATTATAAAGATTATATTCTATCATTAAATTACAAACTCATATAAAGAGACGGACTCACAAATTTGGCATCAAATTTTGATAACTCACTCGACACACTTTCACTCTCGAGCGCGCCCTCATATCCAACATATAAATATATAAATATATTTGTATTTATATATTTTATTTTTATATATTTACATGGTTATACATTTATTTTTATATAAATATAATTTATTTTTAAATTATTATCGGAAAATTCTAGTAGTTTAGTGGTTCTAGTATCGACTTCCAATTCTAAGGTACTGGGTTTGAATCTTGCCAATCACAATTCTCTTAATCGAATAATAATTCAAATTTCTAAAAAATGTAATAAATAAAGGAAGAGGGTATTATAAATAAATAAATTTTTTAATCGAATAATAATTGAAATTTCTAAAAAAATAATAAAATACCTACTTATATATTTATCGACGAATTTTCTTGATTATCGATGAATTTTGTCTATCGGAAAATTTAATTTTTCTTGTAGTGATTGTACTAGACTTTGAATGTCTATCATTGATGGCAAAAATAGTGGTAAAGTGACCAAAATATTGAAAGTCTATCACTAACGACAAAAATAGAGGTAAAGCCCTGCTATACAGGAAAATTAGTGATAAAATCCATTGTTATTTCTTCCTAAATTCGATGAGGAATGGCCAATGATTGCAGGAGCCCAACATGAACCATATGATCAATCTTAGCTTGTTGACAAATAAGACACCCATTCACAAATTTTCTAATATCCTTCCTTATATTAGGCCAATAAAATTGCGCAACTATTCTTGTTATAGTCCTTATAATCCTAGCATGTCCACCTATTTTAGAACTATAAAACTCCAACAACACCTCTCATAACAATTATATAAATTCAGGCAATACAATTCTGTTTCTAAACAACAATAACCCCTCATGAATGTTGTACTCTATTGACTGGAATTTACCCAACAAACAATCATGATAAAGTTTAAGCCATTTATTATCCTGTTATGAGCATTCAATCAACTTATGGGACCAATTAGCAATAGGTTCAAAAAAAGCTATAAACAAACTTCTTGAAAGAGAATTGACTTGAACATTTTCCTTACCATGGTTGTAATGGATAGTAAAATTATAACCTAAGAATTTAGGTAACCATTGTTATTGTTCATGTGTTTGTAGGGTCTAATCCAATAATTCCTTTAAACTTTTCTTATTAGTCTTGATAATGAACTTATGACATAAAAGGTAATGTCCGAATTTAGCAATGTCTTTAGCGATAACATAAAACTCTCCAGTGTAAGAAAATTGTTTATACATTCAATGTGAGAGTTTCTTTGAAAAATATGTTATAAGATGTTTGTCTTGGCTAAGGACAATGCCTATCTAGTTCCCAGAGCATTAATTTCAAGGACAAATGGAATTTGGAAATTTGGAATTGCTAAGATTGGAGCAAAAGTCATAGCTTGATTCATTTTATTAAAAGCAACAAAAGCTAGTGTAGTCCATTGGAAGGAGTCTTTCTTGAGTAGATCTGTTAAAGGTGTTTCAATTTGAGCATAAGACTTCGTAATTCTTCTATAGTAGTTAGTGAGTCCAAGAAATCCCCTTAACTATTTGATGTTACAAGGCTGAGGCCATTGTTGAACAACTTCTAATTTAGAATTATCCATGGTAAAACCATCACCTCAAAGTATGTGACCCAAATATTCAATCTTCTTAGCACCAAAAGAACACTTAGAGAATTTAGCATATAATTGATGTTGTTTTAGAATACACAAAACCGCTTTTAAGTGTTTTAAATGATCCTTCTATGTAGAATTATAAATCAAAACATCATCAAAGAAAACCAATACAAAAAACCTCCTCGATAATCTAGCAAAAATGTCATTCATGGGACTTTAGAAAGTAGCAGGTGCATTGGTCAATCCAAAGGGCATAACCAATCACTCATAGTGACCAAAATGTGTTTTGAATGCATAGTGACCAAAATGGGTTTTGAATGCATTTTTAAATCTATCCGTAGGATAAAGTAAAATCTGGTGATATCTAAATGTCAAATCCAATCTTGAAAAGAAGGAAGCTCCATATAATTCATCAATTAATTAATCTATAATAGGAATTGGAAATGTATCTTTGATGGTAATGGCATTGAAAGACCTATAATCAATACATACTGATAACAACATTTTGGTCGCACAAAATACTGATCATAAATAATAAACAAGTTGCTAAACTAATGCGAGTGTAGCTAACCCTATCGAATCTCACAAGAACAAATTTATAGGTACATACTTATTATCACATATTATTATCTCTAAAATAGTAAATAACTAGTAAATAAAGTATTAATGAAAAAGTGGAAAAGAAATAAATTGATGCAAAATAATAAAAATTAAAATCAAATTGCTATAGAATATTAACGACAATTAAAATTATATGGAAGTATAATTTAAATAACTGAAATTTATAAAATTAAAATAAAGTATTTTTAATTAAAAGTGCAAGAATCAATAATTGTTTTAAATTAAAATAGTGTAATAATTAAAACTAAATTAATGAAAAATATAAATAACTAAAATTTATAAAATTAAAATAAAGTGATTTAATTAAAAATGCAAGAATCAATAATTATTTTAAAGTAAAATAGTACTGATAATTAAATTTGAAATTTCGAAAGCGATAACAATTAAGTAGTACTAGAATAAAAATCCTAAATAATTAAATACCAGAAATTAAGATGAGTATTGAATGAATAAAGTAAATAGAACAATATAAACGGGAAAATTTAATAGAAATTACAAATTAAATGAAAGAGAACAAACTGAAAGTGCAGTAGCAGTAGATTAGCTAGCCTAACTAAAAACTAAACTAAAAAAACTGAGAACAAAAAAGAAAACAGTGATAAAACTAAACAATAGTTCTCACCCCGGGGCTAGGAGATTATGATCATGTTGTTGTCATAAGACCTCTATTTATAGGAAATTGAACAAGATAAATTAAACCTAAAATTAATTACAATAAAATCGAATGTTTTGTAAATAAAAAATTATAAAATCAGATTATTGTGAAGAGAAATTTATGGGACTGATTTGGAGAAAATAATATGCTTCTTTCCTATTTTGAATGATCCAACACTGATTTTCATTTAATTCTTGATTCTTGCTAGCTTTTAATTCAATTAAATTGGATTCCTGCACCAGTTAATTTGCTTGATTCAAAATTTCTATTTGTAATGTTCTACAAGTGGGCTACACAAGCAAACTTGGACTTTTGAGAAGAGTGAAGCTTGACGACATCAATTTGGACATTTCTTTCCATTAATTTGGCTCATCTCAAATTACTTCTCCTACAAAAGAAGAAAAATAAATGTTCTACAAGTGGGCTACACAAGCAAACTTGGACTTTTGAGAAGAGTGAGGCTTGACGACATCAATTTGGACATTTCTTTCCATTAATTTGGCTCATCTCAAATTACTTCTACAAAAGAAGAAAAATAAATTTACACTGTAGATGTATGCATGTATATTATTTTTTATGCTAAAACTATGCAAAATATAATAAATTAAGAAATATTATATATGATATGCTTTTTATGAAAACATGTTAAATGTATGGTTTATGAATAAAATAATTAGCTTAGAAAATGGTCTTGGATCAAGAAATAAAGAGTAAAATGACATACATCAAATACTCCCTACTTTTGCTCTTTTACACTTCCAAGCAAAAGATAAAAGAAAGAAAAGGAGAAAGAAAAGAAAAGAATGCATGCAATGCAAAGATGAATACTGTTACAAAAGTTAGTGACATCTTCATGTATATTATTTTTTATGCTAAAGCTATGCAAAATACAATAAATTAAGAAAAATTAAATTATGATATGATTTTTATGAAAACATGTTAAATGCATGGTTTGTGAATATAATTAGCTGATAAAATGCTCTTAGATCAAGAAATAAAGAGTAAAATGACATACATCAAATACTCACCACTTTTGCTCTTTTGCACTTCCAAGCAAAAGATAAAAGAAAGAAAAGGAGAAAGAAAAGAAAAGAATGCATGCAATGCAAAAATGAATATTGTTGCATAAGTTATTGACATCTTGAAAGCTACAATAATCAAGAAAAACTTCATCAACCAAAAGTGAGAGAATAAAATAAAAATGAAGATCATAACTCACAAAGTATTATCATGGCTAAGTACTCTTTAAGGGTTCCAAGACTCATTTCAAGGGAACATTCTCTCGTGGTAAATTGTTTACTCTAATCTCTCAAGTTTTTATGCTGAAAATTCCACACATCATCACATCATGACATCATCCTTTACCACAAACTTGAAAGATATCTAAGTTCCCACCATTAGAACACATACCTCAGTAGATAAATAGGACTTTTCTTGGCTTGTAATGGGGCTAGAATTTAGGGTAGGTTATTTTATAAAAGTGGGCTAAGACTTTAGGAAAAACAAAGAACATGGATCAATGTACCTTGAGCTTTGTTCCAGTTGCATCTTTTTGTTTTGTTACCTTTATGTTAGAGTGTCTTTCGAGCTCTTTTATTGCTTTGACACACAAACAAAATGATTTTTTTTCTTTTTATTTTTTTGATACTTTGACACTTCTCCTTTTCTTGGAATTGTTGAAAGTGAGTAGTGTTAGAAATACAAGCTGAGATCAAGAGGGGGGGGGGGTGAAATGATCTAATAAATTTTTTTTGCAACTTTTGAGTATAGATTATAAATTTCAAATATTTAAGAATCCAATCAATTCTTGAGACAAATAACAACAATCTTAAATGAAAGAAACAGATGAAAGAAAAGCTAGAACACCAAGTTTATGCCAGTTCACCTAATCCACTGGCCTACATCCAGTTCTCAACAAAATTCTAGTTGAGTTCCACTAATCAAATACCAATTGATTACAAAAGAACAAATTGCAGAAAAATAATCTATACCAAGAACTTTAACATAGTTCTTGAACCTATGATAGCAACCACAATTCCAACTGCTTAACCCAGTGCCCACAATTCTAGACACCGAAAATACAATGAATCGAATGAAGAATTACGATACTTGAAGAAACTACAACAATCAACTCAATATGCAGATGCAAAGATCCAATCATAGAATGAGTTTCTTCAAAAACAAGAACCGAGAGCCTCAAGGAAGATTGCAAAAGAACTCTAATGAGAAAGGCGTGTTTCTCTCTTGGAAAAGATATCTAAAGATTGCTTGAATGATTTCTCAAAGATGTGTTTTAAAACATTGATGAAAATCTATTTATATAGATATTTTTCTAACTAACTGATGTGATTAATCGATTAATTTGCACTTTAATTTATTAAAACAACTTAGCTTAAATGATTTTAATTGATGAAAATGTCTTTTAATCGATTAAAAAGGTTCTACCAATTTTACCCAAGATGTTTTAACTGATAAAAACGTGGTTTCATCAATTTAAACAATTTTGGATATTTTTCAGAGCCATCTTAATTGATGAAAACGAGGTTTAATAAATTAAAACTGTGATACAAAATTTGTTTAAGTGTTTTTAATTGATTATTTCAAAGTTATATTAATGTATGTAATTTTACTCTTTATTTCTTGATCCAAGAGCATTTTCTAAGCTAATTATTTTATTCATAAACCATGCATTTAACATGTTTTCATTAAAAGCGTAGCATAATTCAATTTTTCTTAATTTGTTGCATTTTACATAGTTTTAGCATAATAAACAATATAGATGCATACACCCACATTGCATATTTCTTTTTTCTTTTGTAGGAGAGGAAATTTGAGATGGGTCAAATTGATATAAAGAAATGTCCAAATTGATGCCGTCAAACTTCACTCTTCTTGAAAGTCCAAGTTTTCCTGTGCAGCCCACTTGTAGAGCGTTACAAATGGAAATTTTGAATCAAACAAATTAACTAATGAGGGAATCCAATTTACTTGAATTAAAAGCCAACAGGAATCATGAATTAAATGCAAATCGGTGTTGGATCACTCAAAATAGGAAAGAAGCACACTATTTTCTCCAAATAAGTCCTAGAAATTTCTCTTCATAGCAATCAGATTTTGTAATTATTTATTTGAAGATTTTATTGTAATTAACTTTAGGCTTAATTTCTCTTGTTCAAACCCCTATAAAAATAGGTCTTATGACAACACACAATTACAATTTTCTAGCATGGGGGTGAGATTGTTGTTTTGTCTCGTCCCTATTTTCTTTTCCTACTCTCAATTCGTAGTTTAGTTTTTAGTTAGGTGAGTTCATCTATTATTACTGCACTTCTGGTTTGTTCTCTTTTATTTAATTTACAATTTCTATTGAATTTTCCAGTTTATATTGTTCTAGTTATTTTATTTATTAAGTGCTCATTTTAATTTATGCTATTTAATTATTTAGAATTTTTATTCCAAGATCTGCATAATTTTCATTTTCAATTCGTCTCACATCCAAATCTAATTCACAATTTAGTTTTAGAGCTTTTAGAAATTTCAAATTTAATTATTGCACTATTTTATTTCAAAGCAATTTTTTATTCTTGCACTTTTAATTAAAAATACTTTATTTTAATTTTATAAATTTTAGTTATTTAAATTCTGCATCAATTTAAATTTAATTACTGCACTATTTTGTTTTAAATTAATTTTTTATTCCTGCACTTTTAATTAAAAACATTTTATTTTAATTTTATAAATTTCAGTTATTTAAATTTCTTTTTCGTTTAATTTTAATTGTCATTAATATTTTATAGCAATTTGATTTTTATTTTTATTATTCTATATCAATTTATTTCTTTTTCACTCTTTCTTTCATCCCCCTATTTATTGTTATTCACTGTTTTAGAGATAATGATATGTGATAATGAGTACATTTGATGGAAATAATCTCCTCCTTCCACCAATGAGACACCCAAGTCCTCATCTTAAGCTCTCAAGTAACCAAAAATTATTTCCCAAGTCTCAATAGAAGACTGGCCACTAGCTCCTCTAAGGAAGGTTCCTTGTTTAGGAGACAAGGAGAAGAAAATCTCCAAAGGACACTTGAAGTCAAGCCAAAATGGGGTACAAGAAAAATTGCAAGTTCCACTCACTAACACTACAAGAAAAACAACAAATAGTGACTGAAAATTCGGTAACTAAATCACCAAAATCGGCCACTAACTAAAATAGTGACTAAAATAGTAACCAACTCAAATCGGTCACACTTTCCTCGGTCGCTGATTTTAGTGACCGATTCTGGGACTGAATCGGTGACCGATTCTGTAATCGAATCGATGACCAATTCTGTAACCGAATCAGTAACCAAATCGATGACCGAATCAGTGACCGAATCGGTGACCGAATCAGTGACCGAACCGGTGACCGATTCTGTGACCGAAATAGTGACCGAATCGATAACCGATACTATGACCGAATTAGTGACCGATTTTATAACCTAATATATGACAAAATCAATCACTATATCGGTCACTAATTTTATTTTAATTTTTATATTATTTTTAAAATAATAACAAACCTGATTAAGGAATATGATAGAATTCGAATCCACTTAGCAGAATGGGGCCAGAAGAATCATTTGATGGATTTAAAACATGTTTTGTGCCATAATTAACTTTTAAATAGAGTTAAATTATTACATCTAATGTTTTTTTAACATTTTACTTTTTTATTGAGACATTCGTTATCTTTACTATAATTATTACTATTGGTAATCTTCATGCAAGTAACTCCTAAGTCAAATAACAACTCAGATGGATTCAACTTCAACTCAAATGTTTAATAGTAAACCATAATAATTAGTGTTTATACTTCCTAACCAAAAATTAAGTCAAAATTATACTTAGTTTACATAAAGATTAGTACATGTCGCCGCCGTCCGTTCCGATGTCCAGGGACATCTCGAACGTTTATGCGATCGGTCGCGAAAAGATGGTTTAGACTCGCGTTTTATGTTAAAATTATCTTCATTGCTTCCGAGGTGCTCAACAACTGAACTATCCTCTAATAAAAGCAAGGTTTTCGAAAAGGGGTTCTTATGGAGTCGCCACCAATGTTTTGACCGTAAACATTGGAAAAGGATAAAAAGGCATTGATTTTAATAAAAACCAAACATGGCCATTATAACCAGAGTTGGGTAAGGGAGTTAGTTACGTGTGGGGAAGGTGTTAGCACCCCACAACGCCCCTTTCGGGTTCCCTATGACGGATTAATTCATTTAAGTGAAGATTACGAGAAATTACGTGATTACCCTATTTTATTGCATAATATTAAAAATGGCTATCTACATGACTTTATTTCATATTGCATACATAAAACAATAAATAAAGCAGTAAAAGAGAAGAGAAGTGAAAAGAACCTCCGTAGCAAGCTTTGTATTGCAAATCTTTGATCGTAAGGATGCGTTTTGGCAATCCCTCACTCTACAAAGACTCTCCTCTCCGACTACAAGATCGACTCGACTAAACTTTTACAGAAGAATCGAATGCTGGAATACAATTCCTTAACTGATTGTTACCTTATTAAGGCAATCAAAGAGTTCATTCGAAGTAGGAAGAGAAAAGACAAGTACTGGAAGTTGTATGGTGTCTAAAACAGTGGCAAATGAGCCTCCTATTTATAGTTTTTCGCAGCCTGGCAATTTGGGACGGCCATCTGGGTTGGGACGGTCGTCTGGGTTGGGACGGACGGCCGTCCCACTTGAATTTTTTACCTTTGGGTCCACCCCTTGAAGAGTGGGACGGGCAGTCTCACTTGGGACGGCCGTCCCACTTGGCCAGGGTAGCTTGGGACGGCCGTCTCACATTTGGGACGACTGTCTCAACTTGTTTTGGCCAGCTTTTGTGTTCTGGGACCCCCGGGAAGCTTTCCTTTCTTTATCCGGACGTCGGTTGATACCGATAGACGCCCGTTGAAGCTTTATCTTCATATAGGAAGTCTTCTTTGGCTTTTTATTGAGATGTCGGGCTAGCTTTATCTTTTATAGGAAGTCTCCTTAGCCTTTATTGAGAGGTCAGGCAAAATTAGGGGTCTACAACTGCCCCCCCTTCACCTACCTAGCTAATTTTGTTGGCTCAATATGCCGACAAAATTAGTTGGTAGGGGAAGGAGTTAACCCTTTTGCCCGGTTATCCTTCAGATTCTTCTTTGCTGATCCTCCGGATGATAAATGTGAACTTCCAGGATGCTCCTTCGATGCGGTAGCTGATCCTGTGGTTGATGAGTATGAATTTCGTAGCTTTGGGATGCTCCTTCGATGCGGTAGCTGACCCCGTAGCTGACGAGTGTGAAGCCTTAGGATGCTCCTTCGGAGAGGTAGCCGATCCTTCGATTTGTAGGATGCTCCTTCGATGAGGTGGCCAATCCTTTGATTTGCAAGATGCTCCTTCGGTGAGGTAGCCGATCCTTCGGTCTGCAGGATGCTCCTTCGGTGAGGTAGCCGATCCTTCGGTTTGCAGGATGCTCCTTCGGTGAGGTAGCCAATCCTTCGGTTTGTAGGATGCTCCTTTGGAGAGGTAGCCGATCCTTCGGTCTGCAGGATGCTCCTTCGGTGAGGTAGCCGATCCTTCGGTCTACAGGATGCTCCTTCGGTGAGGTAGCCGATTCTTCGGTTTGCAGGATGCTCCTTCGGTGAGGTAGCCGATCCTTCGGTTTACAGGATGCTCCTTTGGAGAGGTAGTTGATCCTTCGGTCTACAGGATGCTCCTTCGGTGAGGTAGCCGATCCTTCGGTTTGCAGGATGATCCTTCGGTGAGGTAGCCAATCCTTCGGTTTGCAGGATGCTCCTTCGGTGAGGTAGCCAATCCTTTGATTTGCAGGATGCTCCTTCGGTGAGGTAGCCGATCCTTCGGTCTACAGGATGCTCCTTCGGTGAGGTAGCCGATCCTTCGGTGTGCAGGATGCTCCTTTGGTGAGGAAGCCGATCCTTCGGTTTGTAGGATGCTCCTTTGGTGAAGTAGCCGATCCTTTGATTTGCAGGATGCTCCTTCGGTGAGGTAGCCGATCCTTCGGTGTGCAGGATGCTCCTTTGGTGAGTAAGCCGATCCTTCGGTTTGTAGGATGCTCCTTCGGTGAGGTAGCCGATCCTTTGGATGATGAATAGTTTTGATAGGTACCAACCCCTATCTGGTTTGATGAGAATGAACCCTCATCTGATCCGAACCTTCTTTGGTAAGGCTCTTGTGAGTACAAACCCCCACCCGATTCGAGTCTGTATTTGCTAAATTTTTGTCGGTACTTTCCCCCACTACGTTTGAGTTCGCATTTGCTAAACTCTCTGATGAGCCCCGTTTTGTAAGGCTCTTAGGATTCTCTTTTTGGCAGTCAATCTTTTGATGAGTACAAACCCTCATCCAGTTTTTGGAGATGTGTTGGCGGCTTATTGTCTCTGATCATGCGCCTATTCCATGGGGAGTGATTAATTTTCTTTCTTGACTTTTCTTTTTTAGTTAACCGATTTTACCGGGGATTTTTTGTTTTGGCTTTTCTTGTTTAGCAGTCCGGCTTTGCGGGGAATTCTTTGTTTTTAGCTTTTCTATTTAGCCATCCGGTCTTGCCAAGGATTTCTGATTTTTGGCTTTTCTGTTTAGCCATCCGGTCTTGCCAGGGATTCTTTGTTGGTCGCCTCTTATTTAGGTAGGAATCCATTGGGGATTTTTGGTTTCTTGATTATGCCTCTTGTTTTTAGGCATGTGCTTTAGCAGTGGTGAAGACCTTACTGTTTTTCGCCTCTGAATAGGCCGATGTTCTGCTTGAGGATATTTGCCCTTGGTAATACCTCAGAGTAGGCAGATGCTTTTATTAGAAGCTTTGTGCTTTGGACTTGTATTGCTTCTTATGTAGGTTGATTTCCCGTTTCTTGGGGATATCGGTTTTTTGCTTGCCTTAGGCAGAGACTTTCTTGGGAGTGAAGGCTTTGCATTTCACTGGGGATATCCATATTGGGCGTTATAGGTGATTAACTCCCTGAGGATATGAATTTGAAGTTTTTTGCCTTTGCTGGTAGGCTCGCTGGGGATATTTTTTCTTTTTGGTGATCCACCAGGGATTTGATCGTTTTCTGGAGATCTATTTTGAATTGCCCCCTAGGGAGGAATGGAGTTTTTGACTCCTTATTGGATGTTGTTATTCGAGCTAGCTTTGCCTATGCTCTTATTCCTGCTGGGGAATGAGTTTTTACCTTTTTCTCGTGATTTGTATCTCTTTTTCGCGAAAATGTGTACGCCTTTTATGCATACTAGCTTTTTCTTCTGTTGGATGATAAGATTTCTTTTTTCTCTTTTCTTTTTGGCGATCCTAGGGAGTATATTGACTTCCTGGGGATCTAATCTTTTGTGATGGAGTCTTGGCTCCTGACTTTTGTGAAGTTCTTTATTGAGCGGGATGAAGAGATTTTCTTCTTTTTCTTTTTTTTTGGAGATTTTTTTTTTACTCGGCCTTTTTTCGTTGTGGCCTCTATTGGGTGATGAAAAGTTTTTCTTTTCTTTCTTTTTGTTGCCCCCTGGTGATATGGAGGATTTGACTCTGTATTTTCTTTGATGGACTCTTGTGTAGTCCTTATTCTCCTTTGGGGAATGAGGCGGAGATTCTTGCATGAGTGTGCTTGATGACTCATGTGGTGATGCCGCTGAGTCGTGAGGTAATCTTTTTGTTTTGCCTCTGGAGTAGGCAAGGATCCTCTTGGGGATGATCAAGCCTTTCCGTTGGCTTTTCTATTTTGATGGCTTCCTTCTTTCTTGGATGGAAGGATGGTGATTGAAGCTTCAAATGACTCTCTTTTGATGACTCATGTGGTGGTGCTGAGTCATGAAGTAATATTTGTTTTGCCTTTGGAGTAGGCAAGGATCCATTTGGGAATCATCGAGACTTTCCGTTGGCCTTTTCTACATTGATGTACCCTCCTTCTATTGGGGTTGGAGGAGAATGGTTGGAGCTATGGTTTTCTTAAAGCTCTTTATTCTGCTGAAATAATTTTGATTTCGCATTCTCTTTCTTGAGGGAATTTTTATTTGGAGACTGGATTCTGGCGCCTCCTATTTTCAATCACAAGCATGGAGACTATCCTCCTTATATGCATGTTTATTATTTTTATTTAAAGAAAAATATTTTTTCTTGATTTTGACAAAGTCATTTTGTGCAACTACTTTGTGTGTGGATGTCCTAAATGCAATCTATTTGTTTATTTTTTTTTTTTGATGCATTTAGAAAGTAACTGGCCTTTTCCCGTTGGCTTCTTATGAACACGCCGATGGGCTCCTCCTTTATGACCATGATGATGAGCTCCTTTTTTTATTCATCTTTTGGTTTTAGCCCTATCTTTTACCTAGACCACCCTTTACAGTTTTTCGATCTAGCGGGCTGCCTTAATTTTTGCCTAGAATATCTTAGGGGGCTTTCGCCTTATCTTTTGCCTAGACCGTTCTTTTGGGGTTTCCGATCTAGTAGGCTACCCTAATTTTTACCTAAGAATAACCTAGCAGACACTTATTCTTTTATTATTATTTTTTATGCTTCCTCTTTTTTAGATGCATGCTTGATCTTTGATTAAAGGTCTTTGTGCATATTTTATGATTTATCAATAAAGAGGCATTTCCATAATATTTGGTCAAGAGAAAGGAAATGAAAAGGAATTTTATTGATAAATGAGCAAAATTTTATTTCTTTTATAGAAGGATTTCAAAGGTATTTAGAAGAATGGGTGGTCAGGGTTGGCTACACTGTATAGGTTTAAACAGTCATGTCCATGATATTTGCCCCTGGTTCTCCTAATTGCTTCAGTTGAGATGCCTGAGCTCAGAGTGAAGACTATGCAGACTGCTTGCTTCTGGAAGAATGTTACCTTAGCCGCCTTTCGGTTTTCGACTGAGGTAACCATTGCTCTTAGTTAGTTTTTTTTTTACCTCTTCTTTTTGCCTAGGACGTATCCTATCGAGGGATATAGACCCTATCTTTTGCCCAGGGATGCCCTTTGCGGGTTTTCATTCCTGACGGGTCTTGAGCAATGTCTTCAAGCATAATACTTCTTCACCGTATCGAAGTTGATTAGGTGTCGAAGTTCTTTTCCATCCATATTGGCGAGGATAAGAGCCCCTCCCGAGAAAGATCATTTGACCACAAAGGGTCCTTCACAATTTTTCACCCATTTTTCAATTTTATTCTTCTGGGCCGAAAGCACATTATTTACCATTAAATCCCTCTTATGGTAAATATGAGGGTTGACCTTTTTTCGTTAGCCTTTTTTATTTTCCTTTGATAGGCTTGCTCATGACATATAACATTCAGCCGTTTTTCTTCAATAAGGTTTAGCTGGTCATATCGGCTTTGAACCCGTTCAGCTTCTATTAATTTAGCTTCCATCATTATGTGCTTTTGTCAACATGATTAGCTGTACCGATTTGCCATCTCAGATATTTGCTATAACCGAAGAGTAATCATTTTGAATGTAGAGCAGTTGTCATGTCAATGCCCCTCTTCCTTTCCTTTAGGGATTTCAATCCTCCTATTGATCACCATATTTCCACATTTCCCAGTCAATTACTTGAATGCTTTATAGTGAAATGGTCAAGAGAAGAGAAAGAAAGGGATTTATTGCAAAGGCTTGTGTTTTAGTGAGATTTTTTTTGAAATAATAGTTTTTGTAAGAATGGCTAGCCAAGGTTGGTCGGTGTTTAGGCTAGTTTAAACAAACATTTTGTTTTAATGAGGTGGCATCTTCAACTGCCTATTTGTGACTGATTAACATTCCTAGTCCACCCTTTTGGGTTTTCAGCCTAGGATTTTGCCCTTTTATCTTTTTGTCTTGGCCTTTGACCTTGACGAGCTTCTTTTAATAATAATTTCTTTTCTCAAACCATTGTTGAAACACGATTTTCTTATTCGTGTCTCTAGCTAATCAATCATGTTAACTTTGGCTTCATTTTGTCTATGTATTTTGGAACAAAATGTTTGTCTAAACATGGTTATTTATGGGGTATAGATATGATTAGCGAGAAAAGAAGCAGATAGTAAGAATAACATTCTTTTATAATTCAAAGGGAAATGTGTGCCCTAAAGATGCTCGGGGGTTGGGCACACCCCGAGGAGTGATCTCTAATAGTCATTGGGTTTACATCCCTTAAAGTCGGAAGAAGGACATCTAATGATTAATGTTACCCTTGATGCTAATATCCCTCCTTTTCGGAATATCGTTTTTAAGGTGTGGAGGGGAGACTTCTCTTTTCTTTATACGACTTGATCTTTTGTAGGGTCGTACTTTTAAAGGATTATCCTTAAAATCTAGGATGTATCCTTTGAGCTTATTTTTCCAACAGTTTTTGCATGTCCGGGGAAATGGTCCCCTCCTCACTGTCTGACTCAATCCATTCGCCTTCGGCTTTCGGATCTTCCAGAGAGTTTTCAATCACAGACATGACTATATGGTCCTTATTTGGGTCTAGATTTTATTCAATTATTTTGGAATGAGAGAGAAAAGAATGAGAAGCATATGAATATTATGAAAAATGCCTCATTGTATTGATGAAAAGAGAAATATATACAGAGCCTCTTTAATAAAAAGATCTCGCGGCTATGGGCAGAGACCGCGAGAGATGCATCGGAAGTTTTTTATTTATTTATACTTTTTAATGAGGAGCCCTAATCAGCTGGTCTTCTCTACCTACCCAGGCTCATTGTTCTGGTTGTGATAGAGGCTTGTCATCCACCTAAGGGTCGGGACCATTGAAAGTAATCCACCCAGCATTCAATAATTCTTGAACCCTATATTTTAAGTTTACGCAATCTTCCACAGAATGCCCAGGAGCGCCTGAGTGGTAATCACATTTTTCGTTGAGCTTGTACCAATCGGGGTAAGGTGGATCTTTCTTCTTCAGAGGGATACGTGTTAGGAGCTTGGCCTCTAACAGCTTTGGCAGCAGACTCCCATAAGAGGTTGGAATGGGGGTGAATTTCTTCTGTTGTCTACGTGACTGCCCAACTGGTGGCGAAGAAGGAGAAGGAGTAGCAAGGTTGATGGAATTTACGCTTCCTTCCATCTTTGGACCAAAGGAAGTGTTGAATGATGCGTTAGAAGAGGAAGGTTGTGCAATCCTTCCGCTCTTCAGTCCTTGCTCTATTCTTTCACCGACGGTTACCACATCTGCGAAAAGGGTTGATGTGTTCCCTATCAACTTATCATAATAGGGGTCCGTCAACGAATTGATGAATATGGATATGGTTTCCTTGTCGGACAGAGGAGGTTCTACTTGTGCTGCCAATTCCCTCCATCTTTGGGCGTATGCCTTAAAGGATTCGTCGTTTTTCTTGCTTAGCGATTGTAGATCTGCTCTTTCAGGGGTCAGATCAATATTGTATTTATAGCGACGAAGAAAAGCATCCGCCAGATGTCTCCATGTTTGGACTTGCCCTCCTTCCAGCTTGCATATACCAATTTAGGGTCGACTCGGTCGAGCTCTCCCGAAAGCAATGGATCGGGAGCTTCTCGTTGTCAAGCATATGCAGCCATCTTACGGCAGTACATCGTAAGATGGCTTTTGGGGCAAGTTATTCCCATGTATTTTGGGAAGTCCTGAGTTTTGAATTTGTTGGAGAATTGGATGTTTTTAACGAGGCACATATCAGCCGCCTCTTTAACATCAAAGTTATGCCCTTCCATGGCTCTCAACCTCTCCTCAAGGGCAGTAATTTGTTGCTTTGATATTTCCGGAGTATGAATATGTACCGCCCTAGTATCGATTGGGCGTGTTCATCATTGGGTTCCTCTTCCTCTTCTTGGTGAGAGCCTTGTCCACTCCGAGGCCCCTCCTTGTGGAGATTTTGTTGGCGCATCATTTCCAACATTTGAGCCATTTGTTCTTTCGACGATATTAAGCTCGGTGGTGAGCTTTCGGTTTTGCTCCTCTAACTCGCTCCATCTTTTTAGCTTTCTGAGCACGAGTGAGGATGGGCAGAAGACCAGCCACTTTCTAAATGATTTAGAGATTTTTATTATTGTCTTTTTATTTTAAATTATTAGTGTGAAATAGATATGCCTTAGACAATAGCTTTGGTATCTTCTCAAAAGCCTATGTTTTAAGGGTACCATACCCACCTTAGTGTGCTAACTTCCTTTTTTCAAAGGTTGCCAACATACCTTAGCGCACTCATCTCTTTTAGGAAGGTGATAAACGCACTTGGGTCTCTTTCGCTATTGTCTAAGGATATCCAATACATCCTAGAATGAGTGTGTTTATGCATGCACTACAAAAATATTTTTTTATGACAGCAGATATTGAAAGTGGAATAACTTTTGACTGGGTTGTCCGATTTGGACACACAACATGTCAAAACGAAGAGAAAAGGGTGAAGAACCAAGCTGCAAGGGATTTGGCCCAGTAATTTTCCCAAAAAACGCTCCTAAGACCTATTTTTTGGAGGTTTATTAAAATGATGTGCATGCATACTTTTCTTAGCGCATTTATTTTCTCTCTTAGTTTTACCACTTATTGGATGATGTGGTATGAATGATACGACTTTTCCAAGAATCTTTTTATTGTAAAAGATATTTTTATGGCTTTAATTTGTTTTTATATTTTTTATGACCCTTTATCTCTTCTGTCGGTCAACGTGGCTACTTAGCTTACAAAGAATCTGAAACCAGGCTAGCTTAACTAAAGACTGCCCGAGATAAAGTTGGTTTATCCTTATCACTTTTATGATTTTTAGGGTTTTTCACTATTTTGTTTATTGTATGATTACCCTATGCTAATGCATCAATACAAATGCAGCAAACGAATGCGCACACAATTCATACATCCACGAGCAGAGCCACGCTTATTTAATCACGAGGTAGGGTTTTCCTGCAGAAACGTGCTTGGTTTAGGTGGTTCTAAACTGTTCTCACCAAGGCCAAAGGTCCCCAAGGTGCCCCCATTATAGGGACCTCTCAATCTCTCACTCCTCGGGTCATGCACGGAATTTCGTGTCAACATCCTTAGACCAAAAGAAGAGAGTTATCACCTTGAGTTGGTGGTTTCCGACAACGGTTGTAGCCCTGTGTGCCAACAAGTCGGTCGTATCTGCCACCCACTCCCTATAGGTATTCACTCTTGCCCCCGGGTATAGAGGGACTGTTGTGTGCAAGGGTTTTTGTGTGCAATTTATATTTCAGACAATTTGCAGAAAATAATCATACAACAATTATTAAAGCCATACAATAAAACATACGGAAGAGGGTAAAGGCGTAATTTCAAATCTTTACTTAGTTTGAATTTATCCGTCACTAAATGGGATCAACTCTCTAGCTTCCCCAGTGGAGTCGCCATCTGTCGCCGCCATCCGTTCCAATGTCCAGGGACATCTCGAACGTTTATGCGATCGGTCGCAAAAAGATGGTTTAGACTCGCGTTTTATGTTAAAATTATGTTCATTGCTTCCGAGGTGCTCAACAACTAAACTATCCTCTAATAAAAGCAAGGTTTTCGAAAAGGGGTTCTTATGGAGTCGCCACCAATGTTTTGACCGTAAACATTGGAAATGGATAAAAAGGCGTTGATTTTAATAAAAACCAAACTTGGCCATTATAATCAGAGTTGAGTAAGGGAGTTAGTTACGTGTGGGGAAGGTGTTAGCACCCCACAACGCCCCTTTCGGGTTCCTTATGACGGATTAATTCATTTAAGTGAAGATTACGAGAAATTACGCGATTACCCTATTTTATTGCACAATATTAAAAATGGCTATCTACATGACTTTATTTCATATTGCATACATAAAGCAATAAATAAAGCAGTAAAAGAGAAGAGAAGTGAAAAGAACCTCCATAGCAAGCTTTGTATTGCAAATCTTTGATCGTAAGGATGCGTTTTGGCAATCCCTCACTCTACAAAGACTTTCCTCTCCGACTACAAGATCGACTCGACTAAACTTTTACAGAAGAATCGAATGATGGAATACAATTCCTTAACTGATTGTTACCTTATTAAGGCAATCAGAGAGTTCATTCGAAGTAGGAAGAGAAAAGACAAGTACTGGGAGTTGTTTGGTGTCTGAAATAGTGGCAAATGAGCCTCCTATTTATAGTTTTTCGCAGCCTAGCAATTTGGGACGGCCATCTGGGTTGGGACGGCCGTCTGGGTTGGGATGGCCGTCCCACTTGAATTTTTTACCTTTGGGTCCACCCCTTGAAGAGTGGGACGGGCAGTCTCACTTGGGACGGCCGTCCCACTTGGCCAGGGTAGCTTGGGACGGCCGTCTCACATTTGGGACGGCTATCTAAACTTGTTTTGGCCAGCTTTTGTGTTCTGGGACCCCCGGGAAGCTTTCCTTTCTTTATTCAGACGTCGATTGATGGCGATAGACGCCTGTTGAAGCTTTATCTTCATATAGGAAGTCTTCTTTGGCTTTTTATTGAGATGCCGGGCTAGCTTTATCTTTTATAGGAAGTCTCCTTAGTCTTTATTGAGAGGCCGGGCAAAATTAGGGGTCTACAGTACACAATATTAGGTAATTTATATGAATACAAATCTGCCACACTGCTTTAGTTTAACCTTCATTTTAACCCTTGCGGCAAGTCCCATTGAAAGAGGGTCACAAATGGGTTTTAAGCCTGCCCAAATAAAAATACCAAGTTAGCAAGGAAGAGGTATCTAAGTCACTCTTTCACCTACATATTAGTGAAATTTAGATTTCAACACAAAAATAGAAAGACAAAAGAGAACAAAAATTGAAGAATTTGATGGATTTACCATTTGGTTTGATTTCATTGATGAGATCGTTGTAAAATTTAAACCCCAAAGGATTAACAACTCATTTTCCCTCTATAGAAAATAACTCAACATTGTGAAAATAACTCAATGTAACTTTCAAATAAGGAATATATATATCTTACTTGGGAATATGCGGCTCCATGAGATAAAAAAATCTAAAGGAATCAAACCCAACTTCTTTCAGTATTTTAAGTCACTCTAAAAAATTCTCTTGTCAGTTTTATCCTCTTTAATGTAATAATATACTGATATCAATTATTTTCTTAGAATATTTCATTTGGTGTTATTTAAGTGTACCTTGTATCGATGGTAAAAATCAACTGATGTTTGACCAGAGTTGAGATCCCAAATTTTGTATACTCATCCAACATGAAAATGAGAAATTCAATCAAGAATTGACAATATTGAACAGAAACCTTATCATATTGCAAAGTACATAAACACACTAATCTGGAAGACAAAATTCGTTACTAGTCTTAAGCCAAGGCCTAACTTTGAGAAAACAAGTATCAGCCTTACAAAACAGAAAAACTACCATCATAGCCTGCATATACAATTAGATAATTGTCATATAACTTCTCTATTATTACACATAAATGTCCTACTATATATCATATATAGTCACTAGCATATAACTTCTCACCATTTTTAAAAGCCTAAGCAGAAAAACAAATGATACGCGCCTTTTCCCATAGAAGATAGAATTTAAAGAAGCTTTCCAAAGAGAAAGTTTTTTGTCCCAAAAGATTAAAAACGGGTCTAATATTAATGTAGAATACCTGTTGCCTCGTGATTCACTGTCATATATGAGGAGCTACCCTTAACATAAGAGAACCCAACTTCAACTGGTGTCTCCAAATACAACATGTTTGCCTATGCAGCACAAAAGTATACCAATCGGTGGAAGAATGAAATGCATTCCATTCTAGCAGATAGATATAATTGAATGTGGCAAAAGAGTACCTTTGTTCCAAATCATTTTTAATAAAAAAATTCTCCATTTGGTCTGAAGGGTCCATTTTTTGATAATGCTCCCACTTCTACAGAAGAACAACTAGTGGCGGATCTTTTTGGGAGCTGAGGGGGGCCGTGGCCCCCCCAAAGTTTTGTAACTCCCATGTAATTTATGATTTTGGTCCCCCCAAACATAATAAACATTTAATATATTTACTTATATATTTACAATTTTATTCTCTCAGCCCCTCCTCAGTTTTGTAACTCTCATATAATTTATGATTTTGTCCCCCTCAAACTTAATGATCATTTAATATATTTAAGTATATATTTACAATTTTATCCTTTCACCTTTTCATCTTCTTACTTCATTTTATATTTATTTATTAATAATATATTATTTGGCCCCTCCAAAATTAATGATCAAGATCCTCCACCGAGAACAATCAAGTTCTGAATAATGAAATATTAGTCAAATTCAATCATCTAAGATGTGAATACTGCTTCTGCTAGCTATTCTTATTTAATCCAACATCTTGAAAAAAACTTATATCAAGTTTTGAAGCTACAGATTACAGACCTCCATTAAGCCATAGAACAAGAGGCTTTGAAGCTGGATCAGTTTCTGACTCAACAAAATAGTAAAAGAGAGACTTGTGTTTCTTGTCATCCACTATGACATATCCCAAGAACTGTTGGAAGCCTACGTAGGGTTGGCCAGGAAGCGCAACAAAAAGAACCAATCCTGAACCTTCTGGCCAAAAAGAATGATTATAAAACAAAAAGAATCAATCCTGGACCTTCTGGCCAAACTTTGACCCAAACTCAACAAAAAACCACAGCAATTGCCGAAGCAAAACAAAAATAGTAGAACAAACTCAGACGAAAAGTACTGGACCAACTATACTCAACCTATCACACCCAAGCAAAATAACGTAGAACTAAAATCAAATCTCGACCCAAATGGGACACAAAACTTTAGACTAATCAAACCAAACGGACCAACAGAGTCAAACGGAAAACTGCAAAACCAAACCACACGAAAAAATATTCAAAACACAAAATGAAGATGAGGCAACAAAGAAAAATAGATGAAGCAGAGAGGGACAAACACGCATGCGATGAGTGGTGGCGTGACACTCGATGACAAGGCTGGAGTCTAGGGTTTGATCGGAATCAACGTGGCTGCAACTTTGGATTCGCGGTGGCTGTTAAGGGCGTCGCGGTGGTTGTTGGCGACACTGGTTAGGGTTGGTGCGGTGGCTGGCGAGAATGGCACGCAGTGGCGATTTGGGTGCAGTGAGCAATGCGAATCTGCTGGAGGCACGAGCTGGGAGGCTTGGGCTATTGAATCGGAGGAAAATGGGGAAGAATGGATAAGGTGAGACGGTGGTTTGCCACTGTAGAGGTAGTTCGACAATGGCGAAGGTGGCTCTCGACTGATAATTTAAGCGGTGTGATTGGATTCTCTACGGTGGCTAGGGATTACAGTGTGAGAAGGAGAAGGGGTGAGGCTGGAAATAGTGCGTCGTGACAGCAGAGATAGTGGAGGTTCGTTGCGGTAGTGCTTGTGGATGTGGTGGTGACCGGAGCTGAGGGAGGAAGCTAGGATTTAGCGGCTGGCTAGGGATTAGAGTGTGAGAAGGAGAGGAAATGGGACGGTGGCTTAGGCAACCACTCTAATATTGGATCGAGCCAATTTTTTTTTCTTTTTTATATTATAAAAAACTTGTAAAAAATAATCATCTCTTTTTTTATTTATGTTAAAATGATAAACACTAATAAAAGTAATTATTATATATTTTTTATTTTATTTAAGAAATAGAAATAGTTAATAAAAGTAATTATTATATATTTTATTATATATTTTTCACATATATATATATATATATTGAATTTTAAGAGTAAAATATTGAGAAAATTTGAATTATTTTTTTTTCTTTTTACTCTTTTTTTCATATTTTCAAAACTAATACTACTATTTATTATTATTATTATTATTATTTTATTTTTATCTATCTAGACGAAATTGGGTGTTAACAACAGGTATGGTTATGGGTTGCAGTGGTGTGGTTCGATGGTGAATGAGCTCGGTTAAGGAGAAGAAGTAGAGTGAGTAAAAACCATGGTGAAATAGAGAGTCATGTGGGTGAGGAGAAGATCGGAGGTGAGAAAATCGTGATCGAGAAAACAATTTTAATTAATTATTTTGAATTTTTTTAACAATTTTTTTTCAAATAAAAACGATAAAACTTAAAATTATTTTTTAACTAAATCTTCACATATTTATGGTTAATACTATATTATATTATTATGTTTAATTAAATTTTAAAATAAGTTCACTAGATTTTTACACTTTTATAAAAATGACTAATATAAACTTAAAATATTTATCTAATTATTAAATTATTCAAGATATTAATATAAATTTGAAATATCATTTCAGTAATTAAATAATTTTAATTTTTTTATAAATACATTAAAATACATTTTTATTAACACCCAAGTAATATATATATATATATATATATATATATATATATATTAAAAAGAGACTAAATTAATAATTAATTTAATCATTGATTATATATATAAAGGAGACTAAATTAATAATTAATTTAATGATTAATTCAGTGATCAATGATCGAATCAGTGACCGAATCGATGACTAATTTAATAATTAATTTTAATTTATTTATTTATTTACATACTAAATTAAAAAATAAAATCAAATAATTATATTACTAAATTATTTAATAAGGTAGTAAACTATTTTTTAAAAATTTTATAATGTTATTACATTTTTTATCAATTATTTTAAATTATTAAGTAGATTTATATTTAATATATTATTAAAATATTTATAAAAAATATTTATATCAATGAAAAATAGTCATCAATTTATAGATTATTTGTTTAGTGATCTGAAATTTTAGTCACTAAATCAGTCACTTAATATAAAAAGAGAAATCAGTTACTAATTCAGTTATTATTCAGTTACTAATTCAGTTATTATTAGTAACTGAATTTTTCGGTTACTATTAACCATATTTCTAATAGTGACCGAATCAGTGACCAATTTCCGTGACTGAAATTTTAGTCACTAAATCAGTCACTAAATATAAAAAGGGAAATCAGTCACTGATTCAATTACTATTAGTGACTGGATTTTTCAGTCACTAATTTTGGTAACTATTAACCATTTTTCTAGTTGTGTAAGCTTGCATTTCACTCAAATGTGCCAAAGAAGCTACACAAGGGGTTATATTTATAGTGTTTTCCCTCTCATCCACTTCAAGAATTTAGAGATGTGGGACTTATTCTACTCCTATGTGAGGCACCATAAATGAAAGTTATGAAGATCTTATTGAAATACTCTGGCAAAGATCCTGTTGATTTGATGAAGTCAAAGATAAAGTCAAAGTCAACTTTGTAGCGGTCAACAGTCACTTAGATAAAAGAATAGAGGGATTAGTGTGTCCGCAGCCGTGCTTAGGTATAATCATTTTTATCTTTTCTGCTGCATGAGGTTTCTTCACTTAAAAGATTTTGCAAAATGCCTCTAAAAACGTTTAAGCAGTTAAAAACAAAGTATTTTAACAAAAGCTTTTTTAAACAAGTTTTTAACTGATATAATTTCGAAATAACCAGTTGTTTTCATTAAAGAAAGTTTTGAAAACCTTCTGTCAGTGTTTTAACTGATAAAGCTTCGACATAACCAATTAAAATCACTTAAAATGTTAAGAGAAGTGCTTTTGCAGTATTTTAATCGATACAACTTGGTTTTAATCGATTAAATCCACTTAACATTCAGGATGATCGATCAGAATGCAATTATGACCAATCAGAATCAGATATAATCGATCAGAATTGAGTTATGACCGATCAGAATCAGATATGATCAATCAGAATTGAGTTATGACCGATCAGAGCTTTTTCAATCGATTAAAACACGTCTCAATCGATTAAAACAACTTAGAAAATTTCTACACAGCGTTTTAATCGATTAAAACTTATTTTTATCAGTTAAAATCACTTTGAAAATTTCACAATAAAGTTTTGCAGTATATTAATCGATTGAAACACGAAACAATCGATTAAATCAAATTAGAAGATTTTTTTGTAAAGAGTTTTAATTGATACAAACGTTGTCGTATCAGTTAAAACAAATCTGTTAAATAATCAAGAACGCTTTAATGGATTAAAAGAAGTTTTAACAGATTAAAACTACACTTTTAACAGATTAAAAGATTTTTTAACAGATTGATTAAACCAGCAGTTTTGAAAATCTTCTATAAAAAGAGTTTGGCTTGAACATTTTTAAAACAACAATTGAACATCAATCTTTAGCAGTCAAGCAAGCAAACTTTAGCACTCTTTCAAGAAAGATTCGCGCCAGTTTTTCTGAAGTTCTTTTAAATTCTTTCTTGAGGCAAATTGCTTTCTTTTGGAGAAGAAACACACTGCAGAATTGCATAAAACTGGTTTGAGCATTCTAGTTTCTTCTTTTCATTTCTTTACATTCTTTTTGTATTGTTTGGTGCCTGGAGTTGTGGGCACTAGTTTCTCTGCAGCTGGAATTTGGGTGTAGAGGTTGTCAAGAACTGGAATTTGGTTCTTGGTGAAAGGTTAGGTGTAGGAACTGGAATTGTGGTTCTTGTGGTAGATTAAGTGTAAGATTGTAATCTGTAAAACATTTGATCTAGTGGAACCCAGCTGGAATTTGGCTAGAGACTGGACGTAGCCCTGGTATTGGGTGAACCAGTATAAACACAGGTGATATCTTTCTAAACCTTTCTCCTCTTTTAATTCTATTGTTGCGTTTATTTTTTATTGCTTGCTTTGTGATTCAAGAACAGATCTGAAATCTTATTTTTACAAATAGATAATCTGTTATTTGCGAAAATCTTTCGAAGATCAATTCACCTCCCCTCTTGATCTCAAACTACTTTTCTAACAATAAATGGGCTCTAGAAGTCCCACATTATTTGCTTCTATCCTTCCCTATGAATTTATATATCATTTTGAATACAATGGGTTACAAGTACTTGTGTTGGTGCAGCCAATGTTCCCTCTCGTGGTTCTCCATCAGACCCTCCCTCTTTAAAAGGATTTGTCCTTAGATCGTGCTCCTCACTATCAAATCCTACAAAAGGCGCTAAATCACATATGTTAAAAGTAGGACTAACTCCATATTCAGATGGCAGATCTAATCTAAATGCATTGTTATTAATATAAATGCAGGAAATCTTTTTTTTCTTAAGTGTAACCAAACCTAGTCCCCTTTGTTGATAGAAATTTTCTTTCTCCCTTTGTTTCTATATTCAGTATATTTTTGAGTTTGTTTTTCAATATGTTCTTTAACCTTCTCATGGTACCTTTTAACAAACTCTGCTCGAGATACTCCTTCTTTATGAAAATAGTAGTGAGTATCCAGAAGCGGTAGTAAATCAAAAGGGGTAATAGGTTAAAGCCATAGACAACCTCAAAAGGAGAAAGATTAGTATTTTTGTGGACTACTCGATTATAGGCAAACTCTATATGAGGAAGATGTTCATCCCAAGACTTCTTGCTATCCTTTAAAATAACCCTTAACAATGTGGACATGGACCTATTTACAACCTCATTTTGCCCATCAGTTTGGGGGTGACATGTGCTTGAAAATAGAAGTTTAGTTCCTAATCTTTCCCAAAGAGTTTTCCAAAATTGACTTAGGAACTTAACATCCATGTTGGACACTATTATCTTAGGTATTCCATGCAACCTTACAACTTCTTTAAAAAATAGTCTTGAGATATGGCTAGCATCATCTACTTTGTGGCAGGGAATAAAGTGAGCCATCTTGCTAAAATGGTCCACTACCACAAAGATAGAATCATATCCCCTTTGGGTTCTTGGAAGTCCAAGCACAAAATCCATACTTATATCAACCCAAGGCGCTAGCTATTGGGAGGGGTGTGTATAATCCATGAGGCATTACTTTAGATTTAGCTTGTAAACAAGCTATGCATCTAGAGTAAAACCTTTGGACATCTACTTTCATGTGAGACCAATAAAATTTATCCTTTAGGAAACTTAGAGTTTTATCAACTCCAAAATGGCCCATGAGACCTCCCTCATGACTTTCTTTGACAAGTAGCTTTCGGATGGATGCTTGAGGAATACATAATTTTCCAATTTTGTATAGGTATCCTTCATAAACATAGAACCCATCAGAAGGATTTTTGAGACATTTAGCATAAATGGATGAAAAATGAATGTCATGTTCATACCACTCCTTTATGTTATCAAACCCTAAGATGTGAGAGCCCAAGGAGATGAGTAATGTATGTCTTTGACACAAATCATCAACAACAACATTACTCTTCCCTTGTTTGTATTTAATGACATAAGGAAATTGTTTTAAATATTCCACCCACTTAGCATGCCTTTTATTTAATTTTCCTTGCCCTCGAAGATACTTTAGTGACTCATGATCAATGTGAATAACAAATTCTTTTGTCACTAAGTAGTGTTCCCAAGTTTTGAGGGCTCGGATTAAAGCATAAAGCTCTTTATCATAGGTGGAATAGTTCAAGGTGGCTCCATGAAATTTTTCACTAAAATAGAGCTAGAATAGGTGCATTGGTTAAATTATTTTTAAGTTTCTTAAAGGCTATTTCTTCACCCCAATGGAAAGGTACATCCTTCTTAACGAGTTCGTTAAGTGGAGCAGCTATAGTGGAGAAGTCCTTAACAAATCTTCTATAGAAAACTAGCTAGCCTGTAGACACCAAATCTTGTCCGGTCAAATAGTAGCTCTCAGAAATCCTCCATTTCGAAGATGGTTAAAGATCCATTAGGTTCCTAGTAGCATTCACTATGCTCTATTTAAAAATAGGAGAGATTTTTGAGAAAATTAAAAAATTAGAAAATAAAAAAACTTGGGACGACCGTCCCACTTTCCCAGACGGCAGTCCCACTTATTATTTAGGTTGGGATGACTGTCCCATTTTCCCAAACGGTCGTACCACCTTTTTTTGAGCCCGGGATGATCGTCCCATTTTCCTAGATGGTTGTCCCACCTGACAAATGCTTAGATGACCATCCCGGCCTACCAGATGCAAATTCCTATAAATAGGGGCTCATTTTCACCATTTTTCACACATTCTCACACTTTTCTCTCACCCTAGAAGGCATTCTAAGACCTCTAGGTGACTTTGAGCATTATTCTGGAGTCTGAGTGATCTTTTAGACACTCGTGAGTTGAGTTTTTCTTTTGCTTTTGAGGGAGGAGCAACATTGTAGAGCAAGGGGATCACCGAAAAACATCCTCAAGTTTTAAGATTTTATAAAAGCTCGCTTTGAAAGTGATGAAGATCTTATTGAAATACTCTGGCAAAGATCTTATTGATTTGATGAAGTCAAAGATAAAGTCAAAGTCAACTTTGTAGCGGTCAACAATCACTTAGATAAAAGAATAGAAGGATTAGTGTGTCTGCAGCTATGCTTAGGTATAATCATTTTTATCTTTTCTGATGCATGAGGTTTCTTCACTTAAAAGATTTTTCAAAATGCCTCTAAAATCGTTTAAGGAGTTAAAAACAAAGTATTTTCACAAAGGCTTTCTTAAACAAGTTTTTAACTGATATAATTTTGAAATAACAGGTTGTTTTCATTAAAGAAAGTTTTGAAAACCTTCTGTTAGTGTTTTAACTGATAAAGCTTCAAAATTACCGATTAAAATCACTTAAAATGTTAAGAGAAGCGTTTTTGCAGTATTTTAATCGATACAACTTGGTTTTAATCGATTAAATCCACTTAGTGTTCAGGATGATCGATCAGAATGCAATTATGACCGATCAGAATTAGATATGATCGATCAGAATTGAGTTATGACCGATCAGAACTTTTTCAATCGATTAAAACACGTTTCAATCGATTAAAACAACTTAGAAAATTTCTACACAGCGTTTTAATCGATTAAAACGTATTTTTATCAGTTAAAATCACTTGGAAAATTTTACAATAAAGTTTTGCAGTATATTAATCGATTGAAACACGAAACAATCGATTAAATCAAATTAGAAGATTTTTTGTAAATAGTTTTAATTGATACAAACGTTGTCGTATCAGTTAAAAGAAATCTGTTAAATAATCAAGAACGCTTTAATAGATTAAAATATTTTTTAACAGATTGATTAAACCAGCAGTTTTGAAAATCTTCTATAAAAATAGTTTGGCTTGAACATTTTAAACACAACAATTGAACATCAATCTTTAGCAATCAAGCAAGCAAACTTTAGCATCCTTTCAAGAAAGATTCGCACCCGTTTTTGTGAAGTTCTTTGAAAATCTTTCTTGAGGCAACTTGATTTCTCTTGAAGAAGAAACACTTATAGCAGAATTGCATAAACTGGTTTGAGCATTCTAGTTTCTTCTTTTTCATTTCTTTACATTTTTTTTTGTATTGTTTGGTGCCTGGAATTTGGGCACTGGTTTCTCTGCAGCTGGAATTTAGTTGTAGAGGTTATCAAGAACTGGAATTTGGTTCTTGGTGAGAGGTTGAGTGCAGGAACTGGAATTTGGTTCTTGTGGTAGATTAAGTGTAAGATTGTAAATCTGTAAAACATTTGATCTAGTGGAACCCAGCTGGAATTTGGCTGGAGACTGGACGTAGCCCTGGTATTGGGTGAACCAGTATAAAACACCGGTGATATCTTTCTTAACCTTTCTCTCCTTTAATTCTGTTGCTGCGTTTATATTTGATTGATTGCTTTGTGATTGAAGAACAGATCTGAAATCTTATTTTTACAAATAGATAATCTGTTAATTGCGAAAAACTTTCAAAGATCAATTCACCCCCCCTCTTTATCTAAAACTACTTTTCTAACAATTGGCATCAGAGCGAGGTGCTTGAAAGTCATTCAAGTTCTTCGATCCATGGCTGGAAACAAATTTTTTGAGGGTGCTTGTATTGATAGACCTCCACTGTTTTGTGGAACAGATTATCCTTTTTGGAAGATTAGGATGAAGATATTTATTGAATCTGTTAGTATAAATGTTTGGAATATCATTGAACAAGAAACTGATATCATTAACAAAGATTGGTCTAGCTTAAATGACTGTGAAAAGAAATTAATCCAGGATGATTGTATTGCCAAAAATATTATCATATCTGCACTTAACAGAAATGATTTTTTCAGTATAGCACACTGTCAAACTGCTGCACAAATGTGGAAAACCCTTGAAATGGCCTATGAAGAAACTACAGAGACATGCTTAATGGTCAATTCGGATTCTCCAATAACCAGTGTAAGTTCTAACTCAACAACTACTTTGAACTATAGTTCTTTACAAGATGCCTTTTATGAAATGCATGCTGTAGCAAAAAAATTAGAAACTGAAAACAAAAGATTAAAAAGCATGAATAGGATATTAGAAAACAAGATCACTATTCTTGAAAAGAAAATTGTTGATGAAGAAATCAAAAATGAAAATTCAGATATAGATAATAACTTTGATTGCATGTGTAATGTTAAAGATTGTAAACATTGTCCTGAGTTGCAAGAAAAAGTAACATATTTAATAAAGACTGCATCTAAACTAGCAAAAGGAAAGACTAGTCTTGATATGATACTTGATTCTCAGAAATTAGTTATTGACCGTGGTGGCATAGGTTTTACACCGTCTATTGGAAAGAAACCCAGAGCATTTAAAAATTATTTTGCATATAGTAAATTTTTTTCGTCTCCGTTTGTTAAATGTTTTTACTGCATGAAAAGAGGTCATTCAGTAAAATACTGTAGAATTAAAAAGTATGATATTCCTAAAGGTAGGATGAAATGGATTCAAAAGTTAAAATCATTTCAAAAAACCTAATTGGACCCAGTAATTATAAAGGGTACCAGAAACATGTTAAATTTGTTTTGCAGGAACAAAATCTGGAAATCTCTTGGTATTCAAAACTGCAAATCAGGTTCTGCTTTCATAAACTGATTGTTTTAATTGATATAAAACAATATTAATCGATTAAAATAACTTACAGAGGATATCAGAAAATCTATCCGTACCATTTTAATCGATTGAAATACGAATTAATCGATTAAAATGTTCTCAGGATTTGAGTTTAGCTGTTTTAATCGATTAAAAAGAATTTATATCAACTAAAAACACTAAGATGTCAAAATTAATCGATTCTTTTTCATTTTAATCGATTTAAATTCTGTTATCATTTTATTAATTTCATTCTGTACAAGACTAATCGATTCCTTTATGAATTAATCGATTATTTCACTGTAGTATACATTAGAGAATTTAGTTTCTTCCATTACTGTCATGAATAGCGGCAAGACAATCATGAATAATGCCGAATGAGTTTCGGACATGTCTAATTTAGAGTAGTATGTTATGGAACATCCAATTTCCTTTCCATGGCACAAATTTTCATGATTAGCAAAGGCTGAACAAATCTTTGAATTGGAAACTAGACTAGTGACATAATGTGGGAAAGTTATTACTGTTATCCATGGATGGAAAGGCTTTTTCATGGCAGCGACATTGCATGCATCAACCCAGTTTCAAGAATAAATCTTGGGAACAAATATCACAAGATATGTCATATCGATTTGATGATCGTGCTTTTGAGGATATTGTTGAATTATCAAGATTACAACAAGAGGAAGATTTGGGAGAATATTTGGAAGTTTATTTTTTTTTGGCTCATGTAGTTATATCTGAGTCAATGACATTAAGTTTTTCTTTGTTAGGTATGAAAACTAAAACTGGAAAAATCTGTGAGAATTCATAAACCACAGTCTCTGCAAGAAGGTATGCATCTTGCAAGACTTCAAAAGGGAATTTTAAAAGTTTTCGAAAATAAATTGCTGCAAACAAGAGTCCAATTCGGAAACATAAACAAGGTCAACTTCGGTTAATTTGTAGCAGAGTCATTCTACAACCAGTTTGAAGCTTTAGGTGTTTGTTTCACCAACTACCGATTCGAAAGGTAGCACCTTAACTTCCATATTTAGAAAGGAAGTTACTGACATGATTGCAAAGGGATTGTGTAGGTTATGTGCATAAGTTGAAATGTAAAGTTTGGGGTAAGCCCAACGCTATCTTCTTTGCCCTGGAAGAAATTGAGGCCGATGTAGTGTAAGACATGGACTTTGAGGAAGAACAAACTATATTTTGACAACAACATAAGACATGATTCAAGCTGCAGATGTCTACATTTCTCTTAATACCTTACATGGAATACTAGGTGGTAATACATTGCAAATCAAAGGAATTGTCAAGAAGTAGACTGTCTCTTTTCTTATGGACTCTGGGAGTACACATAATTTCATTAGGGTCAAGTTGTTGGGACTGAAAACATAGTTTATCAAGGATTTTTCAGTGATGGTTGCTTCTGATAATAAGTTGTTGATTACTGGGAAGTGTGAACAGATAACTTGAAGATTCAATGAACACTCGTTTACATTAAATTTCTTGGTATTACCTAGCAATACATTTGGAATAATTTTTGGGCATGCATTGGTTCAAGACTTTTGGTAAAATTCATTGGAATTGTGCAACTTTGATAATTCGTTTTAATCATCAAGGTCACAAGGTGATACTGTAAGGAGACAAATCTGAGACAGAAATTCAAAAATTGAATGGAAAGTTAAAATTGGCACAGGGTATGTGGGTTTATTGGCAATACATGGATCAATTTTATACTGATGATCTGGCATCCCTAACAACAAACCAACAAGAGGATCTTTCAATAATTCTAAAGGAGTTTCAGATGTTATTGTGGAACCAAGGCAACTGGGATGATTGAGTTTTTTTTTCAGACAGAAAGGGTCCATTCTTATTTTTTTTCCTCTTTACGTCATATTTCTTTTGCTTCTAAATTCTCTTTTATGGACTATAATATCAACTGGTTATTAACCAGAAACAATATTTTTAGTTGTGATTAATATAATGTAGGTTTTAAGTCGAATTAGGAAAACCTAGATAAAATTTTACATAGATCCCTGATAATTTTAGCTGAAACAAAATGGATTTAATCAACTAAAACTAGTTTACATCAGTTGAATTAGCTAAATAAGATTCTATTCGGATTTTGATGGATCTATTGGTTAAAAGTTAATCGATGTAGTTGATATTATTGTAAAACACTTTTCTAAATGATCGGTTTTACAAAATTTGCACTGGATTAGGCATGACAAATACATCAAACATTACTAAGATTTCAGAACTGGCCGTTTTAATCGATACAAACAAACTTTAAATCGATTAAAAGAATTTATACAACATTTTTCTTTACTGTTTTAATCGATTAAATGTCGAATTAATCGATTAAATGCACTTATGTTTCAAACTTTCAAAGTCTTTCACTGTTTTAATCGATTAAACCTTTATTTCAATCGATTAAAATCATTAAACAAGAACTTTTTTATCGATTTTGTCCTGTTTTTAATCGATTTTTATTCTGAAAAGAAAAATTAAAGGCTTTAGTTAATGGTTGTTCTTGTAACATGCTACTAAAGCGTGATTCCCTTATCTTTACACGTGTTAATTGTATTCATTACAAACGTGTTAATGAAGATAAGTTTGAATCAACTTTGATTGGTCTTTACATGAGTAAGATATCGTATTCATTTCTTTCTCAATTTTCAAAAATCTTAAACTTATTACATACATTTGCATTATTTCTCTTCTGCTCCCTATTTTTTTGATGAAGTCAAAAGGGGGAGAATAGTTGCTTTAGTTGTTGTACTTTTGATCAGAAATAATTCTTTATTTAGGAAGCAACAATTTAGGGGGAGAAATAGGAAAATAATTCATTTCTTTATTACTCACTAATCTGTTTTTATCAAGTGACTTCTTTTGCAGGGTTATTATTCAAAGTGGTGTTTGTCTTCATCAAATAGGGGGAGACTGAAAGTGATGAAGATCTTATTGAAATACTCTGGCAAAGATCTTATTGATTTGATGAAGTCAAAGATAAAGTCAAAGTCAACTTTGTAGCGGTCAACAGTCACTTAGATAAAAGAATAGAAGGATTAGTGTGTCCGCAGCTATGCTTAGGTATAATCATTTTTATCTTTTCTGCTGCATGATGTTTCTTCACTTAAAAGATTTTGCAAAATGCCTCTAAAATCGTTTAAGCAGTTAAAAACAAAGTATTTTAACAAAGGCTTTCTTAAACAAGTTTTTAACTGATATAATTTCGAAATAACAGGTTGTTTTCATTAAAGAAAGTTTTGAAAACCTTCATCGGTGTTTTAACCGATAAAGTTTCGAAATAACCGATTAAAATCACTTAAAATGTTAAGAGAAGCGTTTTTGCAGTATTTTAATCGATACAACTTGGTTTTAATCGATTAAATCCACTTAGTGTTCAGGATGATCGATCAGAATGCAATTATGACCGATCGAATTAGATATGATCGATCAGAATTGAGTTATGACCGATCAGAACTTTTTCAATCGATTAAAACATGTTTCAATCGATTAAAACAACTTAGAAAATTTCTACACAGCGTTTTAATCGATTAAAACGTATTTTTATCAGTTAAAATCACTTGGAAAATTTTACAATAAAGTTTTGCAGTATATTAATCGATTGAAACATGAAACAATCGATTAAATCAAATTAGAAGATTTTTTGTAAACAGTTTTAATTGATACAAACGTTGTCGTATCAGTTAAAACAAATCTGTTAAATAATCAAGAATGCTTTAATAGATTAAAAGATTTTTTAACAGATTGATTAAACCAGCAGTTTTGAAAATCTTCTATAAAAACAGTTTGGCTTGAACATTTTAAACACAACAATTGAACATCAATCTTTAGCAATCAAGCAAGCAAACTTTAGCATCCTTTCAAGAAAGATTCGCACCAGTTTTTGTGAAGTTCTTTGAAAATCTTTCTTGAGGCAACTTGATTTCTCTTGAAGAAGAAACACTTACATGAGAATTGCATAAACTGGTTTGAGCATTCTAGTTTCTTCTTTTTCATTTCTTTACATTTTTTTTGTATTGTTTGGTGCCTGGAATTTGGGCACTGGTTTCTCTGCAGCTGGAATTTAGTTGTAGAGGTTATCAAGAACTGAAATTTGGTTCTTGGTGAGAGGTTGAGTGCTGGAACTGGAATTTGGTTCTTGTGGTAGATTAAGTGTAAGATTGTAAATCTGTAAAACATTTGATCTAGTGGAACCCAGCTAGAATTTGGCTGGAGACTGGACGTAGCCCTGGTATTGGGTGAACCAGTATAAAACACCGGTGATATCTTTCTTAACCTTTCTCTCCTTTAATTCTGTTGCTGCGTTTATATTTGATTGATTGCTTTGTGATTCAAGAACAGATCTGAAATCTTATTTTTACAAATAGATAATCTGTTAATTGCGAAAAACTTTCAAAGATCAATTCACCCCCCTCTTGATCTAAAACTACTTTTCTAACACACTTTGGAGGTTCTTTTCTTTATTCTCTCTTTTATCGCTTTCCTTTACTGCTTTCCTTTGTGTGCATTAGATATCAAAGCCATGTAGATATTTATTTAAATACCACAATGAATAAGTAAGGTAAAAGCATAATCTGTAGGATCTTTATTTTTTGAATTAATCTCTCATAGGGAACCCGAAAGGGGCGTTGTGGGGTGCTAACACCTTCTCCACATGTAACTAACTCTCTTACTCAACTGTAGTTATAATGGCCAAAGTTGGTTTTCTTAAAACCAACGCCTTCTTTTTCTTTCCTTTTTTGATGTTTATGGTCAAAACATTGGTGACGACTCCTTAGAACCCTTTTGTGAAAACCTCATTTTCAGGATAATTCGGTTATCAGACATCTTGAAAGCGATGATCAATTTACTTTATAAAAATGCGAGTTTAGTCATCATATCACGACAGTTCGCTTCCCTCTCGAAGACCCCTAAAATATGGCCCGAGGCGTCTTTTCCGGGAGAGAGAGGGAACGGCGGCGACAAATGGCGACTTCGCTGGGAAAGCCTAGAGAGTTGATCCCATTTAGTGATGGATTGATTCATAAATAGTAGATTTGAAATTATGCTTTTACCCTCCCTTGTTTGTATAACACACTTTACTGTATGGCTTTAATAATGTTAGAACTTGTGCACAGCGGAATGTTTGCGGTTATGGACAAGACCAAAAACCAATAAGGGGGGTGAATTGGTTTTAGTTATAAAAATTAGGGTTTTTGAAAATTTTCCCAAATTTTACCGATTAAAATACTTGTAAAGTAAAGAGATAAAGGATAAGAAGATTACACAAGTGTTTTATACTGGTTCGGATCAAAAGATCCTATGTCCAGTTGTTAATCACTCTAAAAGAGGATTAACGTTGTCACTATAATCACAGGTTACAACATATTACAAATTGAAAAAGATAAGGATTAGAAAACACCTCTCTTGAGTCACACAAGATATGAACACCTCCTTTGAATCCACAAAGGATGAACAACAACTTTTTCTAGAGACGACACAACACACAATCCACCAAGAGTCTCACTCAGTGATTCTTATCGCTTCTAGCCCACACTAGGTTTCAAAAGCCCCTTTTTCTTCCTTACAGAAAGTTCTCTAGCAATCATAACTCTTAACTTTTGTATAAAAAAGGTTTGTTATTTTCTGCAGAGAGTCTTAGAGAACCTTAAGTAGAGAGATTGGGGTCTGGGGAATAGTAGATTTCAAAAATAGAAGAATTGGGAATAGGGTTTTCATAAATTGGTCCAAATTAGAAATTCAAAACTCATAACAGACATATATAATCGATTATCTTAAGTGATAATCGATTATTACATAACCATTTTCGCAGATGACTAAAACAGGACCAGGGTAATCGATTATCTGTCTTGATAATCGATTATTCCAAAACTTTCAAACTAGGATAATCGATTATCAACCCAGATAATCGATTATTCCAGCAAGGTTTTCAGAAAACAGGATTCAAGGCATGGTAATCGATTATCCTGAGTGATAATCGATTATTACACAGTGGTTTTGATATAAATGAATTTTCAGAGGATGGACTATGTGCTGACTATCTTAGACTCTAATTTTACAGACTCATAAAGACAAAACAAAGTTATTACAAGTAAATACAGATGATTATAAGTCTTTAAGTCCTCTTTTCTTGAATGATCATCAAATTCTTCAAGTTTCATATCCTTGTATGTTCAACAAATAACTGCTGTATGATTATTTTCTGTAATTGGTTGAAATAAAAATTGTACACAAACCCTTGCACACAACAATCCCTCTATACCTGGGGGCACGAGTGGAAAACCTTAGGGACTGGGTGGCAGGTATGACCAACTGTGGTAATGGCCTTTGTGCCAGCAGGTCGTTGTCAGAAAACACCACTCAAGGTGATAACCTTCTTCTCTTGGTCTAAGAACGTCGACAAGGCCTTTTTGCCATGCATGGTTCGAAGACTGGGAGATTGAAGGATCCCTATAATGGGGGCACCTTGGGGACCTGGCCTTGGTGAGAACAGTTAGAACCACCTTGACTATGAACTTTTTTGTAGGATACCCTTACCTCGTAATTAAACGTCATCACTCTGTTCGCGGATGAGTGAATTGTTTGTGCATATGTTTGTTGCATTTTGTTTGTCACATTTGCATAGCATAATCATACAACAACAAAAATAAATAAAAAATAATAATACAAATAAAAATAGCATCTCAAAACCTTTTTTGCAATAAAACAACTTTATCTCGGACAATCTTCATTTAAGCTAGCCTACTTTTAGGTTCTTTGTAAGCTAAGTAGCCACGTTGACCAACATAAGAGATAAAGGGACGCAAAAAAAACAATAAAACAATAATAACAAAATTTAATGAAATATTTTGACAAAGTCAAATCATTCATACCCTCATCATTTCAAGAGTGGTAAAAATAAGAGAGAAAATAAGTGCATAAGGAAAGTGTGCATAATGCATCATCCTAATAAAATCTCTCATGCATAAACACATTCATGTTAGGGGGCACTAGATATCCTTAAGACAAAGGCAAAAGAGGCCCCAAGCACGTTTGTAACCTTCCACAAGGAAGGGACAAATGTGCTAAGGTGTGGTAACCTTCGTTATACTTGTCAATCTATGATGGGGAAGGAACCATTACACCGAGGAGGGTATGGTGCTCTGTGAAGCATAAGCTTTAAGAAGGAGACCGAAACCATTGTCTTAAGATATATCTATCCCACACCAATCCTTCATATTAAAACAATAAAATTCATTTTTGCATTCTAGAAAGTGGCTAGTCTTCCTCCTGTCCGAACCCGCGCACAGAGAGCCAAAGTAATGGAGCAGTTAGAGGAACAAAATTGCAAGCTTACTGCTAAGGTCAGTTCCCTGAGGGAGCAGATGATGCAAATGATGGAACTAATGCGCCAACAAAACCTCAACAAAGGTGACCCTCATGGCAACCACGCCTCTCGCCATGAGGAAGAGGAATAGGAAATCGTCTATGGCCATGAACAGGGAGTTCATGTGCAGTATGACGCGAGGGTGGTGCTCATCCACCCCCTTGAGGTCTCTAAGCAATAAATCTCTGCCTTGGAAGAGAGACTAAAGGCTATGGAGGGGCATAACTTTGATGTGAAAGAGGCGGCCGACATGTGGCTTGTTAAGAACATCCAATTCCCTCCAAAGTTTAAAATCTCAGACTTTCCCAAGTACATGGGATTGACTTGTCCCAAAAGCCATCTTATAATGTACTACCATAAGATGGCTGCATATGCTGACAATGAGAAGCTCCTTATCCACTGCTTTTAGGAAAGCTTGGCTGACTCAACCTTGAATTGGTATATGCAATTGGAGAAGGGACAAGTCCAGAACTGGAAATAGCTGGCAAATGCCTTTCTTTGTCAGTATAAATTTAACATTGATCTGACCCCCGACAGATCAGATCTTCAAACAATGGGCAAGAGAAGCGATGAACCCTTCAAGGCGTACGCTCAATCAACTCGCTGATGGGTCCCTATTATAATAAGATGATAGGGAATACATCAACCCTCTTTGCGGATGTGGTGACCATCGGTGAAAGAGTGGAGTAGGGAATGAAGAGTGGGAGGATTGCACAACCTCCCTTATCCAATGCATCATTCAAGAAGTTCCTTAGCAAGAAGGAGGAGAGAAGCGTTGTAGACCCCTAATTTTGTCCGGCCTCTCAATAAAGGCTAAGGAGACTTCCTACAACAAGATAAAGCTCGCCTGGCATCTCAATAAAGGCCAAGAAGACTTCCTATATGAATATAAAGCTTCAACGGGCGTCTATCGGCATCAACCGACGTCCGAATAAAGAAAGGAAAGCTTCCGGGGGTCCCAGAACACAAAAGCTGGCTAAAACAAGTTGAGACAGCCGTCCCAAATGTGAGACTATCGTCCCAAGCTACCTTGGCCAAGTGGGACGGCCGTCCTAAGTGAGACTGGCCGTCCCACTCTTCAAGTGGTGGTCCCAAAGGTAAAATGTTCAATTGAGATGGCCGTCCCAACCCAGACAGCCGTCCCAACACAGATGGCCGTCCCAAATTGCCAGGCTACGAAAACTATAAATAGGAGGCTCATTTGCCACTTTTTCAGACACCAGACAACTCCCAGTACTTGTCTTCTCTCCCTACTTCAAATGAACTCTCTGATTGCCTTAATAAGGTAACAATCAGTTAAGGAATTGTATTCCAGCATTCGATTCTTCTATAAAAATTTAGTTGAGTCGATCTTGTATTCGGAGAGGAGAGTCTTTGTAGAGTGAGGGATTGCCAAAACGCATCCTTACAAACAAAGATTTGCAATACAAAGCTTGCTACGGAGGTTCTTTTCACTTCTCTTCTCTTTTACTGCTTTATTTATTGCTTTATGTATGCAATATGAAATAAAGTCATGTAGATAGCCATTTTTAATATTACGCAATAAAATAGGGTAATCGCGTAATTTCTTATAATCTTCACTTAAATGAATCAATCCGTCATAGGGAACCCGAAAGGGGCGTTGTGGGGTGCTAACACCTTCCCCACACGTAACTAACTCCCTTACCTAACTCTGGTTATAATGGCCAGGTTTGGTTTTTATTAAAATCAACGCCTTTTTATCCTTTTCCAATGTTTATGGTCAAAACATTGGTGGCGACTCCATAAGAACCCTTTTTTGAAAACCTTGCTTTTATTAGAGGATAGTTCAGTTGTTGAGCACCTCGGAAGCAATGAACATAATTTTAACATAAAACGCGAGTCTTAACCATCTTTTTGCGACCGATCGCATAAACGTTCAAGATGTCCCTGGACGTCGGAACGGACGGCGGCGACAGATGGCGACTCCACTGGGGAAGCTAGAGAGTTGATCCCATTTAGTGACGGATAAATTCAAACTAAGTGAAGATTCGAAATTACGCCTTTATACCCGGGGGCAAGAGTGAATACCTATAGGGAGTGGGTAGCAGATACGACCGGCTTGTTGGCACACGAGGCTACAACCGTTGTCAGAAACCACCAACTCAAGGTGATAACTCTCTTCTTTTGGTCTAAGGATGTCGCCACGGAGTTCCGTGCATGACCCGAGGACTGAGAGATTGAGAGGTCCCTATAATGGGGGCACCTTGGAGACCTTTGGCCTTCGTGAGAACAGTTTAGAACCACCTAAACCAAGCACGTTTCTGCAGGAAAACCCTACCTCGTGATTAAATAAGCGTGGCTCTGCTCATGGATGTATGAATTGTGTGTGCATTCATTTGCTGCATTTGTATTGATGCATTAGCATAGGGTAATCATACAACAAACAAAATAGTGAAAAACCCTAAAAATCATAAAAGTGATAAGAATAAACCAACTTTATCTCGGACAATTTTCAGTTAAGCTAGCCTGGTTTCAGGTTCTTTGTAAGCTAAGTAGCCACGTTGACCGACAGAAGAGATAAAGGGTCATAAAAAATATAAAAACAAATTAAAGCCATAAAAATATCTTTTACAATAAAAAGATTTTCGACAAAGTCGTATCATTCATACCACATCATCCAATAAGTGGTAAAACAATAGAGAAAATAAATGCACTAAGAAAAGTATGCATAAACATCATCACAATAAAGTCTCTCATACATAAACACATTCATTCTAGGATTTATTAGATATCCTTAGACAATAGCGAAAGAGACCCAAGTGCATTTATCACCTTCCTAGAAGAGATAAGTGCGCTAAGGTATGTTGGCAACCTTTAAAAAAAGGAAGTTAGCACATTAAGGTGGGTATGGTACCCTTAAAACATAGGCTTTTGAGAAGATACCAAAGCTATTGTCTAAGGCATATCTATTTCACACTAATCATTTGAAATAAAAAGCTATAATAAAAATCGTTAAAATCATTTAGAAAGTGGCTCGGTCTTCCGCCCGTCCTCACTCGTGCTCGAAAGCTAAAAAGATGGAACAACTAGAGGAGTAAACCGAAAGCTCACCACCGAGCTTAATACGCCGAAAGAGCAAATGGCTCAAATGTTGGAAATGATGCGTCAACGGAATCTCCATAAAGAGGGTCCTCAAAGTGGACAAGCCTCTCACCAAGAAGAAGAAGAGGAACCTCGGGATGAGCATGACCAATCCGATACAAGAGCAAGTACATATTCATACTCCGGAAGTATCAAAGCAACAAATTACTGCTCTTGAAGAGAGGCTGAGAGCCATGGAGGGGCATAACTTTGATGTAAAAGAGGCGGCTGATATGTGCCTCGTTAAAAATATCCAATTCCCTAACAAATTCAAAACTCCGGACTTCCCAAAATATATGGGACTAACTTGCCCCAAAAGCCATCTTACGATGTACTGCCATAAGATGGTTGCATATGCTGACAATGAAAAACTCCTGATCCATTGTTTTCAGGAGAGCTTAGCTGAATCAGCCCTAAACTGGTATATGCAACTGCAAGGGGGCAAGTCCAAACATGGAGACATTTGGCAGATGCTTTTCTTCGTCGCTATAAATACAATATTGATCTGACCCCTGAAAGAGCAGATCTACAATTGCTAAGCAAGAAAAACGATGAATCCTTTAAGGCATATGCCCAAAGATGGAGGGAATTGGCAGCACAAGTAGAACCTCCTCTGTCCGACAAGGAAACTACATCCATGTTCATCAATTCTCTAACTGGTCCCTATTATGACAAAATGATAGGGAACACGTCAACACTCTTCGCGGATGTGGTAATTATAGGAGAAAGAGTAGAGCAAGGTCTGAAAAGCGGAAGAATCGCACAACATACTTCCTCTAATTCCTCTACTCCAAATGTTAAAAAGAGCTTCGAAAAGAAGAAGGAAGGAACTGTGAATGCAATCAATATTGCCACTCCATCTTCTTCCTTACAACAAACCAAGCCATGCAGACAAGAGAGGAAATTCACTCCAATCCCAACCTCCTATGGAAGTTTGCTTTTGAAATTGTTGGATGCCAAACTCCTCGTGCGCATCCCTCCCAAGAAAATGGAGCCACCATACCCGGAATGGTATAAATCTAATGAAAGTTGTGATTACCATTCAGGCTCTCCGGGACACTCCGTTGAAAACTGTGTGGCCTTAAAGCACAAGGTCCAGAATCTGATAGAGGCAGGATGGATTACCTTTGACACATCTACTCCAAAAGTAGATGATCAGCCTCTTTCCAAACCCGAATGAAGGATGGGCTAAGGAAGATCAGCAATTTAGGGCTCATCATTTTTGTCATCTAATAAAAATAAATACAAAATAAATATATATAATAAAAAATATTAAAAAAGCTTCCAATGTATCTCTCGTGATCCCAACCCATGATCACGAGATTTTTGATTAAAATGGGCTTTGTAAATATTTTCTTCTATCAATACAATGAGGCATTTTTTTCATAATATTCATATTCTCTTTCGTTCTTTTCCCTCTTATACACTTAATAGAGAAATCTAAAACTAAGCATAACCATACAGTCATGTCTGTGATTGAAAATTCTCTGGAAGATCCGAAAGCCGAAGGCGAATGGATTGAGTTAGATAGTGAGGAGGGGACCATTTCCCCAGACATGCAAAGACTGTTAGAAAAAGAAGCTCAATCAATACAGCCCCATCAGGAGAAAATTGAGGCCATCAATTTGGGACAAGAAGATAACAAGAAAGAAGTAAATATTGGTACCCAAATTGATGATGATGTCAGGGAAAGACTGATACAATTATTAAGAGAATATGTGGACATATTCGCATGGTCCTACCATGATATGCCTGGAATTGATGAAAGTATAGTGGAGCATAGATTGCCACTAAAAGAGAGATTTCGGCGTGTTAAGCAGAAGCTCAGAAGAGTAAAGCCAGAATGGTCCTTGGAAATTAAGGAAGAAATAGAAAAACAGTTGGATGCCAATTTTCTAATCGTGTCAAAATACCCTGAATGGTTGGCAAACATCGTGCCGGTTATAAAGAAAAATGGAAAAATCAGAGTATGCGTAGATTACAAGGACTTAAATCGTGCAAGCCCAAAGGATGATTTTCCCTTACCACATATTGATATGATGGTAGATCATACCGCTACAAATACTCTCTATTCTTTCATGGATGGATATGCAGGATATAACCAAATTAAATTGGCTGTTGAAGATAGAGAAAAAACTTCCTTCATTACGCCGTGGGGTACATTCTGTTATAGAGTAATGCCTTTTGGACTTAAGAATGCAGGGGCTACTTATCAAAGGGCTATGGTTACGTTATTTCATGATATGATCCACAAAGAATCGAAGTATATGTGGATGATATGATCGCCAAGTCCAAAAACGAAATAGATCACCTCCAATACTTAAAGAAGTTATTCAATCGGCTTCGGAAATACCAGATTAAGCTCAATCCGGCTAAATGCACATTCGGAGTACGATCAGGGAAACTCCTTGGGTTTATTGTTAGTAAAAAAGGAATTGAGGTAGACCCTGATAAAACAAAGGCAATCATAGAAATGCCCCCACCAAGAATAGAAAAAGAAGTCAGAGGCTTCTTGGGCCGAATAAACTACATTGCACGGTTCATCGCGCAATTAACAGACAAGTGTACGCCCATATTCAAGTTATTGCGTAAAAACCAACCGGAAGTTTGGAATGATGAATGTCAAAAAGCTTTCGAAAAAATCAAAATGTGCCTAACTAAACCACCAGTATTGGTACCACCTGTGGAAGGAAAGCCCTTGATTCTTTATCTTTCAGTACTCGACGAGTCCATGGGATGTGTGCTCGGTCAACAAGATGATACGGGTAAAAAAGAACAAGCCATATATTACCTCAGTAAAAAATTTCTAAATTATGAGACCCGTTATACACCACTCGAGAAAACATGTTGTGCATTGGTGTGGGCAACTCAGCGCCTTCGACAATATATGGTCAGACACACAACTTGGTTGATTTCTAAAATGGACCCAATCAAATACCTGTTTGAAAAACCCGTCTTGACCGGAAGGATAGCCAGGTGGCAGGTACTCCTCTCAGAATTCGACATTGTTCATGTCACTCAGAAAGCTATCAAAGGCAGTCCTTTAGCAGACTACTTGGCACATGGGCCAACTGACGAATATCAATCCCTCCAAGATGATTTTCCAGATGAGCACATAATGCACATCCAACATGAGGAGCTTGAAAATGATGAGTGGATTATGTTTTTCGATGGAGCTTCAAACTTGCTTGGGACATGGGATTGGAGCTATTTTAATATCTCCCGAAAAGAAGTATATCCCGATGAATGACCGGATTAAACTTTGATTGCACAAACAATATGGCAGAATACGAAGCCTGTGCTCTAGGTATTCAAGCAGCTCTGGATCATGGGGTGACTAAACTCAAAGTATTCGGTGACTCATCCCTTGTCATTTACCAGCTCAAAGGTGAATGGGAAACTAGAAATTCCAAGTTAATCCCTTATCTGGAGCACATCCGTAATATGACTTCAAAAATGGAAAACATCAGTTTTGAGTACATCCCTCGGGAAGATAACCAGATTGCAGATGCACTGGCAACATTATCATCCATGTTCGTATTATGACAAGAACATGAGATGCCCATCATCCAAGTCAAAAGGCACGATAAACAAGCCTTTTGTATGACGGTGGACAGTGAAAAAGATGAAAACCCTTGGTATCATGACATAAGGCGATACTTGATAAAGGGTGAATACCCCAAGGGAATCAATGACAATGACAAAAGGATCATTCGGAAAAGAGCTATAGGGTTAATGTTGATAGGAGAAACCCTTTATAAAAAGAATTTTGATTCCACTTTGTTAAGATGCGTCAATCTCGAAGAATCGCAGAAATTGATTAAAGAAATACATGAAGGAACCTTCGGGACTCATGCACCAGGGCATATCATGGCTAGGAAAATCCTCAGGGCAGGATACTTTTGGTCCACAATGGAAATGGACTGTCATCAGTATGCTAGAAAATGTCACAAATGTCAGGTACATGCGGACAATGTACATGTTCCACCGGTACCTCTCAATGTTATGGCTATCCCTTGGCCATTTGCTATGTGGGGCATGGATGTTATCAGACCTATTGAGCCTAAGGCATCCAATGGCCATTGATTCATTTTGGTGGCTATCGATTACTTCACTAAATGGGTAGAAGCTGCATCTTATGCACATGTGACTAAAAAGGTAGTGGTCACCTTTGTTAAGAAAAATATCATATGTCGATATGGCATCCCACATCGTCTTATTACTGATAATGGAACCAACTTGAATAATTAGATGATGGAAGAATTATGTCAAGATTTCAAAATTCAACACCATAATTCTTCTCCCTATCGGCCCAAAATGAATGGCGCAGTAGAAGCAACCAATAAAAACATCAAGAAGATTGTTCAAAAGATGGTTAAAACCTATAGGGATTGGCATGAAATGTTTCCTTTTGCTCTTCATGGTTATCGAACGTCTGTACGAACCTCAACAGGAGCTACGCCATTCTCCCTTGTATATGGAATGGAGGCTGTATTGCCAATAGAGGTCGAAATACCTTCCCTGCGAATTATAATGGAAGCAAAATTAATAGAAGCCGAATGGGTTCAAAGTCGATATGACCAGCTAAACCTTATCGATGAAAAGCGGCTGAACGCTATATGTCATGGACAAGCCTATCAAAAGAAGATCAAAAAGGCTTATGATAAAAAGGTCCACCCTCATACTTATCAAGAAGGGGATCTAGTGATAAAAAAATTGCTTCCAGCCCAGAAGGATAACATTGGAAAATGGGCAGCAAATTACGAAGGACCCTTTGTGGTCAAGTGAGCTTTCTCAGGAGGGGCACTTATCCTCACTAATATGGATGGAGAGGAACTTCGACACCCGATTAATTCCGATGCGGTGAAGAAGTATTATGCTTGAAGATATTGCTCATGACCCGTCAGGAATGAAAACCCGCAAAGGGCATCCCTGGGCAAAAGATAGGGTCTATATCCCTCGCTAGGATACGTCCTAGGCAAAAAGTAGAGGTAAAAAAAAAAAAAAACTAAGAGCAATGGTTACCTCAGTCGAAAACCGAAAGGCAGCTAAGGTAACATTCTTCAGAAGCAAGCAGTCTGCATAGTCTTCAATCTGAGCTCAGGCATATCAATTGAAGCAATTAGGAGAACCAGGGGGCAGATATCATGGACATGACTGTTTAAGCCTATACAGTATAGCCAACCCTAACTACCCATTCTTCTAAATACCTTTTGAAATCCTTCTATAAGAGAAATAAAACTTTTGCTCATTTATCAATAAAATTCCTTTTCATTTCCTTTCTCTTGACCAAATATTATGGAAATGCCTCTTTATTGATAAATCATAAATATGCGCAAAGACTTTTAATCAAAGATCAAGCATGCATCTAAAAAGGGAAGCATAAAAAAATAAGAAAATAATAAATGCCTGCTAGTATATTCTTAGGAAAAGACTAGGGTAGCCTACTAGATCGCAAACCCCAAAAAGACGATCTAGGCAAAAGATAAGGCAAAAGCCCCCTAAGATATCTAGGCAAGAATTAAGGCAGCCCGCTAGATCGAAAACCCATAAAGGGCGATCTAGGCAAAAGATAGGGCTAAAACCAAGAGATGGATAAAAAAGGAGCCCATCATCATGGTCATAAAAAAAGGAGCTCGTCATCATGAAGGAGGAGCCCATCAGCATATTCATAAAGAAGTCAACGGGAGAAGGCCAGTTACTTTCTAAATGCATCAAAAATAAATAAACAAATAAATTGCATTTAGGACATCCACACACAAAGTAGTTGCATAATACGACTTTGCCAAAATCAAGAAAAATAATTCTCTTCAAATAAGAATAATAAACATGCATATAAGGAGGCTATTCTCCATACTTGTGATTGAAAACAGGCAGTGCGCCAGAATCCAGTCTCCATATGAAAATCGCAATCAAAACTATTCCAACAAAAAGAGAGGAAAATAGCTCCAACCTTCTATCCCAATAAACGAAGGTGCATCAGAAAAAGGCCAACGGAAAGGCTCGACGATCCCCAAATGGATCCTTGCCTACTCCAGAGGCAAAAATTACTCCATGACTCAGCATCATCATCACATGAGTCGTCAACCACAGTCATTTGACGCCTCAATCAACATCCTTCCACCAATAAAAGAAGGAAGCCATCAACACAGAAAAGCCAAACGGAAAGGCTTGATCATCCCCAAGAGGACCATTGCCTACTCCAGAGGCAAAACAAAAAGATTACCTCACAACTGCATCACCACATGAGTCATCAAGCACACTCATGCAAAAATCTCCGCTTCATTCCCCAAAGGAGAATAAGAACTACACAAGAGTCCATCAAAGAAAATACGGAGTCAAATCCTCCATATCACCAGGGGGCAACAAAAAGAAAGAAAAGAAAAACTTTCATTCCCCAATAGAGGCCACAACGAGAAAGGGCCAAATAAAAATCTCCAAGTAGAAGCATATCAAGAAAAGTCTACAAAAAGACAAAAAGAAGAAAAATCTCTTCATCCGGCTCAAAAAGGAGCTTCACAAGACCAGGAGCCAAGACTCCATCATCAAAATTGGATCCCCAGGAAGCTGACAAACTCCTTGGTGAATCTCCAAAAAAAAGAAGAAAGAAGAAAACTCTTCATCCCGCTCAATAAAGAGCTTCACAAAAGTCAGGAGCCAAGACTCCATCATAAAAAATCAAATCAAAGATTGGATCCCCAAGAAGTAAAGAAAAAAAATTCCCAGGGATCGCCAAAAAGAAAAGAGAAAAAATATATCTTTTCATCCAAAGAAAAAGCCAATGTGCATAAAAGGCGCACATATGTAAAAACCAAATCGCGAAAAAGAGACACAAATCGCGAGAAAAAGGTAAAAACCCATTCCCCAGCAGGAATAAGAGCATGGGCAAAGCAAGCTCAAAACAACAACATCCAATAAGGAGTCAAAAACTCCATCCCTCCCTAGGGGGCAATTCAAAATAGATCTCAGGAAAGCGATCAAATCCCTGGTGGATCACCAAAAAGGAAAATATATCCCCAGTGAGCCTACCAGCAAAGGCAAAACTACAAATTCATATCCTTAGGGAGTTAATCACCTATAACGCCCAATATGAATATCCCCAGTGAAATGCAAAACCTTCACTCCCAAGAAAGCCTCTGCCTAAGGCAAGCAAAAAGCCAATACCCCCAAGAAATGGGAAATCAACCTATAAGAGGTAATACAAGTCCAAAGCACAAAGCCTCCAATAAAGCATCTGCCTACTCAGAGGTATTATCAAGAGCAAATATCCTCAAACAGAACATCAGCCTATTCAGAGGCGAAAAACAGTAAAGTCTTCACCACTGCTGAAGCATCTGCCTAATCAAGAGCACAATCAACCAAAACCACAAATCCCCAGGAGATTCCTGCCTAAAACAAGAGGCAACAAACAAAAAATCCCCGGCAAGACCAGATGGCTAAAAGGAAAAGCCAAGAATCCCCGGCAAGACCGGATGGCTAAACAGAAAAGCCAAAAAATCAGAAATCCCCAGCAAGACCGGATGGCTAAATAGAAAGCCCAAAAACAAAGAATCCCCGGCAAGACCGGACGACTAAACGAAAAAGCCAAAAACAACGAAATCCCCGGTAAAACCGGATGACTAAAACAGAAAAGTCAAATCAATTACTCCCCACGGAATGGGCGCATGATCAGAAACAATAAGCCGCCAACACATCTCCAAAACCAGATGACCATAGGATTGACTATCAAAAAGTGCATCCTAAGAGCCTTGCAGAACGAGGCTCGTTCAGAACCTTGCAGAACGGGGTTCGTACCAGGTGGGGGTAGGTACCCATCAGAGCCTTGCAGAACGGGGTTCGTACCAGGTGGGGGTAGGTACCCACAAGAGCCTTGTAGAACGGGGTTCGTACCAGGTGGGGGTAGGTACCCATCGAGCCTTGCAGAACGGGGTTCGTACCGGGTGGGGGTAGGTACCCACAAGAGCCTTGCGGAACGGGTTTCGTACCGGGTGGGGCGGTACCCATAAGAGCCTTGCGGAACGGGGTTCGTACCGGGTTGGGTAGGTACCCATCGGAGCCTTGCGGAACGGGGTTCGTACCGGGTGGGGGTAGGTACCCACAAGAGCCTTGTAGAACGGGGTTCGTACCAGGTGGGGGTAGGTACCCATCGAGCCTTGCGAGAATGGGATTCGTATCGGGTGGGGGTAGGTACCCATCGAGCCTTGCAGAACGGGGTTCGTACCGGGTGGGGGTAGGTACCCATCACGGCCTTGCGGAACGGGGTTCGTACCGGGTGGGGGTAGGTACCCATCGAGCCTTGCGGAACGGGGTTCGTACCAGGTGGGGGTAGGTACCCATCGAGCCTTGCGGAACGGGGTTCGTACCGGGTGGGGGTAGGTACCCATCGAGCCCTACAGAACGGGGTTCGTACCGGGTGGGGGTAGGTACCCATCAGAGCATTGCAGAACGGGGTTCGTACCGGGTGGGGGTAGGTACCCATCAGAGCCTTGTAGAACGGGGTTCGTACCAGGTGGGGGTAGGTACCCATCAGAGCCTTGCAGAACGGGGTTCGTACCGGGTGGGGGTAGGTACCCACCAAAGCCTTATAAAATAAGGTTTATACCGGATGAGGGTAGGTACTCATCAGAATCTAGCAAAAATGCAGATTCGTACCAGGTGGGGGTAGGTACCCACCAGAGCCTTACAAAATAAGGTTTATGCCGGATGAGGGTAGGTACTTATCAGAATCTAACAAAATGCAGATTCGTACTAGGTCGGGGTAGGTACCCACCAGAGCCTTATAAAATAAGGTTTATACCGGATGAGGGTAGGTACTCATCAGAATCTAGCAAAAATGCAGTTTCGTACCAGGTGGTGGTTGGTACCCACCAGAGCCTTATAAAATAAGGTTTGTACCGGATGAGGGTAAGTACTCATCAAAACCTAGCAAAATGCATCAGGTAGAGTAAAATACTCACCAAAGCATTACAAAAACGGGTTGCAAAGTAAGTACCCACAAGAGTTTAGCAAAATGCGAACTCGTACCGGGTGAGGGTAGGTACTCACCAAAGCCTTGCAAAACAAGGTTCATACCTAGTGGGGGTAGGTACCCACAAGAGTCTAGCGAAATGCAGACTCATACCTGGTGAGGGTAAGTACTCACCAGAGCCTTATAAAGTAAGGCTCAAACCAGATAGGGGTTGGTACCTATCAAAAATATTTATCATCCGGAGGATCAGCAAAGGAGCATCTGAAGGATAACCGGGAAAAAGGGTTAACTCCTTCCCCTACCAACTAATTTTGTTGGCACATTAAGCTAACAAATTAGCCAGGTAGGTGAAGGGGGGGGGCAGTTGTAGACCCCTAATTTTGCCCGGCCTCTCAATAAAGGCTAAGGAAACTTCCTACAACAAGATAAAGCTCGCCTGGCATCTGAATAAAGGCCAAGAAGACTTCCTATATGAAGATAAAGCTTCAACGGGTGTCTATCGGCATCAACCGACGTCCGAATAAAGAAAGGAAAGCTTCCCGGGGGTCCCAGAACACAAAAGCTGGCCAAAACAAGTTGAGACAGCCGTCCCAAATGTGAGACGACCGTCCCAAGCTACCCTGGCCAAGTGGGACGGCCGTCCCAAGTGAGACTGGCCATCCCACTCTTCAAGTGGTGGTCCCAAAGGTAAAATATTCAATTGAGATGGTCGTCCCAACCCAGACGGCCGTCCCAACCCACATGGCCGTCCCAAATTGCCAGGCTGCAAAAACTATAAATAGGAGGCTCATTTGCCACTTTTTCAGACACCAGACAACTCCCACTACTTGTCTTCTCTCCCTACTTCGAATGAACTCTTTGATTGCCTTAATAAGGTAACAATCAGTTAAGGAATTGTATTCCAGCATTCGATTCTTCTGTAAAAATTTAGTCGAGTCGATCTTGTATTCGGAGAGGAGAGTCTTTGTAGAGTAAGGGATTGCCAAAACGCATCCTTACAATCAAAGATTTGCAATACAAAGCTTGCTACGGAGGTTCTTTTCACTTCTCTTCTCTTTTACTGCTTTATTTATTGCGTTATGTATGCAATACGAAATAAAGTCATGTAGATAGCCATTTTTAATATTATGCAATAAAATAGGGCAATCGCGTAATTTCTTATAATCTTCACTTAAATGAATTAATCCGTCATAGGGAACCCGAAAGGGGCGTTGTGGGGTGCTAACACCTTCCCCACACGTAACTAACTCCCTTACCTAACTCTGGTTATAATGGCCAAGTTTGGTTTTTATGAAAATCAACGCCTTTTTATCCTTTTCCAATGTTTATGGTCAAAACATTGGTGGCGACTCCGTAAGAACCCTTTTTCGAAAACCTTGCTTTTATTAGAGGATAGTTCAGTTGTTGAGCACCTCGGAAGCAATGAACATAATTTTAACATAAAACGCGAGTCTTAACCATCTTTTCGCGACTGATCGCATAAACGTTCGAGATGTCCCTGGACGTCGGAACGGACGGCGGCGACAAGCGTGAATACCATCAACCTTGCTACTCCTTCTTCCTCTTCACGACCAACTAAGAAGTCGAGGAATGAAGAGAGAAAATTTACTCCCCTTCCAACCTCCTATGGGAGTCTGTTGACAAATCTAGTAGAGGTCAACCTCCTAGCACGTGTCCCTCCAAAGAGGATGGATCCACTCTACCCTGATTGGTACAAGTCGAACGAAGAATGTGATTACCACTCAGGCGCTCCTCGGCATTCCGTGGAGAATTGTATGACCTTGAAGTATAAGATCCAAAAGTTGTTGGATGTCGAGCGGATCACGTTCGACGATCCCACTCTTAATTTGGACACCAAGCCTATGTCACAACCAGAATAGTGAGGTTGGATAAAGAAGGCCAGCCGATTAGGGCTCCATGTCTTTTTAAGCTTCCTGCATATCTCTCGTGGTCCCTGCCCGTGGCCGCGGGATCTTTGATTAAAAGGGCTTTGTAAATATTTCTTTTTTATCAATATAATGAGGCATTCTCATAAGCATTCATATTCTTTTTCGTTCTTTTCTCTCTTAATATTCTTTCAAAATAATTGATAATAAAATCTAAGCCTAAATAGAACCGTAAATAAAAAACAATCATGTCTGTGATCGATGACTCTCTATGCGATCCGTAAGCCGAAGGCGAATGGACCGAGTCAGATAGTGAGAAGGGGACCGTCTCCCCAGACATGTATGGGCTGCTAAAAAAGAGAAGCTCGGTACATACATCCCTACTAGGAAGCAGGGGGGCAAAGAAACGATAAGACGGAAATAAGTATTGATACCCAAATCAATGATAAAACGTCAGGGAAGGTTTGGTATAACAACTACGGGAATATATGGATGCATGCGCATGGTCCTACCATGACATGCCAAGACTTTAGAATCCAACATCATGACTCCTCTCCCTACCAACCTAAAATGAATGGTGTAGTGGAGGCAACCAATAAAGAATGTCAAGACGATCATTCGAAAAATGGTCAAAACCTATAAGGATTAACATGAAATGTCACCCTTTGCCCTTCATAATTATCAAACTTCCGTATGGACCTCCATAGGAGCTACTCCATTTTCCCTTGAATATGGCATGGAGGTCGTACTTCCAATAGAGGTTGAAATACCTTCCCTGCAGGTTATCATGGAAGCAAAGTTGACAAAAGCTGAATGGGCCCAAATTCGATACGATAAGTTGAACTTAATCAATGAAAAATGGTTGGACGCCATATTTCGTGGACAAGCCTATCAAAAGAAGATCAAAAGCACTTGCGACAAAGAGATCAACCCTCATATTTACCATGAAGAGGATTTAAATGGGAATTGCTTCCGGCCCAATAAGACAAAATTGGAAAAATGGACGTCAAATTCTGAAGGACCCTATAGACCCCAAATCTTTCCCGACCTCAAAATAAAGAGCAGAAGACTTCCATTCGAAGATGAGCAAGGCCTAAAAGGTCTTAAGGATTAATCAATAGGCCTCATATTAGAATTGAAGGATTTTTGTACACAAAAAATAAGAAATTCCACCCAAAGGGCTACCTCGCCGTTGGCTAAGAGAGAGACCGCTGTCTCGTTTGACGAGACCACCGTCTCGCCACTCGCCAAAGGCGAGTGATGAGTCATTATATTCCTGTATTTTCTTCCCTTTCTGAACTTATTTTAATTAGTGTTTTGGGCTTAACTTTCTATTATTAGTGAATTTTTATTAATTGGGCTTCATTGGACCAATAATTAGATTTTAATTAATTTAAATCTATTTGATCTAATTTTTTCTCATTATTAATTTTAGGACAATTAAAGCAATTTTGGGCCTAGAAGATTGGGCTAGATGCCATTTTACAGTTTAAAGCAATTTTGGGCTTGGAAAATTGGGTCAAATGTCATATTTTATTCTATACGGGTACTAACAATGGTTTACTGTTTTATTTATCATATTTTCTACAGATCTCGAAAAATCATTATTTTCAAAACATTATAAACTAGACACATTCAAATTTCCATAGGATCCAAAATCATTCACTTCGGAGATAAATTGGATTTTACATAAATTATCCAACACGGGTCAAGCGCACCAGGGCGGCCCAATGAACATGATTCAGTAATTTAAGTCTCATAAATTCATTAGACCTCCAAAAATAGTAGCAGTGGTGGCGTTTTAAAGCTAACTCAAAAGGCTTTCAAAGGATACATAAATCACTTAATTTGGATAAGTATTGAAAATACTGCACGTGTTTGAAGTTCACAGACCTGCACTAAAGCCAACTTATGATGTGTTTCATGGACCAGTTGAGCCCAAACCTCAATAAAGATTAGGGTTAGGGTTATTTATATAAGAGAGGCACATCACACATCAGAAGACACACATCACACAAGGACTACGCAGCCACCACACTTCCACCTTTCATCTTCTGCAATTTATATTCAAGTTTGTTTACTCTTTTGTCATTATTTTTAAATTCTTGTTTCGATTTTGATTATGTTTCTTCTATTGTGTTTTCAACTTTCCATGGATAGCTAAATCTTTGTATTGATTTTCTGAGAAGAATGCAAGTAGATTTTTGAGGTTTTGTTCTTCAATTTCATTTTGTTTGTTCTCTTAACTCTTCATCTTCTAATCTCAGTGTTGAATTATAATCTGTTTATGCTTAATAAACCGAAACTAATATCACAGTTTGCTTAATTCTGTGTTAGAGATGAGATTATGTGATGTATGCAATGCTTAATTGTATACGGATAATTTGGGGTTAATCTTCGCTTAGTTGGTTAATTTCATGTTGGAATAAGGGTTAAGGAAAATTTGGGATTAATCTTCGCTTAGTTGGTTAATTTCATATTGGAACAAGGGTTAAAGCTAATTTGAGATTAATCTTCGCTTAGTTGATTAATTTCGAATTAGAATATAATTTGGGATTTATCTTCGCTTAGTTGGTTAATTTTGAATTAATTTCGTAATCTAGGATAAGTGACACTGCATTAGAATCAGGAAATCAATTACATTTTAATCTGTTTTTAATCCGCATTTTTATAATCTGCTTTTGTTCTGTTTCATCTAATATTTTAATTTTAAAAAAACTCCCCTTTTAATTTTTTGTTACTAAAAATTGATAAGCTTTGATAGAAATTCGTGGTCTTTGGGAGACGACCTAGGAAAGCTTCCTAGTACTACATTTATCTGTTTTAATTATTTGACCGAGTACGACATCGATCAAATTTGGCGCATGCTCAGGGGACCAAGATTTTTGTCTAGGTTTTCAATTTTTATTTTCTGTTTCTGTTTTCGTTTTTTTGTTTTTATTTTATTTTATTTTATTTAAATATTTTATTTGATTTTCAGTTATTTAGATATTTTATTTGATTTTCGAGTTAATTGAATATTTTATTTGATTTTCGAGTTATTTAAATATTTTATTTGATTGTTAGTAATTAATATTTTATTTGATTTGCTTGTTATTTGGATATTTTATTTGATTGTTAGTTATTTAATATTCTATTTGATTTGTTGTTATTTGAATATTTTATTTGATTTGCTTGTTATTTAGATATTTTATTTGATTTTTAGTTATTTAAATATTTTATTTGATTTTCAGTTATTTGAATATTTTATTTGATTGCTAGTTTTTAATATTTTATTTGATTTCCAGTTATTTGATTTTAAGTTATTTAATATTTGATTTTCGAGTTATTTGAATATTTTATTTGATTTTCTATTTAATTTAACATTCTTACTTCTCTTAATACTATTTTGATAGCCCATTGTTGTTCTAAAACTCTTTTGGGTTAAAATAACATAATAAAAAAATAATAAAAAAAAAAAATAAATAAATAAATAAAAAATAAATATAAATAATAATTCAAAAAAAAAAACAATTTCATCTCTAATTTGTTTTTCTAGCTTTATTTAAAAAAAAATTATAATTTCCATTCTCATAGGAAACTCTGGATATAGCTTGGTAGTGTGAGAGTGCATGTCTAGGAGGGTTACGGCTAGGAAAGACTTGGTACTTAAGCGTGTCCATTAGTGACCCACCTCTCTTTCTTGGGAACCTACCTGGTGTACTTGTTCACGGTCTACCGTTGTCTTTCTAGTAAATAATTGATTTCTTTTTAGAATTTTTTTTAACTCTTGGGAAATACATGAATTGTTGAATATAGTGCATGACTAGGAGCAATCCTGACCTTTTACAATCTTTTGATCCTGAGATAGACAGAACCTTTCATAGATTAGTTAGACATTCTAGGAATTCATCTCTTGAGTCTGAACCATTAGATAGTCATAGTGAGAGTACTGCACCTAATATACCTTCTTCTGATAATTTCCAAACTAATAACATGGGTGATCAACCTATTGGACCTCGTGAGAGGGCTCTTAGGGAAATGGCTGCACCTGATTTCACTTATGCAAATTTATGTATCCAATACCCTGAAGAGGATGTACCATTTGTGCTTAAAACTGGACTAATCCATTTGTTGCCCAAGTTTCATGGTCGTGCAGGTGAGGATCCACACAAGCATCTCAAGGAGTTCCATATAGTCTGCTCCACCATGAAGCCACAAAATGTTCCTGAAGATCACATACACCTGAAGGCTTTTCCTTTCTCTTTGGAGGATCTTGCCAAAGACTGGTTGTACTACTTAGCTCCTGGTCCCATAACGAGCTGGGATGATCTGAAGAGAGTCTTTCTAGAGAAATTTTTCCCTGCTTCTAGGACCACTGCCATCAGGAAGGATATATCAGGTATCAGGCAACAGATGGGAGAAAGCTTATACGAGTATTGGGAGAGGTTCAAGAGACTTTGTGCAAGTTTCCCTCACCACCAAATATCAGAACAGCTACTGCTACAGTACTTTTATGAGGGGATGAAGACAATGGATAGGAGTATGATAGATGCAACTAGTGGAGGAGCTTTAGGAGACATGACACCTGCTGCTGCTAGAGGTTTAATTGAGAAAATGGCGTCCAATTCCCAACAATTTAACATGAGGAGTGATGCCATAGTCCTTAGAGGTGTACATGATGTGGGTTCATCAGATTTAGTGGAGAAGAAGCTAGAAAGTAAGATTGATGCCCTCACCACCCTAGTCTCCCAACTTGCTGCAAATCAGAGACCTGCACCACCTGCAAGGGTTTGTGGCATTTGTACTTCAATTGAGCATCCCACTGATTGCTGCCAATTATTGCATGAGTCTACAAGTTCTAGAGCTCCACAAGCTTATGCAGCAAACATTTTCAATAATAGGGCTCCGAACCAACAACATAATTCTGACCTCTCAAGCAATAGATACAATCCAGGGTGGAGGAATCACCCAAATCTGAGATGGTCCAATCAGCAGCACCAACAGCAGCAAAATCCTTTGCCACCACCACCATTTCAGAATTTTGTTGGTCCAAGCAAACCTTATATGCCTCCACCAATGCAACAACAATATCAGAGGCAGCAAAATGAAGCACCAGCTCCTCAACCTTCTTCACCTTCATTAGAGGAATTGGTTAAATAAATGGCTGAGATGAACATACAGTACCAACAAAAAATGATGCCTCCATTCAGAGTTTAACCAACCAGATTGGTCAACTAGCTACTACTGTGAATCAATTGCAAAATCAAAATTCAGACAAGCTCCCTGCACAGACTGTGGTTAATCCTAAGAATGTGAGTGCCATCACATTGAGGTCAGGGAAACAGATTGACATACCCACTGCAACACCTCCACCCTCATCTGTAGCTGCCTCAGTTCCTGCACCTGAGCAACCAGTTGGTAGCCAAAAATTGCATATAGATGGACCTTCTTCCAGCCCCAGTTCTGACCTGCAACAACCTCCTATCCCTCTTCCATTCCCTCCCAAAGCAATTCCAAGCAAAAAGATGGAAGAGGTCGATAAAGAGATTCTGGAGACCTTCAGGAAAGTTGAGGTGAACATACCTCTGCTTGATGCCATCAAGCAAATTCCCAGATATGCTAAATTCTTAAAGGAGATGTGCACCCACAAGAGGAAGATGAAGGGTAGTGAGACAATCAGCATGGGCAGAAATGTGTCTGCTTTGATAGGTAAATCTGTTCCTTACATTCTTGAGAAATGTAAGGACCCAGGTACATTCTGCATACCTTGTATTATTGGCAATAATAAATTTGAGAATGCCATGCTTGATTTGGGTGCTTCAATTAATGTCATGCCTTTGTCTATATTTAAATCTCTTTCTCTTGGACCCCTGCAACCTACGAATATAGTTATTCAGTTGGCAAACAAGAGTGTTACCCACCCTATAGGTTTCATTGAGGATATCTTAGTTAGGGTTGGTGAGTTGATTTTCCCTACTGATTTTTACATTCTTGATATGGACGAGGGATTTTCACGTGGTTTTGCACCCATCATTTTAGGAAGACCATTTTTAAAGACTGCAAGAACCAAGATTGATGTGCATGCAGGGACCTTATCCATGGAATTTGATGACATTGTGGTGCACTTTAATATTCTAAATGCCATGAAACACCCATCTGAGGAGATAGATCCAGGAACCACCATGATCAGGAAGACTTTGTTTGTTTTAGCGGAACAAAGTTGCTACTTGATGACCTCAACACCTGTACCATCTGAGGAGATAGATCCGGGACCCACCATGATTAGGGAGTTCTTCTTTCCCCTTCAACTCTTTTATCTTGCTTGTCCTATTTGTTTAGTGGATATGATTGTGTTTACATTGAGGACAATGTCTAATTTAAGTGTGGGGTGGGAGATGTAGGATTGTAGGTTTATATTCTATGTTTTGTGTACAATTTTGCATATTTTTCTTTGATTTCTAGGTTTTGTATAGGTAGTAGGCACTTTCTTCACTCTTGGGATAGGAGTTGCTTTATGCTTTTTGGATTGAAATCCATGTTTTTCTTTGCTTGTCAAGTTGGTTACGATGTTTGAGAGGTTGAATTGAAGGCGACAATCTTACCCTTTGTGAGGAATTGAGCCACTACCTGTTCTTTCTTGAGTGTTATGCCTCTTGATTGCTTGCGCAGTAGCCTTGGCTTGACTCTGATTGATACTTCTTGATTCACATGCATGTTTGGAGATGATTAAGACATTTTTGTTCTGATTAGCCTCTAACCAAATGAGCCTACCTTGAATTAATTCCTTTGATAGCCCCTTTGAGCCTATGTTTCCCTTTATTTCTTTTGAAGCTCATTAAAAGCCTTAAGTGAAAAACCATGATTACCTTAACCTTAGGGATTTTTGGAGCTTTGGAATTGTTTTGGGAATAAGTTATTGAATAAGTGTGGGGGTGCATTTTGTATTTCATTGGATGATGTACTGGCTAGTTGGTTATCTCTGTTGTACAATTTTTGTGTTTTCCTTTCAGTGTATTTCATGTAGTTTAAAAAAAAAGATATATATAAAAAAAATATAAAAAAAAAGAAAAAAAAGAAAGGAAAGTTGTGGTTGAGGTAAAGACAGTAGTGGAGGTTTGATATTAGAGGTTTTTGGGCATGCATCTTGTGCTTATTTTTTACTTATTCCCCATTGCTCCTCTAGTTCCTCTGGTTCACAGCTACTTATCCCATATGATATCCTCTACCTTGTCCCTACCCCCATTACAACCTGAAAAGACCTTTTGATCTTTTTATGCATGTGCGTTGGGTGTTGAGTTTAGAGGCTTGCCAAGTCTATTTGTTGTTTGCTTTTCTTGAGTATTTTGAGAGTATACAGTAGCCTAGACACATGAGAGATACAATGCATCTTGTGAGGTTTTGTCACTTTGATTCACCTTTTGACCTGATTGACCTCTTGCCAGGTTTTGAAATGCTTGGATGATTTCCATGAGTATCTAGTTCCTCTAACTCTTTGTGTGTTGGATGTTGTCTACTCCTTTCATTTCCTAGGTTTCATTGATGAATACATATATCTGTTTATGTTTTTGTTTGTCTTTATTTTTGTTTTTGTCCTTTGCATAACTTTCTTTAATGTTTTTGAATTTATTTCCTTGTTTTGCTTCTTGATTTTGCCCAGGAGTGCAAAAGGCTAAGTGTGGGGTTATTTGATGAGTCATTATATTCCCATATTTTCTTCCCTTTCTGAACTTATTTTATTTAGTGTTTTGGGCTTAACTTTCTATTATTAGTGAATTTTTATTAATTGGGCTTCATTGGGCCAATAATTAGATTTTAATTAATTTAAATCTATTTGATCTAATTTTTTCTCATTATTAATTTTAGGACAGTTAAAGCAATTTTGGGCCTAGAAGATTGGGCTAGATGCCATTTTACAGTTTAAAGCAATTTTGGGCTTGGAAAATTGGGTCAAATGTCATATTTTATTCTATACGGGTACTAACATTAGTTTATTGTTTTATTTATCATATTTTCTACAGATCTCTAAACATCATTATTTTCAAAACATTATAAACTAGACACATTAAGCTTTCCATAGGATCCAAAATTATTCAATTCGGAGATAAATTAGATTTTACATAAATTATCCAACACGGGTCAAGCGCACCAGGCTGGCCCAATGGACATGCTTCAGTAATTTAAGTCTCCTAAATTCATTAGACCTCCAAAAATAGTAGCAGTGGTGGCGTTTTAAAGCTAACTCAAAAGGCTTTCAAAGGATACTTAAATCGCTTAATTTGGATAAGTATTGAAAATACTGCACGTGTTTAAAGTTCACGGACCTGCACTAAAGCCAACTTATGATGTGTTTCATGGACCAGTTGAGCCCAAACCTCAATAAAGATTAGGGTTAGGGTTATTTATATAAGAGAGGCACATCACACATCAGAAGACACACATCACACAAGGACTACGCAGCCACTACACTTCCACCTTTCATCTTCTGCAATTTATATTCAAGTTTGTTTACTCTTCTGTCATTATTTTTAAAATCTTGTTTCGATTTTAATTATGTTTCTTCTATTGCGTTTTCAACTTTCCATGGATAGCTAAATCTTTGTATTGATTTTATGAGAAGAATGCAAGTAGATCTTTAAGGTTTTGTTCTTCAATTTCATTTTGTTTGTTCTCTTAACTCTTCATCTTCTAATCTCAGTGTTGAATTATAATCTGTTTATGCTTAATAAACCGAAACTAATATCACAGTTTGCTGAATTCTGTGATAGAGATGAGATTATGTGATGTATGCAATGCTTAATTGTATAAGGATAATTTGGGGTTAATCTTCGCTTAGTTGGTTAATTTCATGTTGGAATAAGGGTTAAGGAAAATTTGGGATTAATCTTCGCTTAGTTGGTTAATTTCATATTGGAACAAGGGTTAAAGCTAATTTGAGATTAATCTTTGCTTAGTTGATTAATTTCGAATGAGAATATAATTTGGGATTTATCTTTGCTTAGTTGGTTAATTTTGAATTAATTTCGTAATCTAGGATAAGTGACACTGCATTCGAATCAGGAAATCAATTAAATTTTAATCTGTTTTTAATCCGCATTTTTATAATCTGCTTTTGTTCTGTTTCATCTAATATTTTAATTTTAAAAAAAACTCCCCTTTTAATTTTTTGTTACTAAAAATTGATAATCTTTGATAGAAATTCGTGGTCTTTGGGAGACGACCTAGGAAAGCTTCCTAGTAGTACATTTATCTGTTTTAATTATTTGACCGAGTACGACATCGATCGCGAGACCGCCGTCTCGCCACTCGCCAATGGCGAGACGGCGGTCCCGACCTTGTCAGGCGAGACGGCGGTCTCGACCTGACAGATGCGAATTCCTGTAAAAGGGGGGGACCTTCTCACTATTTTCACACAATTCATCAACTTCTCCTACTATACAATTCTCAAAATACTCTCCTAGGACCCCTTTGAAGCATTTCCAGAGTTCTTAGAAAGTGTTCTAAAGTGTTGCGAGAAAAGAGCGAACATCATTATAGAGCGCGGGGTTTGCCAAAAAGCACCCTTTTGAAGAACATATTATATAAAAGCTTGCTTCGAAGGTTCTTCCATACCTCTTTCCCTATTTTATTGCTTTTTAGATAATATCTCTATGCATTAGTTATTAAGGGCCATGTAGTCGATCACTTAATTTTCGCAATGAAGAAATAAGGGTAATAACATAGTTTTAAAGTTCTTATTTCTCTATAAAAATAGTCCATCATAGGGAACCCGAAAGGGGTGTCGTGAGGAAGCTAATACCTTCCCCACACGTAACTAACTCCCTTACCTAACTCTAGTTGTAATGACCAAAGTTGGCTTTTTTAAAACTCATCGCCTTCTTTTTCCTTGTCCAATGTTTTTGGTAAAAATATTGGTGGCGACTCCTCGAACCCTTTCAAAAACCTCATCTTTAGGTCCAACCCGATTATCGGACAACCTAAAGGCGTTGAACCACACTTTAGAAAAGGAGAGTCAAACAAAACCATCGCGTTGCTCCGACCGCCTTTTTTGACGGCGACGACAAATGACGATTCCATTGGGGAAGTTAGAGAGTTGATCCCATTTAGTAATGGACTAGTTTTGAGAAATAAAACTAGAAATTACACTTTTACACTTCCTTGCTTTATAACATGTTTTATTATTTGACTTTAATAACTGTTCTATGTTTATTTTATGCAATTGTTTGAAATAACAACTGTACACAAACCCTTGCACACAACAGTTCCCCCTATACTCGGGGGCAAGTGGGATAACCTTAGGGAGTGGGTGGAATTGTACGATTTGTCGTAGTGATGGCCATTAGCCCACCAGTATGGTCAAAAACCACCAGTCAAGGTGATAACCTTCCTCTTTTGGCCCAAAGACTGACAAGGCCTTAGTGCCATGCATGGTCTGAAGGTTGGGAGAGTGGGGACCCTATAATGGGGGCACCTTGGGGGCCTGGCCTTGGTGAGGAAATTTAGAACTATCCTGAACACGCACTCTTCTGCAGGATACCCCTACCTCGTGATAACACGATTTTTGACAAAGTCAAATCATTCATATCGCATTATTTCATAAGTGGAAAAACTAAGAGAGAAAATAAGTGCACAAGGAAAGAAAGTATACGCATCATACATAAACACCTTCATGCTATGGGGCATTAGATAGCTCTAAGACAAAGACAAAAGAGACCTCGAGCACATTTGTAACCATCCACAAGGAAGGGACAAGTGTGCTAAGATATATGGTGACCTTCGTTATACTTGTCAAATCCATGATGGGGAAGGAACCATTACACTAAAGTGGGTATGACACTCCGCAAAGCATAAGCTTTAAGGATGATACCTAAGTCATTGTCTTAGAAGATACTAATCCCACACCTATCATTCATCTCCATTAATAAAATTCATTTCGGCATTTTAAAAAGTGACTGGTCTTCCCATAATCCGAACCCATGCACAAAAAGCTAAGGTGATGGAGCATCTGGAGGAACAGAACCGGAAACTTACCACTGAGGTTAGCGCCCTGAGAGAGCAAATGGCGTAGATGATGGAGGTTATGCGCCAACAAAACCTCAATAAAGGGGAAACTCAAGGCGACCGCACCTCTCGCCATGAGGAAGAAGAGTTCTTCTATGAAAAAAAAGCCCATGTGCAGTCTGACGCTAGGGCAATGCACATCCACACCCTTGAGGTGTCCAAACAACAAATATCTGCCTTGGAGGAAAGGCTAAAGGCAGTCGAGGGGAACAACTTTGACATCAAGGAGGCAGCTGACATGTGTCTGGTCAAGAACATCCAAGTCCCTCCAAATTTCAAGGTCCCAGACTTCCCCAAGTATGCAAGGTTGACTTGCTCAAAAATCATCTAATGATGTACTGTCGTAAGATGATTGCACATGCTGAAAATGAGAAACTCTTGATCCACTGCTTCCAGGAAAGTCTGGCTGACTCAGCCCTCAACTGGTACATGCAACTGGAGAAGGGGCAAGTCCAAAATTGGAAGCAACTGGTTGATGCCTTTCTTCATCGTTATCGATACAATATTGATCTGACCCCAGATAGGTCAGATCTTAGAACTTTGAGCAAGAAGAATGATGAGCCCTTCAAGGCATATGCCCAGCCGTGGAGGGAGATGGCTGCCTAGGTAGAGCCCCCACTAACAGACAAGGAAATGGTGGCTATATTCATCGATTTGCTGACGGGGCCTTATTATGACAAGGTGATAGCAAGCATGTCCAACCTCTTCTCAGACGTGGTCACCATCGGGGAAAGGGTGGAGCAAGGGCTAAGAAGCAGGAAGATAGCGCGATCTTCCCCCTCCAGCGTTTAATTCAAAAAGCCCTTTAAAAAGAAGGAAGAGGTTGTGCATGCAATCAATTGCGCTACTCATTCCTTCGCTCCGCAGACAGTCCGACAGCCATGAAGAAAGGAAAGAAAATTCACCCCTCTTTCAACCTCCTACGGGAAATTGTTGCCCCAATTGCTAAAGGCCAACCTCTTGGCTCACGTTCCTCCCAAGAAACTAGAGCCTCCTTACCCCGAGTGGTATAAGCCTAATGAAAAATGTGACTACCACTCAGATGCACCTGGGCACTCAACGGATAACTGCTTGACCTTGAAATATAAGGTCCAAGATCTAATAGATGCCGGGTGGATAACTTTTGACGCTCCTACCGCCGATGTGGATATCAAGCCTCTGTCAAAACCAGAGTAGAAGAGGGTTGGATTAGGAGGATCATCTGTTAGGGCTCTTTTTCTATTTTTAAGCTTTTCTTGTATTTCCTACGGTCCCCGCTCGTGGCCATTGGATCACTGATTAAAAGGGCATGTATATACATCTTTTTTTAATACATGAGGCATTTTCATCATATCATATTCATTCTAATTCTTTTCCCTCTTCTATTTATTATTCTTCCAAAATAATTGAATAATAAAATCTATGCCTCAAAATAGAACCTAAAAGAAAACAATCATGTCTGTGACAGATGAATGTCTGTGGGATCCGGAAGCCGAAGGCGAATGGGTCGAATCTGACAGTGAGCAGGGGACCATTTCCTCGGACATGCAGAGAATGCTAGAAAAAGAAGCTCGCTCCATACAGCCCCATCAAGAGGAAACATAAACTATCAATTTGGGACAAGGAGACAATAAGAAAGAAATAAACATTGGTACCCAAATTGACAGTGACATTAGGGAGAGGCTAATACACCTTTTGAAAGAGTATGTGAATGTGTTTGCTTGGTCTTATCATGACATGCCTAGACTCGACACAAGAAAAGTGGAGCATTGGTTGCCATTGAAAGAGGGATTTCGGCCCATAAAACAGAAGCTTAGAAGAGTAAAACGGATTGGTCCTTAATGATCAAGGAGGAGGTGCGAAGACAGTTAGACGCTAACTTCCTAATCATAACCAAGTATCCCGAATGGTTGGCAAACATAGTGCCCGTCATCAAGAAGAGTGGAAAGATCAGAGTATGTGTGGATTATAGGGACTTAAATTGGGCAAGTCCAAAGGACGATTTCCCCTTACCACACATTGACACATTAGTGGATCGCACCACTACGAACACGCTCTATTCTTTCATGGATGGATATGCGGGGTACAATCAAATTAAGTTGGCTGTCGAAGATAAAGAAAAGACCTTCTTTATCATGCCATGGGGGACATTTTGCTACAGAGTGATGCCTTTTGGACTAAAAAAATGTAGGGGCTACTTATCAAAGGGCTTTGGTAACATTATTCCACGATATGATACATAAAGAGATAGAAGTATACGTGGATGATATAATTGCCAAGTCCAGAAACGAGGTGTACCATATTCAATATCTCAAAAAGTTGTTCGATCGACTTCGAAAGTATCAACTTAAACTAAATCCAACAAAGTGTACTTTCGGAGTACGGTCAGGCAAACTTCTAGGGTTCATTGTTAGTCAAAGGGGAATTGAGGTAGACCCCAATAAAACAATGACGATTCTGGAAATGCCTCCACCAAAGACAGAAAAGAGGTAAGAGGATTTTTGGGCCGAATAAACTATATTCCTAGATTCATCGCACAGCTGGTAGACAAATGTATACCCATCTTCAAGTTGTTGCATAAGAATCAACCGACGGTGTGGAACGAAGAATGTCAACAAGCATTCGACAAGATCAAGATGTGCTTGACCAACCCACTGATATTGGTGCCACCCATCGAAGGGAAACCTCTGATCTTATATTTATCAGTACTATAAGAATCCATGGGATGTGTGCTTGGTCAACAAGATGAAACAGGGAAAAAGGAGTGAGTCATATATTATCTCAGCAAAAAAGTTCCTAGACTATGAGACCCGCTATATGCCATTCGAAAAACATGTTGTGAATTGGTGTGGGCAACTCAATGTCTCTGACAATACATGGTTCAACATACAACATGGTTTGTATCCAAAATGGACTTAATCAAGTACCTCTTCGAAAAGCCCATCTTGACCGGAAGAATAGTTAGGTGACAAGTGCTCCTCTCAGAATTCGATATCATTCATGTCACCCAGAAAACTATTAAAGGTAGTCCCCTAGCGGACTATCTAGCACATGGATCGACAAACGAGTACCAATCCTTTCAAGACGACTTTCCCGATGAACATATCATGCACATTGAACATGAAGAGACCAAAGAAGATGCATGGACTATGTTTTTCGATGGAGCCTCAAACATGGACATTGGATCGAAGCCATCTTGATATCCCCAGAAAAGAAATATATCCCGGTAATGGGCAGGTTAAACTTTGACTGTACAAATAATATGGCCGAATACGAAGCCTATGCATTGGGAATCCAAGCAGCTCTAGATCATGGGGTGACCAAACTCAGAGTTTTCGGTGATTCATCCCTTGTTATCCATCAACTAAAAGGTGAATGGGAAACCCAAAATTCCAAATTAATCCCATATCTAGAGCACATTCGCGACTTGGTTTTGAGGCTGGGAAGCGTCACTTTCGAGTATATCCCTCGGGAAGACAATCAATTCGCAGACGCCCTCACTACTTTATCATCCATGTTCTCTTTAGATCAAGAGCATGAGATGCCGACTATCCAAATCAAGTTGCATGACAAACAAGCTTTTTGCATGACAGTAAATAGCGAGCAAGACAAAAACCCTTGGTATCACGACATTAAGCGATACCTCACGAAGGGTGAGTATCCCGAAGGAATCAGTGATAATGACAAAATGACCATCCGGAAGAGGGCCACAGGGTTTGCATTGATTGGAGAAACCCTTTACAAAAAGAATTTTGACTACACTCTGTTAAGGTGTGTGAATCACGATGAGGCTCAAACTTTGATAATGGAGATTCATAAAGGAGCTTTCGGGACCCACGCGCTAGGGCATGTCATGGTAAAGAAGATCCTAAGGGCAGGGTATTTCGGGTTCACAATGGAAGGCAACTGTCGCCAATATGCTAAAAGATGTCACAAGTGTCAAGTCTACACTGATAATGTTCACCTTCTGCCCGCACCTCTCAACATCTTGGCTACACCATGACCATTCTCCATGTGGGGCATGGACATCATCAGACCCATCGATCCCAAAGCATCACATGGTCACCGTTTTATCTTGGTGGCCATTGACTACTTTACTAAATGGGTAGAGGCGGCATCCTACACACACGTGACTAGGAAAGTGGTAACCACCTTCATCAGGAGGAATATTCTATGTTAGTATGGTATCCCTCATTGGCTCATTACTGATAATGGGACCAATCTGAACAACAAGATGATGGAAGAATTGTGCCAAGATTTCAAGATTCAACATTACTATTCCTCTCCATACCGACCCAAAATGAACGGTGCGGTGGAGGCGACCAACAAAAACATCAAGAAGATCATCCAAAAAATGGTGATAACATACAAGGATTGTAGACCCCTAACTTTTTCCCGGCCTCTCAATAAGGACCAGAAGACTTTCTCTCTAAAGATGAAGCTTCGGTGGACATCTATCGGCATCAACCGGTTTCCGTCTGAAGAAAGGAAAGCTTCCCGGGAGTCCCAGAACAGAAAATTTGGCCAAAACATTCGAGACAACATCCCAAAAACCAGGACAGTTGTCCCAGACAAGCCAGACGCCCGTCCCAGATGTGAGACGCGCGTCTCACTAAAAAAAACACTTGGGACGGTCGTCCCAGATCCCAGACGGCCGTCCCAACCTCTGCAGACCACGGTCCCTATTTTCTGCACCCCAGACGGCCGTCCCGAGCTACCAGGCTGAAAAAACTATAAATAGGAGCTCATTTGGACGTTTTTAGATGCACCTCACTCCTCTCTTCTCTCCCTCTTTCGAATGATCTCTCCGATTGCCTATAAGGTAACAATCGGTTAAGGAAGTTTCTTTTGACATTCGATTCTTCTTAGAATTTTTGTAGTGTCGGTCTTGTATTCAGGGAGGAGAGTTTTTGTAGTGCGGGGGATTGCCAAAACGCATCCTCACAATTGAAGATTTGTAATAAAAAGCTTGCTACGGAGGTTCACTACAAGAAATTTTAATATTACTGACGGTCAATCCGTCAGTAATTTCCATTTATCGACGGATTTTCGACGGCCAAAAATCTGTCGGAAATTTGATGGTCGATAAATATTACCGACGGATTTAATAGTCCATCGGTAATTACCGATGGATTTAATAGTCCGTCGGTAATTACCGACGAATTTAATAGTCCGTCGGTAATTACCAACGGATTTAATAGTCCGTCAGTAATTACCGACGAATTTAATAGTCCGTCAGTAATTATTGACCGGATATATCCGTCGGTAAATGTTTTATGAAATTATCGACTGACAGAAATCCGTCGGTAATATTTTTATTGTTTATTAAATATTTTACTTATATAGCTTATTTATTTTATAGAAATAACATTTTTATTATTTATTATTAATTATTTTCCCCTATTACATTTTTAAAGCCTTTAATTATTATTAGATTAAGAGAATTATTATTGGTAGGATTCGAACCCAGTACCTTAGAGTTAGAGGCTGATACTCCAACCACTAAGTTACTAGAATTTTATGATAATAATTTACAAATAAATTATATTTATATACAAATATATTTATATATTTATATATTTATATGTTTATATGTTTATATGTTTATATGTTTATATGTTTATATTTATATATTTATATGTTTATATGTTTATATATTTATATATTTATATATTTATATATTTATATATTTATATATTTATATATTTATATATTTATATATTTATATATTTATATATTTATATATTTATATATTTATATATTTATATATTTATATATTTATATATTTTTATTTCATATATTTTTATATTTTTATATATATTTATATATTTATATATAATTAAATATTTTTATATATTTTTATATATTTATATATAATTAAATATTTATTTTTTAAAATTATTTAATTTAAGAAATTATTATAAATTAATCTAATTATGATTAAATTAAATTATTAAATAAAAAATATTTAATTTTTTAATTAGGTGAATATTTACTAATTGTTAATTTACCGACGGAAATATCCATCGGTAATTTACAGATGAATGTACGACGAAAATATCCGTCGATAATAATTATTTACCGACGGATTTAAATTTGTCGGTAAATATCCGTCGGTAATACGCGATTTTCTTGTAGTGGTTCTTTTCGCTTCTCTTATCTTTTATTGCTTTATTTACTAATTTATGTATGCAATAGAAAATATAATCATGTAGATAGCCATTTTTTAATATTGTATAATAAAATAGGGTAATAGCGTAATTTCTCTTAATCTTTACTTTATGAATTAATCCGTCATAGGGAACCCGAAAGGGTCATCGTGGGGGTGCTAACACATTCCCCACGCGTAACTAACTCCCTTACCTAACTTTGGTTATAATGGACAAGTTTGGTTTTTCTTAAAATCAACGCCTTTTTATCCTTTTCCAATGTTTATGATCAAAACATTGGTGGCGACTCCATAAGAACCCTTTTACGAAAACCTTGCTTTTATTAGAGGATAGTTCAATTGTTGACCACCTCGGGAGTAATGATCACATTTTTAAATAAACGCGAGTCTAAACCATCTTTTCGCGACCGCTCGCATAAACGTTCAAGATGTCCCTAGACGTCGGAACGGACAGCGGCGACAGATGGCGACTCCACTGGGGAAGCTAGAGAGTTGATCCCATTTAGTGACGGATAAATTCAAACTAAGTAAAAATTTGAAATTACACCTTTACCCTTCTTTGTATGTTTTATTGTATGGCTTTAATAACTGCTGTATGATTATTTTTTGCAAATTGTCTGAAATATAAACTGTACACAAAAACCCTTGCACACTACAGTCCCTCTTTATCCGGGGGCAAGAGTGAATGCCTATAGGGAATGGGTGGCAGATACGACTGGCTTGTTGGCACACGGGGCTACAACCGTTGTCGGAAAACCACCAACTCAAGGTGATAACTCTCTTCTTTTGGACCAAGGATGTTGACACGGAGTTCCGTGCATGACCCAAAGACTGAGAGATTGAGAGGTCCCTATAATGGGGACACCTTGGGGACCTTTGGCCTTGGTGAGAACAGTTTAGAACTGCCTAAACCAAGCATGTTTCTGCAGGAAAATCCTACCTCGAAATAAGCGTGGCTCTGCTCGTGGATGAATGAATTGTGTGTGAACTTGTTTGTTGCATTTGTATTGATGCATTAGCATAGGGTAATCATACAACAGACAAAAAAATAGTAAAAATCCTAAAAACCATAAAAGTGATAAGAATAAACCAACTTTATCTCGGACAGTCTTCATTTAAGCTAGCCTGGTTTCAGGTTCTTTGTAAGCTAAGTAGCCACGTTGACCAACAGAAGAGATAAAGGGTTATAAAAAATATAAAAAACAATTTAAAGCATAAAAAATACCTCTTACAAAAAAAAGATCCTTGACAAAGTATTATTATTATTTATACAACATCTGTTCATAAAAATAATAAGAGGAGAAAATAGGACTCTCTTCATCAAAATCCATAAACATTCATATAGATAGTTTCCTTTTCAAAAAAAAAAAAACCAAGCACTATCATGTATCATACTAAGAATAAAACATGATAATACTTAGAAAAATAAACACCTACATGCATGCATTTACAAAGACTCATCCTCATATCATGCATTTTCATTTCTTTTAGATAATGGAGGGATCCAGTAATAGACAGTTAAGGAAAGTGGAAATCCTTCTATGCCGTGTAGAGAAGCTAAGATAGTTGTGCTCATATATGCCGCCAGAGGTCAGTGCTAATTTTGAGAAATCTTATGGAAGGATTCTTGATCTCCTTAAAATCAGCATCGATCCTATCTTTGTTAGAGCATTGGTCCACTTATGTAATCGCAATCTACACTGCTTTGAGTTTTCACAATTCTATTTAGTACCAACCTTAGAAGAATACGAACTCATGGTTAGATGGCCACAGTCAGTCGGGGTCTATGTCTGCTCAGGAGTATATGTTGTCGTGAATAAGGTTGCTACTATTATACGATTGCCATCTCATCAATCCATTCTAGAGGGAAAAGGGAACATCTGAGGTTGGAAAATGTCATTAATAGAAGACCACTTAATCTCTTTGGCTGAAAAGAAAGATTGGTCTACCTTCAACAAAACTCTAGCATTGCAATGTTTGGACTCATATTATTCCCATTTCATGTGAACGTTGTGGATCATGCTGCAATAGATGCATTCTTTGCCTAGGATGTATACTCTAAGAGTCTTGTACCTGCAATTCTTGCCGATACACTGCTCTCAGTAGATTTTTGCCGACAGAAGCAGGGGAAAACACTTAGATGTTGCTCTTCATTACTATATGTATGGGGCATTACTCACTTCTACGCTTCAAGTTACATGGGCATATTCCCTGATCCTTTAAGTAGTTTTTCAAAAATCCCTCTTTTGATAGCGGTGACAGACCCTTCATAGTCAAGCGAGCTTTTTTGGGAGGAGCTCTTATCCTCACCAACATGAGCGAAAAATAACTTCGACACCCAATCAATTCCGATGTGGTGAAGAAATATTATGCTTGAAGACATTGCTCGTGACCCGTCAGGACGAAAACCTGCAAAGGTTATCCTGGGCAAAAGTCAGGGTCCACACGCCTCGCTATGGTACGCCCTAGGCAATAGCTAGAGGCTTCAAAAAAAAAAAGAAAAAAGAAGAAAAAAATAAAAATAAAAATCGTAAGAGAAATGGTTACCTTAGTCGAAAACCAAAAGGTGGCTAAGGTAACATCCTTCTAGATGAAAGCAACCTTGTATAGTCTTCACTTCGAGCTCGATTATCTCAACTGAAGCGACTAGGCAAACAAGGGGGGAAGGTATCATAGACATGATTGTTGTAGCCCATACAGTATAGCCAACCTTGTCCAACCATTCTTCTAAATTCCTTTGCAATCCTTCTATAAAATAAAGAAGAAGAAATAAACCTTTTGTTCATACATATCAATAAAATTCTCTTTCATTTCATTTTTCTTGACCAAATTATGGAAGTGCCTCCTTATTGATGAATCATAAATATGCACAAAGTCATTTTTCCAAATCATGCATCATAAATAAGGAAGCATTGAAAAAGAAAAAATGAAAATAAAAAGAATAATGCCTGCTAGGAAATTCTTAGGCAAAAGTTAGGGCAACCTGCTAGATTGAAAACCTGCAAAGGGCAGTCAAGGCATTAAGGCACTCGTCAAAAAGGAAAAAGTCCGCTAAGATATCCTAGGCAAAAATTAAGGCAGCCCGCTAGATCGAAAACCCCAAAAGGGTGGTCTAGGCAAAAGATAGGGCTAAAACCAAAAAATGAGTAAAAGAGGAGTCCATCAGCAGTCCAACATGAGAATGTCAGTCACTCTTCTAGATGCATCAAATAAAACAATAGACTGCATTTAGGGCATCCACACACAAGTAGTCGCACAAAAAACGACTTTGTCAAGATCAAAAACAAAAAATCGCTTCAAATAAATAACAAAAAATGATAATCATGCATATAAAGAGAGTAGGCTCCATGTTTGTGTTTGAAAACAAGATCATCAAGACCCAGTCTCCAAATAAGACTCCCTTCAAGAAAACCGAGAAAGTTGTTATCAATACAGCAACCAAGACATAAGAGCTTCCAGAGCCAAAGCTCCAACCGCCATCCTTCCACCAAGAAAAAGGAGGCACAACCATCAAAAAAGAAAAAGCTAACAGAAAGGCTCGATTATGCCCCAAACGAATCCTTGCCTACTCTAGAGGCAAAACAAAAATACTCCTCACGACTCAGCATCGCCATCATATCGAGTCATCAAGCATACCCACCCATTCTCCACTACATCCGCCAAAGGAGAATAAAGGCTACACGAAAGCCTATCACCAACCATCAAGGAGTCAAACCTCCACTCCTACAAAAAAGAAAAAGAAAAGAAAACCCTTCATCCCCAACGGATAACCAAAAGAGAAAGGGCCACGACAGAGAAAGGCCAATAAAATCCCCAAATGGATCACCCTAAAAGTCAAAAAAGAAAACTTGGAATAAGAAATTCCATTTTCCCCTAGCGGAATAAGAGCTTCACAAAGACCAGCTTACACCAACATCAATCAAGGAGCTAAAACTCCATCCCCTAGAGGGCAACCAAAAATCAGATCCCCCAGGAAGTCAACCATTTCCTTGGTGGATCAACAAAAAGAGATGTATATCCCCAGTGGATCCCTGCCTAATCAGAGGCATCATCAAAACCAACAAATCCCCAGTGGATTCCTGCCTACCTAAGAGGCATTCATAAAAAATCCCCGACAATCAATAAAGACGAATGTCTTATTGGAAAAGCCCAAAAATCAAGAATCTCCGGCATACCGGATGACTACACCATAAATGTTAAAAACAATTTCAAGCAAAAAATTACTCCCCATTGAGTCAGCACATGATCAGGATCAATAAGCCGCCACCACATTCTCTATCTGAAGGGTCAACCACCACAACAAAAGGGGCATTTGGAAGACAAAGTTCCATACTCATTAGCCGAAGGGTCAACTACCTCATCGAAGGAGCATCCTAAGGCAGAGCCTTACAAATAAGACTCAAACCCAATGGGGGGGGGGGTTCATACCCATCAAACTACATTCATTGTTGCGCCTCCGTCAAAAGAGGCAGTCAGAGCAATGCAATGGTTTTGCTTCGACTCGCATTTTTTAAAGATATGGTTCAATGCCTTTGGGTTGTCCGATAATCGGGCTGGACCTAAAGGCGAGGTTTTCGGAAAAGGGTTCTGGAGTCGCCACCAATGTTTTATCCAGAAACATTGGAAAAGGAAGAAAAAGAAGGTGTTGGTTTAGAAAAACCAACTTTTGCCATTATAACCAGAGTTGGGTAAGGGAGTTAGTTACGTGTAGGGAAGGTATGAGCTTCCCTACGACGGCCCTTTCGGGTTACCTATGATGGACCGTTTATTTTATAAATATAGAACTCTAAAACTACGCTTTTACCCTTATCTATTCATTTGCGGAATTTAAATTGTTAACTACATGGCCCTAACAGCTAATGCACAGATAAATATAATAAGAAAGCGGTAAAAGAAGATAGGAAATGTAGGAACCTTCGAAGCAAGCTTTGTATTAATGTTCTTGGAAAAGGTGCTTTTGGCAACCTCCACGCTCTACAGTGATGATCGCTCTTTCTCGCAACACTATAGGGCGCTTACTAAGAACACTAAGAAACTGCAGAAATGCTTCAGAGGGATCCTAGGAGAATAATTTGAAAGAAGTACAAAAGGGAAATTTGAAGAATTGTGTGAAAAGGATGAGGACATCCCCCCTTTTATAAAAATTCACGCTTGTCAGGTCAGGATCGTCGTCTCGCCTGACAAGGTTGGGACCACCGTCTCGCCAAACGGGACAACGGTCTCGCCTTTGACAAGTGGCGAGACGACTGTCTCGCCAAACGAGACGGTGTTCTCGCCATTAGTGATTGGCAAGACGACAGTCTTGCCATTGGCAAGTGGCAAGACCGCCACGAGACAACGGTCTCAGCCTTTTAGGTGGAATTTCTTATTTTTTGCGTACAAAAAACCTTCCTATTCTAATATGAGGCCTATTGATCAATTCTAGGGACTTTTTAGGCCTTGCCCATCTTCGAATGGAAGTCTTCTGCTCTTTATTTTGAGGCCGAGCAAGATTTGGGGTCTACAATTGTCTAAAGGATCAACTCTGTAGCAAAGGAGTATCCTCAAGACAAATATCTTTATATACATCGTATGAAGGATCAACTTTGTAGCAAAAGAGTATCCTAAAGACACAATCTACCTTTACCATTTGAAGGGTCAGCTTCTGCAGCATGGGAGCATCCTGAAGACAAAAGTCTATACACACTCACCGTTCAAAGGGTCAACCCCTATATCAAAAGGGGCATCCGCAAGACAGAGTCTCTACACTCGTCAGCCGAAGGGTTAGCTACCGCATCAAAGGAGCATCTTGGAGGTTCACATTCATTGTCTGGAGGATAAGCTACCGCACCAAAGGAGCATTCGAAGGACGACTCAACAAGAGGGTTAACTCCTTGTTGCCGCCATCGAAAGAGGCAGTCAGAGCGATGCGATGGTTTTGATTGACTTGCATTTTTTTAAAGAAGATGTTCAACACCTTTAGATTGTCCGATAACCGGGATGGACCTAGAGGCGAGGTTCTCGAAAAAGGTTCTATGGAGGCACCACCGATGTTTTTACCATAAACATCGAAAAAGGAAGAAAAGGTATTGGTTTTAGAAAAACCAACTTTGGCCGTTACAAGAAAAGTTGGGTAAGGGAGTTAGTTACGTGTGGGGAAGGTGTTAGCACCCCACAACGCCCCTTTCAGGTTCCCTATGATGGACTAGTTTATAAAATAAAGACTAAAAAACTATGCTTTTGCCCTATTTATTTATCTACTTGCAGAATTTAAATGTCTACATGGCCTTAATATCTAATGCATAAGAGGAAAGCGATAAGGAAAGGAACCTCCGAAGCGAGCTTTGTATTAATTCTTCAAAACTTGAGGATGCCTTTTGGCTGTCCCCACACTCTACAAGCACACTCCTCTCTCGCAATAAAGAAATAAATCACTCTATTGAGGACCAAACGTCTCAAAAGGAGACTTCCTTAACTGATTTCTACCTTAACAGAAATCGGAAAGCTCACTCAAACTTTGGAATAATGCTCAGAGTCACTCTCAAGTGTCAAAAGACTTCCAAGAGTATAGTAGGAGTGTGAGTGTAGACCCCTAATTTTGCCCGGTCTCTCAATAAAGGCTAAAGAGACTTCCTACAACAAAGACAAAGCTCGCCTGACATCTCAATAAAGGCCAAGAAGACTTCCTATATGAAGATAAAGCTTTAATGGGCGTTTATCGGCATCAAACGACGTCTGAATACAGAAAGGAAAGCTTCCCAGGGGTCCCAGAACACAAAGGCTGGAAGAAACAGGTCGAGACGGCCGTCCCAACCTTCCCTGGCCAAGTGGGACGGTCGTCCCAAGTGGGACTGCCAGTCCCAGCTTTCAGGTGGTCTCAGCCTTTGCAAAAGAGGTAGTTGGGACGGCCGTCCCAACCTAGACGGCCGTCCCAACTCAGTAGGGCGTCCCAAATGTGCAGGCAGCGAAAAACTATAAATAGGAGGCTCATTTGCCATGTTTCACACACCAGACAACTCCCAGTACTTGTCTATCCTCTTCCCTCTTCGAATGAACTCTCTGATTGCCTTAATAAGGTAATAATCAGTTAAGGAATCATATTCCAACATTCGATTCTTCTGTAAAATTTAGTAGAGTCAGTGTTGTATTCGGAGAGGAGAGTCCTTGTAGAGCGAAGGATCGCCAAAACGCATCCTTACGATTAAAGATTTGCAATACAAAGCTTGCTACGGAGGTTCTGTTCAATTCTCTTCTCTTTTACTGCTTTATTTATTGCTTTATGTATGTAATATAAAATAAAGTCATGTAGATAGCCATTTTTAACATTATGCAATAAAATAGGGTAATCGTGTAATTTCTCATAATCTTTACTTAAATGAATTAATCCGTCATAGGGAACCCGAAAGGGGCGTCGTGGGGATGCTAACACCTTCCCCACACGTAACTAACTCCCTTACCTAACTCTGGTTATGATGGCCAAGTTTGGTTTTTATTAAAATCAACACCTTTTTATCCTTTTCCAATGTTTATGGTCAAAACATTGGTGGCGACTCCAAAAGAACCCTTTTTCGAAAACCTTGTTTTTATTAGAGGATAGTTCAGTTGTTGAGCACCTCGGAAGCAATGAACATATTTTAAACAAAAAACGCGAGTCTAAACCATCTTTTCGCGACCGCTCGCATAAACGTTCGAGATGTCCCTGGACGTCGGAACGGACGGCGGCGACAGATGGCGACTCCACTTGGGAAGCTAGAGAGTTGATCCCATTTAGTGACGGATAAATTCAAACTAAGTAAAAATTTGAAATTACGCCTTTACCCTCTTCCGTATGTTTTATTGTATGGCTTTAATAATTGTTGTATGATTATTTTCTGCAAATTGTTTGAAATATAAATTGCACACAAAAACCCTTGCACACAATAGTCCCTCTATACCCGGGGGCAAGAGTGAATACCTATAGGGAGTGGGTGGCAGATACGACCGGCTTGTTGGCACACGGGGCTACAACCGTTGTCGGAAACCACCAACTCAAGGTGATAACTCTCTTCTTTTGGTCTAAGGATGTCAACACGGAGTTCCGTGCATGACCCGAGGACTGAGAGATTGAGAGGTCCCTATAATGGGGGCACCTTGGGGACCTTTGGCCTTGGTGAGAACAGTTTAGAACCACCTAAACCAAGCACGTTTCTGCAGGAAAACTCTACCTCGTGATTAAATAAGCGTGGCTCTGCTCGTGGATGTATGAATTGTGTGTGCATTCGTTTGCTGCATTTGTATTGATACATTATCATAGGGTAATCATACAACAAAAATAGTGAAAAACCCTAAAAATCATAAAAGTGATAAGATAAGCCAACTTTATCTCGGACAGTCTTCAGTTAAGCTAGCCTGGTTTCAGGTTCTTGGTAAGCTAAGTAGCCACGTTGACCGACAGAAGAGATAAAGAGCCATAAAAAATATAAAAACAAATTAAAGCCATAAAAATGCCTTTATAAAATAAAAAATTCTTGATAAAGGTCTTATAATTCATACAACCTTTGTTCATAAAAATAAGAGAAGAAAATAGGACTCTCTTCATCAAAATCCATAAACATCCATATAGATAGTTTTCTTTTTAAGAAAAAACCAAGTATTACCATGTATCATATTAGGAATAAAACATGATAATACTTAGAAAAACAAACACTTACATGCATGCATTTACAAGGACTCATCCTCATATCATGCATTTTCATTTCTTTTAGATAATGGAGGGATCCAGTAATAGACAGTTAAAGAAAGTGGAAATCCTTCTATGCTTGTGTAGAGAAGTTAAGGCGATTGAGTACATATATGCCGCCGGAGGTCGGTGCCAATTTTGAGAAAACTTATGGAAGAATTCTTGACCTCCTGAAAACAGCATCGATCCAATCTTTGTTAGAGCATTGGTCCACTTACGGAATCCCGATCTACATCGCTTTGAGTTTTCGCAGTTTGACTTAGTACCAACCTTAGAAGAATATGAACTCATGGTTAGATGGCCTCAATCGGTCGGGGTCTATGTCCGCTCGAGGAGTATATGTGGCCGTGAGTAAGGTTGCTACTATTATACGACTGCCTCCTCATCAATCCATCCTAGAGGGAAAAGGGAACATTCGAGGTTGGAAAATATCCGTAATAGAAGACCACTTAATCTCTTTGGCTGAAAAGAAAGATTGGTCTACCTTCAAAAAAACTCTAGCATTGGCAATGTTCGGAATCATATTATTCCCATTTCATGTGAACATTGTGGATCATGCTGCAATAGATGCATTCTTTGCCTGGGATGTGTACTCTAAGAGTCCTATACCTGCAATTCTCACTGATACCCTGCTTTCAGTAGATTTTTGCCGACAGAAACAGGGGAAAACACTTAGATGTTGCACTTCATTACTATATGTATGGGGCGTCACTCACTTCTACGCTTCAAGCCACATGGGCATATTCCCTGATCCTTTAAGAAGTTTTGCAAAAATTCCTCTTCAGCACCGTCAAGCTTTAGAATGGAAAACCGAGTTAGAAAATTGGAACATAGAGCATGTATCATGGGTTTCCCTTGGTTCCGACCCGGTTATATTCTTATATGATGCAGAGATTACCTGAGCATACCACTACTAGGCCTCAAAGGTTGTATAGCTTACTCTCCTAAGATAGCTATGAGACAACTCATGAGAACCCAGACCATGCCAACTCAAGAGGAGCTCAGAGGGCTGAGTCTATGCCATTACTCCCATAGCTTTGAAGAAGTATCCGCTATCCGGAAAGCATGGGAAAGACCAGTCTATATAGGGGATAAAGAACTTGGAAAGGTTCAGGTGTCTACGTCCCAGGAATATGAAGAATGGAGAAAAAGTAGAAGGATACCCCAACCATCTGCTACATTCACGACAACATTAGTCAATGAAGAGCTACAATTGCAGGTCAATGCCTTAAATAAAAGGGTAGAAGTCATGGAAGCCCAGCTGAGGGCCTTCGAAGAAAAAGAGCAAGAAGCAACCCTTACAATAGATGGTCTAAAAAGGCAATGTAAAAAGAAGGACCATGAAATAGAGCGCCTTAAGAATGATTGTGCTGATTATCAAGAAGAGACTAAACAAGCACTGAAAATTCCAAGGCTTGAACAAGATAGTCTATTCCGGGACATGAGTGACGAAATAGCACATCTTGAGAGTGCGCTTGCAGAACAGGCAAAAACGATCAAGCTAATACAGGATGACCTAGCAGAAACTCGGTCAGAAGCACAAAAGTGGTGGGAAACCGCTGAAAAATACAGGGAAGACCTAGAGGAGCTACATGACAAAGAAAGAGATGGATTAGCTCAGTATGGTCAATTACTTCGTGAAAGAGACCAAGTAATAGAAAGGTCTGACCAACAACATGCCTTGATCGTTCATCAAGAAGAAAAGATAAAAGAGGCTCGTCGATATAGTGAAGATATGAGCCAGGCGGTACATGAGCAAATCAAGACGCTCAGAAATCATGTGAGAACAGCTGAAGATGAATTACGAAGAAAGCCTAATTTACCCATAGGATTCTTCAAGCTTCTCCGTTTTTGTCAACACTTGCTTCAAAGCATTGTATAGAAGGATAAACACTTTCTAGTTGAAATAAAAAGTTTTTTTTCCCTTAAACTGTCTATTGCATTCATAAGTTGCATACATTCATACATCCCTCCTCATTTTAATAACAAAGATAATAAAAAAGAAGGATTAATTGATGTGCTTTCCACAAATCAGAATAAATGGAAAAGAAGCCTTTCGTCATCAAAATCTCTACAATGGTCGATAGACCCAAAGATGATAATAAACAAGCACCGTTGGTTATCCCAATCGATAAAAGGGAAGAGGCAATAACGCCTGTACGTTTATTCATGCCTCATCCTTTCCCTTATTCATCAAATAAAGCTGTACCTTGGAGATATTCAGAAGAATCATCAGTTAATCAAGATATCTCCAACATAGCCGGTATTGGGGGCATGACTAGAAGCGGAAGAATATATTCCCCCAAGGAATTACAAGATAACATTCCTAAAGATAAGGCAAAAGATAAAGCCAAAGAGGAAAAAGAATCCAAGGAGGAGACAGATGAGTTACTCCAGTACATAAGGCAAAGCGAGTACTCCATCATCGATCAACTCAATCGCACTTCTGCAAAGATAACCTTGTTATCACTCATAATGAGTTCAGAACCGCATCGAAACGCACTGTTAAAGGTTTTGAATGAATCATTCGTCCCGCATGCAATATCCCAGGACAAATTTGAAGGAATTATTGGTAACATTACAGCCAATAATCATCTTACCTTCACAAATGAAGAGCTCCCTTTAGAAGGGTCAAATCACAACAGGCCCTTGCATATTTCTGTCAAATGCAAGGAATATCTCATTTCCAAAGTTCTGGTGGATAATGGGTCATCCTTAAACGTCATGCCTAAAAGCACACTTGACAAGATAACAGTGCAAGGAACCCACATGCGCCCAAGTAATACAATTGTTCGAGCCTTTGATGGATCAAGACGTGAAGTAGTAGGAGAAATTAGTCTACCAATTCAAATTGGCCCTACTATCTTTAACATAGACTTCCACGTGATGGATATCACGCCGGCATATAGTTGTCTCCTTGGTAGACCTTGGATTCATAGCGCTAAGGCAATACCTTCAACGCTCCACCAGAAAGTCAAGTTTGTGACAAATGATAAACTCGTCACAGTTCAAGCTGAAGAAGACTTTCTAATTAGCAAACCATCTGTCCAACCATATGTGGATGCGGCTGAAGAGGCTCTTGAAACATCTTTTCAAGCACTCGAAATTGCCAACATAGAAAGACTTCTCAATAATATAAAGGTGGCTCATATGATGAAAAGATATGAATATCGCCCAGGACAGGGGCTCGGAAAGAATACTCAAGGAATAAAAGAGCCACCGGGGTTCAAAGATAATCCTTTAAAATATGGTTTAGGGTATGACCCCACGAAAGATCAAACCATACGAAAAACAGGGAAGTCTTATCCCTCAAAGACGATATTCCGAAAAGGAGGGATATTAGCGCAAAGGGTAGCGTTAGTCATTAGGTGTCCTTCTTCCAATTCTAAAGGATGTAAACCTAGTGACTATTAGAGATCACTCCTTGGGGTATGCCCGGACCCCGAGCTTCTCTAGGGCACACATTTCCCCAAAATTACAAAAGAATGCTATTCTTACTACCTGCTTCTTTTCTTGCTAAATATGTCTATACCCCATTTTTAATAAACAAGGTTTAGATAGACGTTTTGTTCCAAATGCGTCAGAACAATCAAAGCGTCATAAAGCGAGTCAAATATGATTGATTAACTAGAAACACGGATAAAAATTATCTCGATAAAATCAAGTTTCGACAATGTTATGAAAAAAAAAATATGTATACACAAAAAGGAGCGCCCGTCAAGGCCAAAGGCCAAGACAAGAAAATAAAAGGGCAAAATACCCAGCAGGAAACCCACAAAAGGGGGCTGCACAAAAGTTAGGGTAAACCCGGCAGGAGACCCAAACAATAATAAAGGGTGGCCTGGGCAAAAGTTAGGGTTGCAAAAAGTCCGCTAGGTATTCCTAAAAAATAAATAAAAAGGAAACCTAGACAAAAGTTAGGACATAAGCATAACATCCTAGGCTGAAAACCTGAAAGGGCGGACTAGGAAAGCTAATCAATCACAAAAAGGCGCCACAAATCAGTAAAATAAAGACGCCACATCATAAGAACGAAACGTTTACCTAAACTAGCCTAAACACAAACCAACCCTGGCTAACCATTCTTACAGAAACCTCTATTACCAAAAAATATCCCTCTAAACACACAAGCCCTTGTTGTAAATCCTTTTCTTTCTCTTCTCTTGACCATTTCACTATAAAGCATTCAAGTAATAAGGGGAATGTGGAAATATAGTGATCAATAGGAAGGTCGAAATCCCTAAGGAAAGGAAGGGGGGCATTGATATGGCAGTTACCCTATAAACCACAGATTGCTCTTCGGCTATAGCAAGAAAAAGTCTAAAACGGCAAATTAGGTACAACCAAGATTGTTACTCAGAAGAAACATGATGACAGAAAGGTACAACACCAAGAATGCGCCCGAAGTCAAAGCACATCAGTTAAAACTTTCGAAATATTAACTGAAATAGATCAGAGGACACATATCATGAAACATTACATGCATTAAAGCATCAATGAATGGAGTCCTATCCTTTTTCTCAACAAAAAATAAAAAAATCCACTCAGAAAGCTCGATACGGCCGTCCCAAAGTCGAGACAGCCGTCCCAAATCCCCATTTTCAGTTGAGACGCGCGTCCCAGGTGGGACGGCCGTCTCACTTCTCTGCTGATGGACCATGAAGGAAATTTTCAATTGGGACGGCCGTCCCAACCCAGACGGCCGTCCCAAATCTCCTGGCATCCCCTATATGTGTTGTGCGCGGATTTGGCCTTTGGTACCCCATTCCAAGCATTCTACCTTGCTTCTCCTCCCTTTTTACACACTCCTAGCATTCTTAAGTGAGTACTACATACAATGGAGCATGGAGAATCCTCATCTAGGATAAAACGCACTAGAAACCCTGCTAGAGGAACTCCTACTACTAGCGCTCTACTAGCAGAATCACATCAACAACGACTGGCAAATATCCAGCAATATTCCTGGTATCCTACACTGCGGTTGGATTTTGAAATCCTAGCTACATTTGGCTGGGAACAAGGCGTCAGAAGGTTCATCCACAACATAGGATGGGACTTTCTGCTCCGAGAGCCACCTACTCGGATCCATCGCACTGCTACACTGGAATTTCTTGCCTCAGTCAACATGGTGGAAATGCCGTCCGCAATTCCCGGAGTGCCACCGACTCAGGCCATGTCCTACTGGATGGATGGAGCCTACCGGACCACTGTTCTGGATGACTTTAATGTCATAATGGGTTTCTGCCAACGAGCAGATACAAGAACACCAGAATATCGGTCCGCATATTTGGAAAAACCTGCTGCTCTCACCACCACTAGCATGTGGAGAGAGATCACTGGAGCTCACACTCTGCCGTCAAACCTGAAGGGCGCAGCTTTCTCTCCTCCGCTCCGCATATGCCATAAATTGCTAGCTGGGACTATACACAGCCGAAAGGAGAGCCAAGGGAAGGTAATGCTGGCTGACCTCTTCATTGTTTACTGTATGCATCAAGGGCTGCGATGCAACATAGGATATGCCTTTCTGAAAGCCGTAAAAGATTACGGAACCCGTGGCTCAGCAGGAGCCATTATAATAGCTCCCTTTCTCACCCCTTTAGCTGAATATTGGGGATGCACTGACGGAGAAGACCTCCCAGCTAGCCTCCGACCAGAGCCGATTAGCGGAGGAATGCTGGTTCATATAAACATCCTCAGTAGACAGCGATCAGGGTTCATCTTAAACCCCATTATCTCGATTTCGCTGGATATGCACGATTTTGACATGCCTCAGGACATCCCTTCGACTACAGAATCGCAGCAGCAGTCATATGATCCATGTGAGAAAAGTAGTTTTAAATCAAGAGGGGGGGTGAATTGATTTTTGAAAGTTTTTCGCAATAAACAGATTATCTAATTCGAAAATTAAGTTTACTAATCAATTCACGAATCACAAAGCAATTAAACAATACAAGCACAACAACTGAATTTAAAGAGAGAAAGGTTAGGAAAGATTTCACCGGTAATTTTATACTGGTTCACCCAATACCAGGGCTATGTCCAGTCTCCAGCCAAATTCCAGCTGGGTTCCACTAGAATAGATGTTTTACAGACTCAACAATCTTACACCTACTCTAACACCGGAACCAATTTCCAGTTCCGACTTTAACCTTTCCACCAAGAACCAAATTCCAGTTCTTGGAAACCTCTCGCAACCAAATTCCAGTACGAGAGAACCCAGTACCCAAATTCCAGGCACCAAACCTTTCACCAAGAACCAAATTCCAGTTCTTGAAAACCTCTACAAGCAAATTCCGATTCGCAGAGAAACCAGTGCCCAAATTCCAGGCACCAAACAGATACAAGAACCAAATTCCAGTTCCTGTACTCAACCTCTCCACCAAGAACCAAATTCCAGTTCTTGGAAACTTCTACAACCACCTACCAGCTGCAGAAAACTTGTACCCAAATTCCAGGTACAACACAATACAAAGAAATGAAAAAGAATTTACAAAGAAGAGACTTAGAAAGCTCAAACCGGATTACTCTAATCCACGGTAAGTTTCTTCTTCACGGAATGCAATATGCCTCAAGAAAGATTTCAAAAAGAACTTCACAAAACAGTTGTAATTCTTTCTTGGAAAAAGGATGCTAACGAGTTGCTTGAATTGATTGCTTTGGATGTGTAAAAGCTGATGTTCAATCTCTGTTTAAAAGTTTCAAGCAAAACTATTTTTAAAGAGAATTTTCAAATCTGCTGCATTAATTAATCTGTTGAAAGTTTGTTTTAATCTGTTGAAATAGCCGTTATAATCTGTTAAAAATCCTTTCAACCCATTAATGCGTTCTTGTTTCTTTAACAGAATCGTTTTAGTTAATACAACTATGTTTATATCAGTTAAAACATTTTACAAACATTTTCTAAGTGTGGTTCAATCGATTGATTCGCGTATTAATCGATTGATTTGCTTAAAAACCTTCTTATAAAACTTTCCAAGTTATTTTAGCTGATATAAAGTCGTTTTAATCGATTAAAAACCTGCACAGAATTTTTCTAAGTTGTTTTAATCGGTTGAAATGCGTTTTTATCGATTGAAACTCTGTACAAAGATTTTCCAAGTTATTTTAATCGATTGAAATGCGTTTTAATCGATTGAAACTCTGTACAAAAATTTTCAAGTCATTTTAATCGATTAAAATTCGTTTTAATCGATTGAATTAAGTCTGATCGGTCATAATTCAATTCTGATCGATCATAACCAACTCTGATCGGTCATAATTTCATTCTGATCGATCATCCTGACTTCCAAAGTGGTTTTAATCGATTGAAACATGTTTTAATCGATTAAAATAAATCTGATCGCTCATTTTTAAAGTCTGATCGATTATATTTCATTCTGACCTGTCATATTCGAATTCTAATCGGTCATAAAGGGTTTTAATCGATTAAAAGAAGTTTGTATCGATTAAAATACTGTAAAAACACTTCTTTACGCATTCTAAGTGATTTTAATTGTTTCTTTTAAAACTATATCAGTTGAAAACATTGTTAAGAAAGTTCTTTGTCAAAATGCTTTTGATTGATTTGTTTAAAACTATTTTTGAGGCATTTTGCAAATTGAGTGAAGGAGCTTCATGCGGTGGAAAAGGTAAAGTGGTTTTACCTAAGCTTTCGTTAAGACACACTAAGTCTTCGACTCCATTCTTCGAGTGACTTGTTTGACTGTTGCAGAAATGACCTTTGACTTTATCTTTGACTTCATCAAATCACTGAGATCTTTGCTAGTATCACTTTCAGTCTCCCCCTATTTGATGAAGACAAACACCATTTTGAAAAAACAAACTCTGCAAAAGAAGTCACTTGATAATGCAGTTAAGTGAGAAATATAAAAATGTATTTAATGTTCTATTTCTCCCACTAAAACTTATTTCTCCCCCTAAAATGTTGCTCTTAAATTTATCTTAAAGTGATGCAACTATTTCTCCCCCTTTTGACTTCATCAAAAATAGGGAATAGAAGAAAAAAAAAATGTAAGGTTTCAAAAATATGCTCAAGTTTTTTTGAAAATACAAAGTAAAACAATATTTCACTCATGAAAAGAATCAATTAAAGTTGATTCAAGCTTATCTCCATTAACACGTTTGTAATGAATACAATTAACACGTGTAAAGATAAGGGAATCACGCTTTAGTAGCATGTTACAGGAACAACCATTAACTAAAGCCTTTAATCCTCTTTTTAGAATAAAAATCGATTAAAAACAGAGCATAATCGATTAAAATGTTCTTGGCAAATGATTTTAATCGATTGAAAGAAAGGTTTAATCGATTAAAACATTTAAGATTTTGAAAACATGAATTTTTAGTAAAAACAATCGATTATTTCGACTTTAAATCGATTAAAACAGTAATCAAAACTGTTGTTTAAGTTTATTTAACCGATTAAAAGGTGTTTTTATTGACTAAAACAACCAGATTTTGAAAACCATGATATGTCTGATGCTAATCTTTTATATGTAATCTATTAGATATGTTGTGAACTGATTGTCTAGATTACTATCAACTATATTGATTGTCTTTTTACTAACAGATTTAACAATATCAGATTTTAGATTCTTAGGGATCTATGATCTACTTCTATCTATGCCAGTTTAATCTCAATTAGACCCTAAATCATATCAATCAAGGTTAAGGCAAATGTACCTGGTATAACACCAGTAATATTACGATCTAAGCAAAAAATATAAAGATAGAAATAAGCGAGAAGATAAAGATGATGATGTAGATTAGTCATCCCAATTCCCCGATTAAGTTGCAAATCTTCCAGTTTGGTGATCATTCATTTGATCCCCACCAATATCAAAAGATAATAGACTTTCCTTTTTGCTGGAACCAATTTTACTCTATCAACTATTGAGACAACAACAGCTGTCTCTCCTGTATCAACAATGAGACACGAAACTTTTCCCGAAAAGAAATCTTTTAGCAGTTCATTGTTACTATTGATCGCATTACATTCCATGGTTGACACCACAATGGAATTTCTACTACACATCAGAGGCAGAATCATGTACTGACAGACGTACATTCACTATCAGATTCCACACAGAGTGCACGATACCATAAATTGCATGAATCACAGGTTAATGATGTACCGAGATCGGAATTTCCTTCCATAATAGCTAACCTATTTTGAACCCTGCAGTTATCATTATCCAAGCAAATAACTGCATTCTTATTAATGTAGTATGATGGATGTTATTCTTACTTTCAGTGAACCAGTCATCATTATCTTTGAGGAATGAATCATCTTTAACTTTGTTGTTTCCAGTGGTATCATATGCACAAGTGGTTAACTAAAACTTATTCTGGTAGAGTGGGCAATGATTAGTAATGCATACACACGAGAACTAGTGATGACGAGTAATCCAGAGCTTTCACTAAATTTGCCTTCAGCGAGGAACAAATCAACGAGTATAAAATTGATCCCTGTACACACATTCTCTGTGCCACGTTATTCAATTCTTGAATTGCTGTCCCAGATTGGTTTCCTTACAGTGTCACCTCGTGACATTGATGATTAAAGCTAATTCTTAAATTTGCACAGTTCCAATGAATTTCACCAAGAGTTTTGAACCAATGCATGCTCAAGATTATTTCAAATATATTGCTAGGTAATATCAAGAAATTTAATGTAAACATGTGTTCATTGAACTTCCTAGTAATCAATAACTTATTACCAGAAGCAACTATCACTGAAAAAATCTTTGATAAACTATGTTTTCAGTCCTAACAGCTTGACCTGTTTGTAACTAGTGTCTATAAGAAAAGTTACAGTCTATTCTTTGATAATTCCTTTGATTTTCAATGTATTACTACGCAGCATTCCATGTAAAGTATTAAGAGAGATGTAGACGTCTACAGCTTGAATCATGACTATGTTAAAATAACTTTTTCTCTATGGATAACTTTCCCACATGTAAAGTTTGCAGTAATTCAATCGGCAATAACTTTCCCACATTTATTCCACTAGTCTTAGTTTCTAATTCAAGGATTTGTTCAGCATGTGCCATTTAAAGAAAATTGGGTGTTCCATAACAGATAACTTGAATCAGATATGTTCGAGACTTATTTATGATTATCTGATCACTACAGAGGCACAATTTACAGGACGATGGGTGAAAGTATTATGCAGATTTTGTTTATCAAAGAAACTGGGTTTTTGATTCGAATTGGCCTATCAAACTTTAATTAGATGTTATAAATCTTGTTTTCGAACCTAATTAATCGATTGATCAACTAATTATCTATTAATTTCATTTTTCCTATTAGGTTTGAAAACGATTCACGGTGAATTAATCGATTGGTTTATAAAAGAATCGATTAGTTTGGTATAGAATGTGATCAATAAAATGACACCGGAATTTAAATCGATTAAAACGTAAATGAATCGATTAATTTTGATACCTAAGTGTTTTAGTTGATATACGAGTTATTATAATCGATTAAAACATTTAAACCAAAATCCCGAGATCAGTTCAATCGATTATTTCGACATTTTAATCGATTAAAATGGTACGGACAGATGTTACTGTAAGTTATTTTAATCGATTAATATTGTTATATATCAATTAAAACAATTAGTTTAAATACTCGAACACTGATTTCGCAGCCTCGATCTTCAAGGGATTCCCGGACTTGTTCCTGCAAAACAAATTAAGAATTTTTCCGGTACCCTTTATAGTTACTTGGGTCCTGATCAGGTTATTTGAAAGGAATTAATCTTTGGAACCCATTTCATTCTTCCTTTGGGTACTGCATATTTCTTAATTCTGCAGGTATTTAACGAGTGACCCTTTTTCATACGAGTAAAAACATTTAATAAATGGAGATGAAACTGTTTTACTATATGCAAAGTAATTTTTGAATGCTCTTGTTTTCTTTCCAATAGATGGTGTATAACCTATGCCACCACGTTCAATAACTAATTTTTGGGAATTAAGTATCTTATCAAGATTATTTTTTCCTTGTGCCAATTTAGATGAGGTTTTTACTAGATATGATACTTGTTTACGTAACTCGGGACAGTTTTTGCAATCTTTAATATTACACATGCAATCGAGTATCATTCTCTAATTCTAACTTAGTTTCTTCATCGATTATTTTATTTTCAAGAAGAATGATCTTGTTTTCTAAAATCCTATTCATGCTTTTCAATTTTCTATTTTCGAGTTTCTAATTTCTTTGCTACTGCATGTATTTCAAGAAAAGCATCTTGTAATGAGCTATAGTTCATAGATTCAGAACTTACACTGGTATTTGGTGATTCCGAGTTGACCATCAAGCATATTTACGGTGCTTCTTCATAGGTCTTTTCAAGAATCTTCCACATTTGTGCAGTTGTTTGGCAATGTGCAATCTCGAAAAGATCATTTTTGTTAAGGGCGGATAAGATGATGTTCTTGGCAATACAATCATCTTGGATTACGTTAGCAATATCAATTTCCTGTTCAATAACATTCCAAGCATTTATACTAACAGATTCAATGAAGATTTTCATCCTTATTTTCCAATATAGGTAATCTGTTCCACTTAACAGTGGAGGTCTATCAATGCACGCTCCCTCAGAAAATGCCATGGATCGAAGTAACTTGATTAACTTTCAAGCACCTCGCTCTGATGCCAATTGTGAGACAAGTAGTTTTAAATCAAGAGGGGGGGTGAATTGATTTTTGAAAGTTTTTCGCAATAAACAGATTATCTAATTCGAAAATTAAGTTTACTAATCAATTCACGAATCACAAAGCAATTAAACAATACAAGCACATCAACTGAATTTAAAGAGAGAAAGGTTAGGAAATATTTCACCGGTAATTTTATACTGGTTCACCCAATACCAGTGCTACGTCCAGTCTCCAGCCAAATTCCAGTTGGGTTCCACTAGAATAGATGTTTTACGAGACTCAACAATCTTACACCTACTCTAACACCGGAACCAATTTCCAGTTCCCGACTTTAACCTTTCCACCAAGAACCAAATTCCAGTTCTTGGAAACCTCTCGCAACCAAATTCCAGCTAGCAGAGAACCCAAGTACCCAAATTCCAGGCACCAAACCTTTCACCAAGAACCAAATTCCAGTTCTTGAAAACCTCTACAAGCAAATTCCGATTGCGAGAGAAACCAAGTGCCCAAATTCCAGGCACCAAACAAGTACAAGAACCAAATTCCAGCTTCTGTACTCAACCTCTCCACCAAGAACCAAATTCCAGTTCTTGGAAACTTCTACAACCACCTACCAGCTGCAGAAAACTTGTACCCAAATTCCAGGTACAACACAATACAAAGAAATGAAAAAGAATTTACAAAGAAGAGACTTAGAAAGCTCAAACCAGATTACTCTAATCCACAGTAAGTTTCTTCTTCACAGAATGCAATATGCCTCAAGAAAGATTTCAAAAAGAACTTCACAAAACAGTTGTAATTCTTTCTTGGAAAAAGGATGCTAACAGTTGCTTGAATTGATTGCTTTGGATGTGTAAAAACTGATGTTCAATCTCTGTTTAAAAGTTTCAAGCAAAACTGTTTTTAAAGAGAATTTTCAAATCTACTGCATTAATTAATCTGTTGAAAGTTTGTTTTAATCTGTTGAAATAGCCGTTATAATCTGTTAAAAATCCTTTCAACCCATTAATGCGTTCTTGTTTCTTTAACAGAATCGTTTTAGTTGATACAACTATGTTTATATCAGTTAAAACATTTTACAAACATTTTCTAAGTGTGGTTCAATCGATTGATTCGCGTATTAATCGATTGATTTGCTTAAAAACCTTCTTATAAAACTTTCCAAGTTATTTTAGCTGATATAAAGTCGTTTTAATCGATTAAAAACCTGCACAAAATTTTTCTAAGTTGTTTTAATCGGTTGAAACGCGTTTTTATCGATTGAAACTCTGTACAAAGATTTTCCAAGTTATTTTAATCGATTGAAATGCGTTTTAATCGATTGAAACTCTGTACAAAAATTTTCAAGTCATTTTAATCGATTAAAATTCGTTTTAATCGATTGAAATAAGTCTGATCGGTCATAATTCAATTCTGATCGATCATAACCAACTCGATCGGTCATAATTTCATTCTGATCGATCATCCTGACTTCCAAAGTGGTTTTAATCGATTGAAACGTGTTTTAATCGATTAAAATAAATCTGATCGCTCATTTTTAAAGTCTGATCGATTATATTTCATTCGACTGTCATATTCGAATTCTAATCGGTCATAAAGGGTTTTAATCGATTAAAAGAAGTTTGTATCGATTAAAATACTGTAAAAACACTTCTTTACGCATTCTAAGTGATTTTAATTGTTTCTTTTAAAACTATATCGATTAAAAACATTGTTAAGAAAGTTCTTTGTCAAAATGCTTTTGATTGATTTGTTTAAAACTATTTTTGAGGCATTTTGCAAATTGAGTGAAGGAGCTTCATGCGAGTGGAAAAAGGTAAAGTGGTTTTACCTAAGCTTTCGTTAAGACACACTAAGTCTTCAGCTCCATTCTTCTGAGTGACTTGTTTGACTGTTGCAGAAATGACCTTTGACTTTATCTTTGACTTCATCAAATCACTGAGATCTTTGCTAGTATCACTTTCAATCCAGACTTCGCCGGCTTGTACCGACGGATAGACGACGAGCACACCTATATGGAAGGAGAGTTCCAGTTCATACGACAGCAGTTTAGTCAGTTGACTATGAGGCAAGACAGGACGGACCGACAGATAGAGAATCTGGTCCAGACCCAGGCAAGGTTCCAGTGCCGCTTGCTCCACCGCATCCCTTCGCCAGCACCATCTGCCCATTCCATTCCAGAGGCAGATGACTAGGAGATAGTTTCCTTTTTATTTTTCTAGTAATTTGAAAATGTTTTGAATGTATCACAAAAAAGAGAAGTAATGAATAAACATTGTTATTTCTGTTTACATTCCAAAAGCCCACGTGTACAAAAGTTATAAAATAAAAGGCACACGTGATAAAAAGCCAGATTTCAAATAACTCGCGATAAAAATCAAAATCGCGAGAGAAAAAGGCGAAATCAAAATCATTTCAGCAAAATGAAGAGCTTCAAGGAAAACAGCTCTAAACCTTCTATCCCCAATAAACGAAGGTAAACCAGAAAAAAGGCCAACGGAAAGGCTCAATGATCCCCAAGTGGATCCTTGCCTACTCCAGAGGCAAAACAAAAATTACTCCACGACTCAACATCACCACATGAGTCATCAAACATAATCAGTTGAAGATTCAATCAACATCCTTCCATCTAAAAAGAAGGAAGCCATTAACATAGAAAAGCCAACGGAAAGGCTTGATCATCCCCAAGAGGATCCTTGCCTACTCTAGAGGCAAAACAAAAGGATTACCTCACGACTCAGCTTCATCGCCACATGAGTCATCGAGCACACTTATCCAGAATCTCCGCTTCATTCCCCAAAGGAGAATAAGGACTACACAAGAGTCCATCAAAGAAAATATGGAGTCAAATCCTCCATATCACCAGGGGGCAACAAAAAGAAAGAAAAGAAAAACTTTCATTCCCCAATAGAGGCCACAACGAAAAAGGCCGAATAAAAATCTCCAAGTAGAGTATATCCAGAAAATCTACGAAAAGAGGAAAACAAAAATTTCCATCTTCTAGCTCAAATAAGAGCTTCACAGAGCCAGGAGCCAGGACTCCATCATCAAATTTGGATCCCTAGGAAACCGACAAGTTCCTTGGTGAATCTCCAAAAAAGAGAAAAAGAAAAAAATCTCTTCATTACACTCAATAAAGAGCTTCACAAAAGTCAGGAGCCAAGACTCCATCATAAAAAATCAAATCAAAGATTAGATCCCCCAAGAAAAAGAAAATTCCCGAGGGATCACCAAAAAGAAAAGAGAAAAAGATATCTTTTCATCTAAAGAAAAAGCCAATGTGCATAAAAAGGCGCACATATGTAAAAACCAATTCGCGAAAAAGAAATTCAAATTGCGAGAAAAAGATAAAAATCCATTCCCCAACAGGAATAAGAGCATAGGAAAAGCCAGCTCAAAACAACAGCAGCCAATAAGGAGTCAAAAACTCCATTCCTTTCTAGGGAGCAATTCAAAATAGATCCCCAGAAAACAACCAAATCCCTGGTGCGAAAAAAAACAACAAGGCCTTCGCCACTATTGAAGCATCTGCCTAATCAAGAGGCACAATCAAACCAAAAATCCCCAATGGATTCCTGCCTAAATAAGAGGCAATCAGCAAAAAATCCCCAGCAAAGCCGGATGGCTAAACAGAAAAGCCAAAAATCAGAAATCCCCGGCAAAGCCGGATGGCTAAAATGAAAAAGCCAAAAATAAAGAATCCCTGATAAAACCGGATGACTAACAAAAAAGTCAAAAAGTCAAATCAAATATTCCCCACGGAATGGGTGCATGAACAGAAACAATAAGTCGCCAACTCATCTCCAAAATAAGATGATCACAAGATTGACTATCAAAAAGTCATCCTAAAAGCCTTGTAGAACGGGGCTTATTCAGAACCTTGCAGAACGGGGTTCGGACCAGGTGGGGGTAGGTACCCATCAGAGCCTTGCAGAACGGGGTTCGGACCAGGTGGGGGTAGGTACCCATCAGAGCCTTGCAGAACGGGGTTTGGACCAGGTGGGGGTAGGTACCCATCGAGCCTTGCAGAACGGAGTTCGTACCGGGTGGGGGTAGGTACCCATCGAGCCTTGCGGAACGGGGTTCGTACCAGGTGGGGGTAGGTACCCATCGAGCCTTGCGGAATAGGGTTCGGACCGGGTGGGGGTAGGTACCCATCGGAGCCTTGCGGAACGGGGTTCGGACCGGGTGGGGGTAGGTACCCATCGAGCCTTGCGGAACGGGGTTCGTACCGGGTGGGGGTAGGTACCCATCGGAGCCTTGTAGAACGGGGTTCGTACGGGTGGGGGTAGGTACCCATCGAGCCTTGCGGAACGGGGTTCATACCGGGTGGGGGTAGGTACCCATCAGAGCCTTGCAGAACGAGGTTCGTACCAGGTGGGGGTAGGTACCCATCAGAGCCTTGCAGAACGGGGTTCGTACCGGATGAGTGTAGGTACTCATCAGAATCTAGCCAAAATGCAGATTCGTATCAGGTGGGGGTAGGTACCCACCAAAGCCTTATAAAATAAGGTTAATACCGGATGAGGGTAGGTACTCATCAGAATCTAGCAAAAATGCAGATTCGTACCAGGTGGGGGTAGGTACCCACCAAAGCCTTATAAAATAAGGTTAATACCGGATGAGGGTAGGTACTCATCATAATCTAGCAAAAATGCAGATTCGTATCAGGTGGGGGTAGGTACCCACCAAAGCCTTATAAAATAAGGTTAATACCAGATGAGGGTAGGTACTCATCAGAATCTAGCAAAAATGCAGATTCGTACCAAGTGGGGGTAGGTACCCACCAAAGCCTTATAAAATAAGGTTAATACCAGATGAGGGTAGGTACTCATCAGAATCTAGCAAAAATGCAGATTCGTACCTGGTGGGGGTAGGTACGCACCAAAGCCTTATAAAATAAGGTTAATACTGGATGAGGGTAGGTACTCATCAGAATCTAGCAAAAATGCAGATTCGTACCAGGTGGTGGTAGGTACCCACCAAAGCCTTATAAAATAAGGTTTATACCGGATGAGGGTAAGTACTCATCAGAATCTAGCAAAAATGCAGATTCGTACCAGGTGGGGGTAGGTACCCACCAAAGCCTTATAAAATAAGGTTTATACCATATGAGGGTAGGTACTCATCAAAATCTAACAAAAATGCAGATTCGTACCAGGTGGGGGTAGGTACCCACCAAAGCCTTATAAAATAAGGCTTGTACCGGATGAGGGTAGGTACTCATCAAAACTTAGCAGGATGCATAAGGTGGAGTAAAATACTCACCTAAGCATTAACAAAAACGGGTTGCAAAGACCTTACTTCTATTAGAGGATAGTTCAGTGTTGAGCACCTCGGAAGTAAATACCCACAAGAGTTTAGCAAAATGCGAACTCATACCGGGTGAGGGTAGGTACTCACAAAAGCCTTGCAAAACAAGGTTTATACCTAGTGGGGGTAGGTACCCACAAGAGTCTAGTGAAACACAGACTCGTACTGGGTGAGGGTAAGTACTCACTAGAACCTTATAAAGTAAGGTTCAAACCAGATAGGGGTTGGTACCTATATTTATCATCCAGAGGATCAGCAAAGAAGCATCTGAAGGATAACCGGGCAAAAGGGTTAACTCCTTCCCCTACCAACTAATTTTGTCGGCATATTAAGCCAGCAAAATTAGCTAGGCAGGTGAAGGGGGGGCAGCTGTAGACCCCTAATTTTGCCCGATCTCTCAATAAAGGCTAAAGAGACTTCCTACAACAAAGACAAAGCTCGCCTGACATCTCAATAAAGGCCAAGAAGACTTCCTATATGAAAATAAAGCTTTAACGGGCGTTTATCGGCATCAAACGACGTCCGAATACAGAAAGGAAAGCTTCCCAGGGGTCCCAAAACACAAAGGCTGGCCAAAACAGGTCGAGACGGCCGTCCCAACCTTCCCTGGCCAAGTGGGACGGCCGTCCCAAGTGGGACTGCCAGTCCCAGCTTTCAGGTGGTCTCAGCCTTTGCAAAAGAGGCAATTGGGACGGTCGTCCCAACCCAGACGGCCGTCCCAACTCAGTAGGGCGTCCCAAATGTGCAGGCAGCGAAAAACTATAAATAGGAGGCTCATTTGCCATGTTTCACACACCAGACAACTCCCAGTACTTGTCTATCCTCTTCCCTCTTCGAATGAACTTTCTGATTGCCTTAATAAGGTAACAATCAGTTAAGGAATCATATTCCAGCATTCGATTCTTCTGTAAAATTTAGTAGAGTCAGTGTTGTATTCGGAGAGGAGAGTCTTTGTAAAGCGAAGGATCGCCAAAACGCATCCTTACGATTAAAGATTCGCAATACAAAGCTTGCTACGGAGGTTCTGTTCAATTCTATTCTCTTTTACTGCTTTATTTATTGCTTTATGTATGTAATATAAAATAAAGTCATGTAGATAGCCATTTTTAACATTATGCAATAAAATAGGGTAATTGTGTAATTTCTCATAATCTTTACTTAAATGAATTAATCCGTCATAGGGAACCTGAAAGGGGCGTCGTGGGGGTGCTAACACCTTCCCCACACGTAACTAACTCCCTTACCTAACTCTGGTTATGATGGCCAAGTTTGGTTTTTATTAAAATCAACACCTTTTTATCCTTTTCCAATGTTTATGGTCAAAACATTGGTGGCGACTCCAAAAGAACCCTTTTTCGAAAACCTTGCTTTTATTAGAGGATAGTTCAGTTGTTAAGCACCTCGGAAGCAATGAACATATTTTAAACAAAAAACGCGAGTCTAAACCATCTTTTCGCGACCGCTCGCATAAACGTTCGAGATGTCCCTGAACGTCGGAACGGACGGCGGCGACAGTGAGAACTGTGTGAAATTGTGTGTAATGAGGGAGGAGGTCCTATTTATAGGAAATCGCGCTAGATAGGCTAGGACGACCGTCTGAAATCGTATCAGGTGAGACGATCGTTTGGGATATCGAGATGGTCTTCTCACCTTCCTTGAATGGAGAGACGGTCGTCTCGACCTTCATGGAGGTGAGACGGCCGTCTTGTCACCTAGGGAAAGTGAGACGGTCGTCTCGCCAAATGGGACCACCGTCTCGTGTCTCCTAACAAATGTTCCTATTTTTCCTTTTTTTCTGTACAGAAAGCCCTCCTATCCTTACATGTAACCTAGTAAACATGCCTAGGGGCCTAAAGAATCCTTGTCCATCTTTGAACAGAGATTTTTTGGCTTTTATTGAGAAGCCGGGCAAGATTTAGGGTCTACAGCTGCCCCCCCCCCCTTCACTCGACCAATTGAATAAGGGCTAATGTACCATGAAATCGATTGGCGGGTGAAGGAGTTAACCCTCTTGCCCGGTTGTCCTCCGGATGCTCCTCTTGATGTGGTAGCTGACCCTCGGGACCATGAGTGCAGTCTGGTATTGTCTTCAGGATGCTTCCTTGTTGTGAAGGCTGACCCTTCGGACGATACTTGTGAAGCTTCAGGATGCTCCTTTGATGTGGTAGCTGACCCTGTGGCTGATGTAAGGGCATGTAGATTTTTTACTTCACGATACTTCCATGCTGCGAAAGCTGACCCTTCAGATGGTAAAATTAGACTGTCTTTCGGATACCCCTTTGTAACGGGGCTGATCCTTCGGACGATGTTCATCCTTCCTTAGAGATACTCCTTTGCAACGGAGCTGATCCTTCAGCCGATGACGGTAGATTGTGTCTTCCGGATACTCCTTTGCAATAGAGTTGATTCTTCAAACAATGAAGGTGGGTGGTGTTCTTCGGATACCCCTTTGCAACGGGGCTGATCCTTCAGACGATGTATGCAAATCCTACCTTCAAGATACTCCTTTGCAACGGAGCTGATCCTTCAGGCGGTGGATGTGAAGGTATTGTCTTCAAGATACTCCTTTGCAATGAAGCAGATCCTTTGGACGATGTGTGGTTCTCTATCTTCTGGATACCCCTTTTGGTAGAGAAAATGGTTGCGGTTTACTGCTCTAGCTCATGCGTCGGCTCCATGGGGAGTGATTTTCATTTGAAAATGTATTTTGGATTTTTTCGTAGCCATCCAACTCTATTTGTCGGGGATTCTTGATGAATGCCTCTTAAGTAGGCAGGAATGCACTGGGGATTTGTTTGATTTAGTTGGTGCCTCTGATTAGGGGGATGCTTCATCGGAAGTGAAGGCTTTCAGCTTGTATTGCTTTGCCTCTGAGTAGGCTGATGTTCCCTTTGGGGATGTTGGCTCTTTACTTTCCAGGTTTTTCTTTGGAGATCACCTTTACGGTAGGCTCACTGGGGATGTATTTCTATTTTTGGTGATCCACCGAGAAATTCTTTGTTTCCCTAGGGATCTGATTTTGGTAGCCCTCTGGGGAATGGTGTCTTAGCTCCTAGATTGAGGTTGGTGAGAGCTAGCTTTGCAAAGGTTTTATTCCGCTGGGGGAATGGAATTTCTAATTCCTTAGTTTGGATGCTTTATTCTAAGGTGACCCACTTGGGGATTGATTTGATTACCTAAAAGTTAGGATTTTTATTCAATTTCGCATTTTTCCGCGATTTTATCTCTTTTTCTCGCGATTTTGAAATTTGGCTTCTTTGTGGGGATAATGTGTGTGCCTTTTAATTTTTTAGTTTCTTTTATGCACGTAGGCTTTTTCTTCTTTTTGGGGATCCGCAAGGGATAAAGTTTTTCTCTTTTTTCTTTTTCGCGACCTTTGGTGGTATGGAGATTTGACTCCTTTGACTGATGTTGATGTGAGCTAACCTTGTGAAGTTCTTATTTCACTAGGGGATGGGAATTTTTGATTAGTTCTTTTTGTAGATTTTTCTGGTATGATCAACTAGGGGATTTTATTCAGCCTTCTTTGTAGTGGCCTTTTTTGGTCATCTGCTAGAGATGAAGGGTTTTCTTTTCTCTTCTTTTTGTTGGACCCTTGAGGGTATGGAGGTTTGCCTCCTTGATTGCTTTGGGTGATGGGCTTTTTGCATAGCCTTTATTCTCCTTTAATGAATGAGGTGGATACTTCATGTCACGGCGATACTGAGCAGTGCAGAACTATTTTTGTTTGCCTCTAGAGTATGCAACGATCCTCTTAGGGATATTCGAGCCTTTTCGTTGGCTTTTATGTTGTTGATTGTGCCCTCCCTTTATTGGGTAGAAGGATAGTGGTTGGAGCTTTGACTTCTAGAAGCTCTTATTTTTCTTGAGTTGCTTGATTATTGGAGGCGACTTGCTCTGCTTTCTTGAGGGAGAGTATTATTTGGAGACCTATTTTGGCGCTTCCTGTTTTTCAATCACAATCATGGAGCTAGTCTCCTTATATGCATGATTATTGTTTTTTGGTGTTTTCTTAAAGAAATTTTTATTTTTTGTTTTTCAATTTTGACTGAGTCATTTTGTGCGACTACTGGTGTGTGAATGCCCTAAATGTAGTCTATCTTTTTATTTGATGCATCTAGAGAAGTGATTGACATTCTCCTGTTGGATTTTTATGATTATGTTGATGGGCCCCTCTCTTTTATTTATTTTTTGTTTTAGCCCTAACTTTTTCCTAGACCGCCCTTTTGGGGTTTTCGATCTAGCGGGTTGCCCTAATTTTTGCCTAGGATATCTTACCAGGATTTTTTCTTTTTTTTTAGTGCCCTAACTTTTTCTTACACTACCCTTTGCGGGTTTTCAATCTAGCAGGCTGCCCTAAGTTTTGCCTAAGAAACTCCTAGCAGACATTATTATTTTTATTCTCTTTTTTTTATTATTTTTTTGGGACATAGAACCCATATTCATGCATACAATGTTCATGATATGTATCCTATAATGCCATTTCAGTTAATTTTTTCAAAAGGATTAACCGATGTGCTTTTACTTCTGATGAGCTTCTGACGTCATGACTGGCTGTACTGACTTTGCCGTCTCGAATTTGCCATGACTGAAGAATGATTGTATTGAAGAGCTACTTGCCAAATTAGTGTGCTTCTTCCTTTCTTTAGGAATTTCAATCCTCCTATTGATCACTATATTTTCACATTGCCTAGTTAATCACTAGAATATCATAGTGGTAAGGGTTAAGATAAAAGAAGGAAGATGATATTTAATTCGAAGGTTTGTGTTTTAGAAGGGAATTTTATTCTTGACAAAAATGGTTTTTGTAAGAATGGCTAGCTAAGGTTGGTTAGACTGTTTAGACTAGTTTAAACAAACGTTTGTTTGTGAGGTTGCGTCTCTAAGTGATGGCGCTTATTACGACTGATTGACTTCCCTAGACCACCCTTTGGGTTTTCAATCTATGATGTTGTGTTTTTGTCCTAACTTTTGTCTAGGCTTCCTTCTTTATCTTGTTTTAGGAATTCTAGTGGACTTTATTTTGTAACCCTACCTTTTGCCTAGGCTACCCTTTATTGTTGTTCGGGTTTCCTAGCGGGTTGACCCTAATTTTTGCGTAACCCCTTAGTGGGTTTCCTATTGGGTAGTTTTCCTTTTTCTTTTTGGCCTTTGGCTTCTACGGGATTCTTTTTTATTTTCTTTTTGCACAACATTGGTGAAACATGGCTTTATTATGACGAGTAAAATCTTACTTGTGTTTCTAATGAATTAGTGATGGCTAATTTTGCTTTTTGATGATAACACACTCTTGATTATTTAGACGCCTTTTGAAAACGTTTGCTTAAACATGGTTAGTAATGAGGTATAAACATGAATAGCAAGAAAAGAAGCAGATAATAAGAATTGCATTCTTTACGATTAAAAGGGAAATATGTGCCCTAAAAATGTCCGGGGGTCGGGCTTGCCTCGGGGAGTAATCTCTAATAGTCATTGGGTTTACATTCCTTAAAATTGGAAGAATAACACCTAATGACTAAAGTAGCTCTTGACGCTAGTTTCCCTCCTGTCGCCGCCACAAAAAGCAGTCGGTGCGACAGGATGGTTTTGATGACTCGCGTTTGTTTTAAAAAATATGGTCATCGCTCTTAGGGTGTCCGATAACCGAACTACCTTTAAGAACAAGGTTTTCGTAAATGGGTTCTGGAGTCACCACCAATGTTTTTACCAGAAACATTGGGAAAGGAAAAAAGAAAGTGTTGGTTTAAGAAAAACCAACTTTGGCCATTATAACCAAAGTTGAGTAAGGGAGTTAGTTATGTGTGGGGAAGGTATTAGCACCCCCACAACGCCCCTTTCGGGTTCCCTATGATGGAATATTCTTAAAATAAAGACAATAAAATTATGCTTCTACCCTATTTATTATGCGATATTAAAAATGATTATCTACATTATCCTATCTCTATTGCATATAGGAAAGCAATAAATAAAGCAATAAAAGAAGAGAATAATGAAAAGAACCTTTGAAGCAAGCTTTATTACAAATCTTCAACTCTGAGGTTGTTTTTTGGCTATCCCCTCGCACTACAGGAACTCTTCTCTCCCAAATACAAGAAAAGCTTTAAACTATTGAATGCCGGATATCTCAAAAGTGATTTCCTTAATTGATTGTTACCTTATAGGCAATAAGAGATATCATTCGAGTACTAGAGAGAGAAGTGAATCTGAGTTCTGGTGTGTGGAAAAGTGGCAAATGAGGTTCCTATTTATAACTGAGCCCTGTCAGGATGTCGGGACGGCCGTCCCAACACCTGTCAGGTGGGACAACCTTTTGGACATTTGGGACGGGCGTCCCAAGGTGACAAATTGGTTGGGACGACCGTCTGGACTTTGGGACGGTCGTCCCAAGGTGCAATTTTGGTTGGGACATGCATCTAGCTTTTTGGACGCGCGTCTCAGCTTGAAAATTCACTTTGGGACGACCATCTGGAATGTGGGACGACCATCCCAAGTGTTTCTTCATATTTTCACCTTTTATTTCTTCAGAAAAGATCTTATTTCCTTAAACGGAAGTCGGTTGATGTTGTTAGATGCCCAATAGAGCTTTACCCATCTTTAGAATGGAAGTCTTCTTATCTTTATTGAGAAGTCGGGCAAGATTTGGGGTCTATAGCTGCCCCCCCCTGCACCTGGCTGACTGGTTGCTGGATCAATATGCCTGCGAGACCAGTTGGTAGGTGAAGGAGTTAACCCTCTTACCCGATCATCCTTCGGATGCTCCTTTGTGTAGTCGTTGATCCTCTGGATGATGAATAGTTTGGTAAGTACAAACCCCTATCTGGTTTGATGAGTACCAACCCCCATCAGGTCCGAACCCCCTTTTGGAAGGCTCTTATGAGTACTAACCCCCACCAGGTCCGAACCCCCTTTTGTAAGGCTCTTGTGAGTACCAACCCCTCACCAGGTCCGAGTCCCCTTTTATAAGACTCTTATGGGTACGAACTCCCACTAGGTTGTAAGCCGACGAGCCTCCTTTTGTAAGACTCTGTCGATTTGAGGAATCCTCTTTTGTAAGACCCTCATGATTGATAAGCCCCCTTCTATAAGGCTCATCAGGTGTCGAACCCCCTTATGTAAGGTTCTTGTGGTTGAGAAGTCCCCTTTTGTAGGACTCTCATGGTTGATAAACCCCTGTCGCCGCCGTCAAAAGAGGCGGTCGGAGCCACGCGATGGTTTTGACTTCAACTTGCATTTTTAAAACTGATGTTACAATGCCTTTAGGTTGTCCGATAACCGGGCTGGACCCAAAGGCGAGGTTTTTTGAAAAAGGGTTCTGGAGTCGCCACCAATGTTTTATCCGGAAACATCAAAAAAGGAAGAAAAAGAAGGCGTTGGTTTAAAAAACCAACTTTGGTCGTTATAACCAGAGTTGGGTAAGGGAGTTAGTTACATGTAGGGAAGGTATTAGCTTCCCTACGATGCCCCTTTCGGGTTCCCTATGATGGACCATTTATTTTATAAATTAAAACTCTAAAATTACGCTTTTACCCTTTATTTATTTGTGGAATTTAAAATGTTGACTACATGGCCCTAATAGTTAATGCACAGATAGATGTAATAAAAAAGCGGTAAAAGAAGAGAGAAAATGGAGGAACCTTCGAAGCAAGCTTTGTATTTAATACTCTTGGTAAAAGATGCTTTTTGGTAATCCCCTGCTCTACAATGTTGGTCGCTCTTCCTCGCAACACTATAGAACACTCTCTAAGAATACTAAGAAACTCCGGAAATTCTTCGGAGGGATCCTAGGAGAAGAATTTGAGAAAGGTGTAGAAGGGAAAGTTGAAGAATGTTGTGAAAAGGATGAGGTCGCGCCCCCTTTTATAGGAATTTATGCTTGTCAGGTCGGGACTGGCGTCTCGCCTGACAAAGTCGAGACCACCGTCTCACCTGACGGGACAGCAGTCTCACCCTTGGCAAATGGCGAGAAGGCTGTCTCGCCAAACGAGACGGTGGTCTTGCCATTGGCAAGTGGCAAGACGGCTGTCTCGCCGAACGAGACGGCGGTCTCGCCAAACGAGACGACAATCTCGGCCTTCTAGGTGAAATTTCTTATTCTTCCCATATAAAAAACCTTCCTACTCTAATATGGGGCCTATTGGTCTATCCTAGGGACCTTTTAGGCCTTGCCCATCTTCGAATCAGAAGTCTTCTGTTCTTTATTTTGAGGCCGGGCAAGATTTGCGGTCTACAGTTGCCCGCGCTTCACCTGACTAGCCGACTGTTGACCCGTTATGCCAAAAGATCGGCTGGAGGGTGAAGGAGTTAACCCTCTATCTTGCTCAAATGGTCTGCAACTAAATTTTTTGAACCACTCCTGCAGAAGTAACATCCATCTGGTTTCTTCAACAGGAATTTCAAAGCTGCATGGTTAGAGAACACAATAATACTTGAGCCAAGCAAGTATAAAGGAAATTTGTCTAATGCAAAAACAATTGCTAAAAGCTCTTTTTCAGTAGTGGTGTAATTTGATTGAGCAACATCAAGGGTACGGGAAGCATAAGAAATAACATGAGAGAGCCTACCAACTCTCTGAGCTAAAACCACCCCTAATGCATGGTTAGATGCATCACACATTAATTCAAATGGAAGTGACCAATCAGGTGGCTGCATATGGGAGCCATGGTGAGCCTTTTCTTTAAATGATCAAAAGCCTCCTTGCATGAGCTATCAAATGTAAATTTTGCATCCTTTTGAAGAATTTTGGATAGTGGCAGTGCAATCTTGCTGAAATCCTGAATAAATCTCCTATAAAAACCTGCATGTCCAAGGAAAGAACGCACTTCTCGCACAGAAGCGGGGTAAGGAAGAGAAGCAATGATATATATTTTGGATTTATCCATTTCAATACCTCTACTAGAGATAAGGTGCCCCAAAACTATACCTTCACTAACCATAAAATGACATTTTTCAAAATTTAAAACAAGGTTAGTTTCAATGCACCTATTCAGAACTCTAGAGAGGTGTCGCCGCCGTCCGTTTCGACGTCTGAGGACGTCTCGAACGTTTATGCGAGCGGTTGCGAAAAGATGGTTTAGACTCGCGTATTTGTTTTAAAATGTGTTCATTGCTTCCGAGGTGCCCGACAATTGAACTATCCTCTAATAAAAGCAAGGTTTTCGAAAAGGGGTTCTTATGGAGTCGCCACCAATATTTTGACCATAAACATTGGAAAAGGATAAAAGGCATTGATTTTAATGAAAACCAAACTTGGCCATTATAACCAGAGTTAGGTAAGGGAGTTAGTTACGTGTGGGGAAGGTGTTAGCACCCCACAACACCCCTTTCGGGTTCCCTATGACAGATCAATTTGTTTCAAGAGAAGACTTCGAGAAATTACGCGATTACCCTATTTTATTGCATAATATTGAAATGGCTATCTACATAATTTTATATAAGGCTGAATAAAGCGATAAAAGAGATATTAAAATGGCTATCTACATGATTTTATTCTACATGACATAAACAATAAATAAAGCTAAATAAAACAATAAATAAAGCAATAAAAGAGAAGAGAATTGAAAAGAACCTCCGTAGCAAGCTTTATATTGAGAATCTCGAACTGTGAGGATGCGTTTTGGCAACCCCTCTCTCTACACAGACTCTCCTCACCAATATAAGAGCGACTCCACTAAAAATTTAAAGAAGAATCAAATGCCGGAATATAATTCCTTAACCGATTGTTACCTATTGTCGCCGCCGTCCCTTTCCGACGTCCGGGGGACGTCTCGAAACGTTTATGCGAGCGGTCGCGAAAAGATGGTTTAGACTCGCGTTTTTGTTTTAAAAGGTTTTCGAAAAGGGGTTCTTATGGAGTCGCCACCAATGTTTTGACCATAAACATTGGAAAAGGAAAAAATGTTGATTTTAAGAAAAACCGCACTTGGCCATTATAACAAGAGTTGGGTAAGGGAGTTAGTTACATGTGGGGAAGGTGTTAGCACCCCACAACGCCCCTTTCGGGTTCCCTATGACAGATTAATTCATTTAAATAAAGACTACGAGAAATTACACGATTACCCTATTTTATTACATAATATTAAATGGCTATCTACATGATTTTATTCTATGTTGCATGCATAAAATGATGAATAAAGCTAAATAAAGCAATAAAAGAGATATTAAAATAACTATCTACATGATCCTATTCTACATGACATAATAAAGCTAAATAAAACAATAAAACAATAAATAAAACAATAAAAGAGAAGGGAATTGAAAAGAACCTCCGTAGCAAGCTTTATATTGAGAATCTCGAACTGTGAGGATGCGTTTTGGCAACCCCTCTCTCTACACAGTCTCTCCTCACCAATACAAGATCGACTCTACTAAAAATTTAAAGAAGAATCAAATGCCGGAATATAATTCCTTAACCGATTGTTACCTATTTAAGGCAATCGGAAAGATCATTCGAGAGAGAGAGAGAAGTAGACAAGTGCTCTAAAGTGTTTCGAGCTCTGCGGAGTGTCTCGTGGTGTGAAAAAGTGGCAAATGAGCCTCCTATTTATAGTTTTTCGCAGCGGCGCACTTTGGGACGGCCGTCCGGGTTGGGACGGCCGTCCGGACCGGGATGGCCGTCCCAAATGGCAAATTTACACGAGCGGGACCCCTAGGAAGGCCGGGACGGCCGTCCCACTTAAAATGGGTTTGGGACGGCCGTCCTACATACGGGACGCGCGTCCCAACTGTAAAATAGCAGTTGGGACGGCTGTCCCACTTCTGGGACCGTGGTCTCGGCCTGTTTTGTCCAGTTTTCGTGTTCTGGGACCCCGGGAAGCTTTCCTTTCCTTTTTCGGATGTAGATTGATGTCGATGTGTGTCCGTTGAAGCTTTATCTTCATATAGGAAGTCTTCTTGGCCTTCATTAAGATGTCGGGCGAGCTTTGTCTTTGTGTAGGAAGTCTCTTTTGGCTTTTATTGTGTGAATGAGTGAACTCCGTCTTTCGTTGTGGGAGGTCCTTCTCGTTTTGGGAAGCCGGATGAACTCCATCTTCGGGTGAAGTTCCTCTAGCTTTTATTTTGAGAGGCCGGGCAAAATTAGGGGTCTACACCTATTTAAGGCAATCGGAAAGATCATTCGAGAGAGGGAGAGAAATAGACAAGTGCTCTGAGTTTTTTTAGGAGTTTCAGAGCTCTCTGGAGTGTCTGTGGTGTTTAAAAAGTGGCAAATGAGCCTCCTATTTATAGTTTTCGCAGCTGGCGCGCTTTGGGACAGCCGTCTGGGTTGGGACGGCCGTCTGGACAGGGATGGCCGTCCCAAATGGCAATTTTACACAGGGCGAGACCACCTGGGAACCCGGGACGGCCGTCCCACCTTTGGGACGCGCGTCCCACTTGATTCTGGCAGGTTGGGACGGCCGTCCCAACTTTGGGACGGCCGTCTCGACCTGTTTTGCCCAGTTTTCGCGTTTCGGGACCCCGGGAAACTTTCCTTTCCTGTTTCGGACGTCAGTTGATGCCGATAGGTGTCTGTTGAAGCTTTATCTTCATACAGGAAGTCTTCTTGGCTCTTATTTGTAATGCTCGGACGAGCTTTATCTTGTTATGGGTGATCTTTTTGTTTTTATTTGAGAAACCGGGCAAAATTAGGGGTCTACACTGCCCCCCTTCACTTGCCTAGCTAATTTATTGGCCTAATATGCCGATAAGATTAGCTGGTAGGGAAGGAGTTAACCCTTTTGCTCGGTTATCCTTCGGATCTTCCTTGGCTGATCTTCCGGATGATAAATATTTTTGATAGGTACCAACCCCTATCCGGTGTTTTGACGAGTATAATCCTTCGCTCGGTTATCCTTCAGATCTTCCTTGGCTGATCTTCCGAATGATAAATATTTTTGATAGGTACCAACCCCTATCCGGTGTTTTGACGAGTATAATCCTTCGCCTGGTAATTCTGTAAGGCTCGATGAGTACACACCCCCATCCGGTGTTTGACGAGTATAAACCCTCTCGCCCGGTAGACCCCCTTCTGTAAGGCCCGATGAGTATACACCCCCATCTCGGTGTTTGACGAGTACGAACCCTCTCGTCTGGTAGACCCCCTTCTGTAAGGCCTAATGAGTACACACCCCCATCCGGTGTTTGACGAGTACGAACCCCCGTCATGGTAGACCCCCTTCGTAAGGCCCGATGAGTACACACCCCCATCCGGGTGTTTTGACGAGTATAAACCCCCTGCCCGGTAGACCCCCTTCCGTAAGGCCCGATGAGTACACACCCCCATCTCGGTGTTTGACGGGTATGAACCCCCGCCCGGTAGACCCCCTTCGTAAGGCCCGATGAGTACACACCCCCATCTCGGTGTTTGACGAGTACGAACCCCCCGTCATGGTAGACCCCTTCCGTAAGGCCCGATGAGTACACACCCCCATCTCGGTGTTTGACGAGTACGAACCCCCGTCTGGTAGACCCCTTCGTAAGGCCCGATGAGTACACACCCCCATCCGGTGTTTGACGAGTATGAACCCCCGTCATGGTAGACCCCTTCCGTAAGGCTCGATGAGTACACACCCCCATCCGGTGTTGAGTTTTACTGTATGATGCTCTGGTGAGTACTTACCCTCATATGGTATGAGTCTGCATTTTGACCGACCCTGATGGGTACCTACCCCCACCTGGTATGAATCTGCATTTTGACAGATTCTTGGAATGCTCTTTTTGGTATATCCTTTTTGATTGATGAGTACGAACCCTCATCCGGTTTCTGGCGACTTATGCGCCTATTCCATGAGGAATGATTGATTTTCTTTCTTTTTGACTTTTCTATTTTACTCATCCGGTTTTACCGGGGATTCTTTGTTGGTTGCCTTTTAGGCAGGAATTTATTGGGGACTTTGATTGTGCCTCTTGATTAGGCAATTGCTTCAGCAATGGTGAAGACTTTTAGGCAATTTCCCATTTCTCTGGGACATTAGCTCTTTGTTTATTTTTTTGAGCAAACATAGGTTCTGTTGTGGGCTCACCGGTGATAGTTTTTCTTTTGGATGATTCATTGAGAATTTGATTGCTCTGCCTGAAATCTCTTTTGAATTGCCCCCTAAGGGGAAAAAATGGAGTTTTTGACTCCTTATTGCTTGAACTCGACTTTTGTTTATGTTCTTATTCCCGCTGGGGAATGGGTTTATATGTGCGCCTTTTATGCGCGTTAGATGGAAAGATATTTTTCTTTTTTCTTCGTAGTGATCCCTGGGGAATTTTATTGGCTTCCTGGGGATGGAAATTTCTCATTTTCTCCTTTTATAGATTTTTCTTGATGTGCTCTTCTTGGGGATTTTCTTTCGGCTTTTTCATGCAAGTGGCCTTTGTTAGAGGATGAAAGGCTTTTCTCTTCTTTCTTTTTGTTGCCCCTTAGTGATTTGGTTGATTTGATTCTGTGCTTTCTTTGATGGACTCTTCGAGGCGGCGACTCTTTAATGAGTGTGCTTGATGACTCATGCGGTGATGTCTTCGAGTCATGAGGTAATCTTTTTGATTTGCCCGATCGGATTTTTCTATTGGCTTTTGTGTACCTTTATCGAAGCTATTTTTTCTGAAGCTTCTTTATTCTCGCTGAAGTAGTTTTGATTTCGCCTTTTTCTTTCGCGATTTTTATTTTCATATGGAGATTGGATTTTGGCGCCTCCCGCTTTTCAATTACAAGTATGGAGGCTAGACTCCTTATATGCATTTTTATTTATTTGAAAAATTATTTTATTTTATTTTTTTATTGATTTTGACAAAGTCGTATTATGCAACTACTTTGTGTGTGGATGTCTTAGATGCAATCTAATGTTTGTTTATTTTTGATGCATTTAGAAAGTGATCGGCCTTCTCCCGTTGGCTTTCTTATGAATACGCCGTGGGCTCCTCTTCTATGACCGTGATGCTGGGCTCTTCTTTTATCCATCTCTTGGTTTTAGCCCTATCTTTTGCCTAGACTACCCTTTACGAGTTTTCGATCTAGCGGGCTGCATTAATTTTTGCCTATAATATCTTAGGGGCTTTTTCCTTATCTTTTGCCTAGATCGTTCTTTTGGAATTCCCGATCTAGCAGGCCACCCCCCCCTTTTTTTTTTTTTGTGCTTCCCTTTTTTAGATGTATGCTTGATCTTTGATTAAAGGACTTTGCGCATATTTATGATTTATCAATAAAGAGGTATTTCCATAATATTTGGTCAAGAGAAAGGAAATGAACAGAAATTTTATTGATAAATGATCAAATGTTTTATTTCTTTTAGAGAAGGATTTCAAAAGGTATTTAGAAGAATGGATGGCTGGGGTTGGCTATACTGTATAGGCTTAAACAATCATGTCTCGTGATATCTCGCCCCTGGTTCTCCTAATTGCTTCAGCTTGAGATGCTTGAGCTCGTGAGTGAAGACTATGCAGATCGCTTGCTTCCGAAGAATGTTACTTTAGCCGCCTTTCGGCTTTCGATCAAGTAACCATTGCTCTCTCTCTTTTTTTTTCTTTTTTTTTTTTTTTTTGCCTCTACCTTTTGCCTAGGACGTATCCTAGCGAGGGATATGAACCCTATCTTTTGCCCAGGGATGCCCTTTGCGAGTTTTCATTCCTCGGCGGGTCATGAGCAATGTCTTCAAGTATAATATTTCTTTACCGCGTCGAATTGATTGGGTGTCGAAGCTCCTCTCCATCCATATTAGTGAGAATAAGTGCCCCTCCCGAGAAAGCTCGTTTGACCACAAAGGGTCCTTCATAATTTGCCGCCCATTTTCCAATTTTATCCTTCCGGCTGGAAGTAGTTTCTTTACCACTAAATCCCCTTCTTGATAAGTATGAGGGCGGACCTTTTTATCATAAGCCTTTTTTATCTTCTTTTGATAGGCTTGCCCATGGCATATGGCATTCAGCCGCTTTTTCATCGATAAGGTTCAATTGATCGTATCGACTTTGAACCCATTCGGCTTCGTTAATTTTGCTTCCATAATAATTCGCAGGAAGGTATTTCGACCTCTATTGGCAATACGGCCTCCATTCCATATACAAGGGAGAATGGAGTGGCTCCCGCTGAGGTTCGTACGTACGTTCGATATCCATGAAGAGCAAAAGGTAATTTTTCATGCCAATCTTTATAGGTTTTAACCATCTTTTGAACAATCTTCTTGATGTTTTTATTGGCCGCTTCCACTCGCGCCATTCATTTTAGGCCTATAAGGAGAAGAATTATGATGTTGAATTTTGAAGTCATAACATAGTTCTTCCATCATTTTATTATTCAGATTGGTCCCGTTATCGCAATGAGACGATGTGGAATGCCGTATCGACATATGATATTTTTCTTAACAAAGGTGACCACTACTTTTCTAGTCACATGTGCATAAGATGCAGCTTCTACCCACTTAGTGAAATAATCAATGGCCACCAAAATGAATCTAGTGACCATTGGACGCCTTAGGCTCAATAGGTCCTATGACATCTATGCCCCACATAGCGAACGGCCAAGGGATAGCCATAACATTGAGAGGTATCGGTGGAACATGTACATTATCTGCGTGTATTTGACACTTGTGACATTTTCTAGCATATTGATAACAGTCCTTTTCCATTGTGGACCAAAAGTATCCTGCTCTAAGGATTTTCCTAGCCATGATATGCCCTAGTGCATGAGTCCCAAAGGTTCCTTCATGTATTTCTTTGATCAATATCTGGGCTTCTTCGGGATTAACGCATCTTAACAAAGTAGAATCACAATTCTTTTTATAGAGGGTTTCTCCTATCAACATAAATCCTATAGCCCTTTTCCGAATGGTCCTTTTATCATTGTCACTGATTCCCTCTGGGTATTCACCCTTTGTCAAGTATCGCCTTATGTCCTGATACCAAGGGGCTTTATCTTTTTCACTATCCACCATCATACAAAAGGCTTGTTTGTCATGCCTTTTGACTTGGATGACGGGCATCTCATGTTCTTGCCCTAGTGCAAACATGGATGATAATGTTGCCAGCGCATCCGCAATCTGGTTATCCTCCCGAGGGATATACTCAAAACTAATGTTTTCCATTTGTGAAGTCATCTTATGGATATGCTCCAGATAAGGGATTAATTTGGAGTTTCTAGTTTCCCATTCACCCTTGAGCTGGTAAATAACAAGGGATGAGTCACCGAATACTTTGAGTTTGTTTACACCGTGATCCAAGGCCGCTTGAATACCTAGAGCACAGTGCCTCATATTCTGCCATATTGTTTGTACAAGTCAAAGGTTAATCTAGTCAGTTATCGGGATATGCTTCTTTTCGAGCGATATTAAAATAGCTCCGATCCCATGTCCCAAGCAAGTTTGAAGCTCCATCGAAAAACATGATCCACTTATCATTTTTAAGCTCTTCATGTTGGATATGCATTATATGCTCATCTCGGAAAATCATCTTGGAGGGATTGATATTCGTCTCGTTGGCCCATGTGCCGTGTAGTCTCGCCAAAGGACTCGCCTTTGATAGCTTTCTCGAGTGACATGAATAATATCAAATTCCGAGAGGAGTACTTGCCATCTAGCTATCCTTCCTGGCCAAGATGGGTTTTTCAAACAAGTATTTGATTGGGTCCATTTTGGAAATTAACCAAGTTGTATGTCCGACCATATATTGTCGAAGGCGTTGAGTTGCCCACACCAATGCACAACATGTTTTTTCGAGTGGTGTATAACGGGTCTCATAGTTTAGAAATTTTTTACTCGAGGTAATATATGGCTTGTTCTTTCTTACCAAGCATCATCTTGTTGACCGAGCACACATCCCATGGATTCGTCGAGTACCGATAGGTAAAGAATTAGGGGTTTCCCTTCCACAGTGGTATCAAGATCTGGAGGATTAGTTAGGCATATTTTGATCTTTTCGAAGGCTCGTTGGCATTCATCGTTCCAAACTGTCGATTGGTTTTTACGCAATAACTTGAAGATGGGCGTACATTTATCCGTTAATTGCGCAATGAACCGTGCGATGTAGTTTATTCGACCTAAGAACCCTCTCGACTTCTTTTTCTCGTTCTTGGTGGGGGCATTTCTAGGATTGCCTTTGTTTTATCAGTGGTCCACCTCGATTCCTTTTTTACCGACGATAAACCCAAGGAGTTTTCCCGATCGTACTCCGAACGTGCATTTAGCCGATTAAGCTTAATTTGGTATTTTCGAAGCCGATTGAATAGTTTCTTTAAGTGTAGGAGGTGATCTCGTCTCGTTTTTGGACTTGGCAATCATATCATCCACATATACTTCGATTTCTTTGTGGATCATATCATGGAATAATGTTACCATAGCCCTTTGATAAGTAGCCCTCGCATTCTTAAGTCCAAAAGGCATTACTCTATAGCGTAATGTACCCCACGGTGTAATGAAGGAAGTTTTTTCTCCGTCTTCAACAACCAATTTAATTTGGTTATACCCCGCATATCCATCCATGAAAGAATAGAGAGTATTTGTAGCGGTGTGATCTACCAGCATATCAATATGTGGTAAGGGAAAATCATCTTTTGGACTTGCACTGCTTAAGTCCCGTAATCTACGCATACTCCGATTTTTCCATTTTTCTTTACAACTCGGCACGATGTTCGCCAACCATTCGTGGTATTTTGAAACAATCAGAAATTGGCATCCAACTGTTTTTCTACTTCCTCCTTAATTTTTAAGGACCATTCTCGCTTTACTCTTCCGAGTTTCGCTTAACCGGTCGAAATCCCTCTTTTAATGGTAATCGATGCTCTACTATACTTTTGTCAATCCCAGTGCATATCATGGTAGGACCAAGCAAACACATCCATATATTCTCTTAGTAACTCGTATTAACCTTTCCCCGACATCATTATTAATTTGGGTACCGATGTTTACTTCTTTCTTATCATCTTCTCGATCCCAAATTGATAGCCTCAGCTTTTCTCCCGATGGGGCTGTATTGATTGAGCTTCTTTTTCTAACAGCTCTTTGCATGTCCGGGAAATAGTCCCCTCCTCACTGTCTGACTCAATCCATTCGTCTTCGGCTTTCGGATCTTCTAGAGGGTTTTCAATTACAGGCATGACTGTATGGTTATACTTTGTTTTAGATTTTATTTAAATATTTTGGAATGAGAGAGAAAGGAACGAAAGAGAAATGGAAAATGCCTCATTGTACTGATAAATGAAAATATTCACAAGGCCCACCTAAAAAAATCTCATGATCACGGGCAAGGATCATGAGAGATACATCGAAAGCTTTTTGATATATTTTTATTACATTTTTGTAGTATCATTTTTTTTTTTGAGATGGAGAAAAAAATTGATGGGACCTAATTTGCTGATCTTCCTTATCCGTCCTTCACTCGGGCTTTAATAAGGGTTGGTCATCCACTTTTGGGGTAGATGCATCGAAGGTAATCCACCCTGCATCTATTAAATCTTGGACCTTATGTTTTAAGGCCATGCGGTTATCCACAGAGTGTCCCGCGAGCATCCGAATGGTAATTGCATTTTTCGTTCGGCTTATACCATTCTGGATATGGTGGCTCCATTCTTTTGGGAGGGACGCGCACAAGGAGTTTAGCATCCAACAATTTTATCAACAGACTTCCGTAGGAGGTAGGTATTGGTGTAAATTTCCTTTCCGTTTGCGTGATCCGATCTGCTGCGAGGAGGAAGGAGTAGTAGTAATGTTGATTGCGTTCACGGTTCCTTCCTTCTTCTTTCCAAAACCCTTCTTAAAGTTAGGAATGGAAGAATCAAAAGAGGTGTACTGTGCGAATCTCCCATTTTTCAGACCTTGCTCTACTCTTTCTCCTATGATTACCACATCTGCAAAGAGTGTTGATGTGTTCCCTATCATTTTGTCATAATAGGGACCAGTTAGAGAATTGATGAACATGGATGTGGTTTCCTTATCAGATAGAGGAGGTTCTACTTGTGCTGCCAATTCTCTCCATCTTTGGGCATATGCCTTAAATGGTTCGTCGTCCTTTTTGCTTAGCAATTGTAGATCTGCTCTTTCAGGGGTTAAATCAATATTGTATTTATAGCGACGAAGAAAAGCATCTGTCAAATGTTTCCATGTTTGGACCTGTCCTCCTTGTAATTGCATATACCAATTTAGAGCTGATTCAGCTAAGCTCTCCTGAAAGCAATGGATCAGGAGCTTTTCATTGTCAGCATATGTGGAAAGTAATGGCATCCTAGTATATGCATAAGTTCCAAATTGACATGTGAATGTGGTCTTGTATTGATCCTCTAGTGCAATGTGGATCTGCATGTAACCTGAAAATCCATCAAGAAAACAGTAATGTGTTATACCTACCAACCTCTCTAAAACTTGATCAATGAATGGAAGAGGGAAATGGTCCTTCCAAGTGGCCTGATTAAGTCTCCTATAATCAATGCAAACTCTCCAACTATTGGTGACTCTAGTTGGAACAAGCTCATTGTCTTTATTCTTGACCACTATAATCCTAAATTTCTTGGGGACCACTTGAACAGGTGCAACCCATGTGCTGTCTGAAATATGGTATATGATGCCAGCTGCAAGTAATCTCATGACCTCCTTCTTTACTACATCTAAAATAGTAGGATTGAGTCTTCTTTGAGGTTGTCTCACAGGTCTAGACTCATCCTCCAATAAAATTCGATGCATTCATGTAGACCCCAAATCTTGTCCGACCTCAAAATAAAGAGCAAAAGACTATCGTTCGAATATGGGCAAGGCCTAAAAGGTCCTTAGGATTGATCAATAGGCCCCATATTAGAATAGGAAGGATATTTGTACAAGAAAAATAATAAATTCCACCCAAAGGGTCGAGACCGTCGTCTCGCCATTGGCTAAGGGTGAGACGGCCATCTCGCCACTTGCCAATGGCGAGACTGCCATCTCGTTTGGTGAGACGACCGTCTCGCCACTTGCCAAAGGCGAGACCGCCATCCCGTTTGGTAAGACAGCGGTCCCGACCTGACAGGTGCGAATTCCTATAAAAGGGGGGGGGGGAACTTTCTCACTCTTCACACACTTCTACCACTTTCTCTACTGTACTACCCTCGAATTATTCTCCTAGGATCCGTCTGAAGCATTTCCAGAGTTTCTTAGATTTCTTAGAAAGTGTACTAGAGTGCTGTGAGAAAGAGTAATCATCATTGTAGAGCGTGGGGTTTGCCAAAAAGCACCCTCTTTCAAGAACATACTATAAAAGCTTGCTTCGAAGGTTCCTATATACTCCCTTCTATATTTTATTTTTTTTAAGATAATATCATTGTGCATTAGTCATTTAGGGTCATGTAGTCGATAACTTAATTTCTGCAATGAATAAATAAGGGTAAAAACGCAATTTTATAGTTATTATTTCTTTATAAAAAACGGTCCATCATAGGGAATCCGAAAGGGGCGTCGTAGGGAAGCTAATACCTTCCCTACACATAACTAACTCCCTTACCTAACTCTGGTTGTAATGACTAAAGTTGGTTTTTCTTTAAAAAAACCACTGCCTTCTTTTTCCTTTTCCAATGTTTCTGGTAAAAACATTGGTGGCGACTCCTCGAACCTCTCGAAAACCTCGCTTTTAGGTCCAGCCCGGTTATCGAAGAACCTAAAAAACGTTGAACCACACTTTTAAAAACACGAGTCAAACGAAACCATCGCGTCGCTCCGACTGCCTCTTTTGACGGCAGCGACAGATGGTGACTCCACTAGGGAAGCTAGAGAGTTGATCCCATTTAGTGATAGACTAGTTTTAAGAAATAAAACTTAAAATTGCGCCTTTACCCTTCCTTGTTTTATAACATGTTTTAATTGTTTGACTTTAATAACTGTTGTATGTTTATGCAATTGTTTGAAATACAAACTGTACACAAACCCTTGCACACAACAGTTCCCCCTATACCCGGGGGCAAGTGGGATATCCATAGGGAGTGGGTGGCATTGTACGATTTGCCGTAGTGAGGGCCATGAGCCCACCGGTATGGTCGGAAACCACCACTCAAGGTGACAACCTTCCTCTTTTGGCCCAAAGACTGACTAGGCCTTAGTGCCATGCATGGTCTGAAGGCTGGGAGAGTGGGAACCCTATAATGGGGGCACCTTGGGAGCCTGACCTTGGTGAGGAAATTTAGAACTACCCTAAATATGCACTCTTCTACAGGAAACCCGTACCTCGTGATTAAAAACATCGTCCCACTGTTCGCGGATGAGTGAATTGTGTGTGCATTTGTTTGATTGCATTTGTTTGTTGCATAACATAAACATACAACAGAAAAATAAAAGAAAAATACCTCAAAACTATTCTTTTCACAATAAACACCCTTATCTCGGACAGTCTGCCTTTTAGCTAGCCTGGTTTCAGGTTCTTTGTAAGCTAAGTAGCCACGTAGTTTGACAGAAGAGATAAGGGACGCTAAAACTATTCTTTTGCAATAAACCATTTTTATCTCGGACAGTCTCCCTTTTAGCTAGCCTGGTTTCAGGTTCTTTGTAAGCTAAGTAGCCACGTAGTTTAACAGAAGAGATAAGGGATGCTAAAACTATTCTTTTGCAATAAACCATTTTTATCTCAGACAGTCTGCCTTTTAGCTAATCTGGTTTCAGGTTCTTTGTAAGCTAAGTAGTCACGCAATCCAACAGAAGAGATAAAAGGTTATAAAAATAATTTAAATAAAAACAAATAAATCGAACAAATCAAAAAATGGGATCCTGTTCATAAGCATTAACACTCATGAACATCCATATAGGTAGTTTATCTTTCTTTTGAAAAAAAATACAAAAACTAAACACTATCATGCATGATGTAGAAAATAAAACATGATAATGTTTAAGAAAAATAAATACTTGCATGCATGCCGGCATTAACATCATATTAATAACAAGCATTTTTGTTTTCTAGAAAATGGAGGGGGCTAGTAGACAGTTAAAGAAAGTGGATATTCCTCGATACCATGTGGAGAAGATAGAATGGCTTTACGCATTGATGCCACCAGAGGTCCGCTCCGACTTTGAAAAATCCTATGGACGGATTCTTGACTTATTGAAGATTTGTGTCGACCCCATTTTCATCAGGATTTTGGTTCATTTTTGGAATTCCAGTCTGCATTGCTTCGAATTTCCGCAATTTGATATGGTACCCACTTTGGAGGAGTATGAGATTATGTTGAGATGGCCCAAGTCAACCGGGGTCCATATTTGCCATGAAGCATATATTCCTGTAGCCAAGGTCGTTGCCATCATCCGATTGCCACCTCAGCAGACTGCCCTGATAGTAAAAGGGAATATCCACGGTTTCAAAGTCATAATGTTAGAAGACCATCTGTCCTCTTTGGCTGAAAGGGCAGACTTGTTCGCTTTTAACGAAACTCTGGCTCTGATCGTGTTTGGGACTATGTTGTTTCCCTTTCACCTCGACACAGTGGATCAAGCAGTCTTGGACGCCTTCTTCGCCTGAGACGTGCACTCAAAGAGTCCCATGGCTCTAGTCACATGGGGATGTTCCCCGACCCTTTGAAGAGTTTCTCAAGAATCCCTCTCCTCCGACGTCTAACCATGGAGTGGAAGGTCGAGTTGGAACAATGGGATGCCAACCGCTTATCCTGGGCATGTCCTTGGTTCCGACCTGGCCCTATCCTCATCAGATGTGGAGATTATGCGAGCGTACCGTTAGTAGGTCTCAGAGGTTGCATAGCTTATTCTCAAATAGTGGCTATGAGACAACTCATGAGAACCCAAACCGCATTATCACGGGAAGAGCTCGGAGGTCTGTGTTTCTTCGGAGACCCATGCAATGTTGCGAACTCACTTTCTATATGGAGAGCATGGGAGAAACCAATCTTCATGGGAGATAGAGAGCTTGGCAAAGCTCGAGTAGCTATTTCCAATGACTATGAGGAATGGAGGAAAAGCAGAGGGGTGTCACAACCATCCGCCCCACCTACTGCGCCTTCAGTCAGCGGAAAGCTCCAAAGCTAAGTCGATGCCTTGACCTAGAGGATAGAAATCATGGGAGCCCAGATGAGGGCCCCAGAGGAAAAAGAGCAAGAATCTATCCTCACTATAGACGGTCTACAAAGGCAGTGCAAGAAGAAAGATCAAGAGATAGAGCGCCTTAAGGACCAACGTGTTGATTCCAGTGAGCAGGTTATCCGAGCATCCAAATTTTCCAAAATAAGCTCGGATAATCAACTCCAAGAAATAACTGCCAAATCAGCACACCTTGAGGCTGAATGTGCAAAACATGCTCAAACGATCAAGGGAATGCTGCAAGATCTTGCAAGGACTCGGTTGGAAATACGTCAAGGATGGGAGACCACCTAAAGACTTAATAGAAGCCTTATTGAGTTGCGCTGCAAAGAAAGAGATGAGTTAGCTCAGTATGGACAAGTTCTACAAGAAAGAGACTGAGCCATTGAGAGACTCGACAATCTACAAGCCTTGGTCCTCCATTAAGAGGCAAATATCAAAGAGGCTCAGAAGTATAGTGAAGATATGAGCTAGGCGGTCCACCAGCAGACTGAAGCACTCGCTCATCATGTAAAAGAAGCCGAAGAGGAATTACATAGAAATCAGAACCCTCCTGTGGGATTCTTTAGGCTTTTTCATTTCTGTCAAAAAGTGCTTTGTAGCATGGTGTAGGGGAATGTAAACTTTCTATAAATAAATAAAATTTCCTTTTATTCAACAATTGTCTACTTGCATGCATTTCATTCATAATTTGCATACTTGATTACCCCTCCTTCACTTTTAATAAATAAGATAATAAAAGGAAGGATTAACTGATACATCTTCCACAATTAGAAGGATGGAGAGAAATTGTTCGTAATCAAGCTCTCCCCAACGGTCGATCTATCCAGAGAGGAGAATAAGCTTCGGCCGTTGGTTATCAAAGTCTATAAGGAAGAGGGGGCAAGGATGCCTTTGCGACTATTTGTACCTCGTCCTTTCCCCTATGACTCAAATAAAGTTGTACCGTGGAGATACGGGGAATCTTCACCAATAAAGGAGGACATCTCCAACATAGTCGACATTGGGGGCATGACTAGAAGTAGAAGAATATACTCCCCCAAGGAGTCACAAGAAGATGCCCACAAGAATAAAGGGAAAAATAAACAGACCGAAGAAAAGGAAAATAAAGAATCTAAGGAGGAGACTGATGAGTTACTCCACTTCATAAGGCAGAGCGAGTATTCCATCATTGATCAACTCAATCATACACCTGCAAAGATAACTTTGTTATCTCTAATGATGAGTTCGGAACCGCATAGAAACGCCCTGATGAAGGTCTTGAGCGAAGCACACGTACCTCATACAATATCCCAAGAAAAGGTTGAGAGGATCGTCAACTACATCACAACCAGTGATCACCTCACCTTCACAAATGAAGAACTCCCTCCTGAAGGGTCGAGCCATAACAAGCCCTTGCATATTTCCATTAAATGTAAGGAGTATCTCATCGCTAAAGTTCTTGTGGATAACGGGTCATCCTTGAAAGTGATGCCCAAGTGCACACTTGACAAGTTGACCATTCAAGGAACCCGCATGCGCCCAAGCAGCACTATCGTTCGAGCCTTCGATAGATCAAAACGATAAGTATTAAGGGAAATCAATCTGCCAATCCAAGTCGAACCCACTATCTTCAATGTTGATTTCCACGTGATGGATATTACTCCAGCATACAGTTGTCTCCTTGGTAGACCTTGGATTCACGACACTAAGCCAGTACCTTCAATGCTCCACCAGAAAGTCAAGTTCATGGTAGACGACAAACTGGTCACGATCCAAGCTGAAGATGATATCTTGATCAGTGGACCGTCTACTCAACCCTATGTGGATGCGGCTGAAGAGGCCCTTGAAACATTGTTTCAAGCGCTTGAAATAGCCAATGTAGAAAGACTTCCTGGTAATACGAAGGCAGCCCTCATGATGATGAAGTATGGTTACCATCCTGGCCAAGGGCTCGGGGCAGACTCCCAAGGAATAAAGGAGCCCTTGGAATTCAAGGATAATCCTTTAAAGCATGGCCTAGGATTTGACCCTGCAAAGGGCCAAGCTGAAATAAAAAAAGGGAAGTCTCCCTTCTGCACACTCAAGCAGATCTTCCAAAGCAGAGGGATACAAGCGTCGAGAGCAACTCTAGTCATTATGAGTTCTTTTTCTTTTCTTAAGGGATGAAACCCAATGATTGTTAGAGATTATCCCCTGGGGCTAGCCCGACCCCCGGGCATCTTTTGGGCATGTATTCCCCTCTTAATTAATAAGAATACATTTCTTATTATTTCCTTCTCTTCTTTCTATTCATGACTAGACCTCATAATAACCATGTTTAAGCAAACGTTTTCAAAGTGCGTCAAAATAATAAAAAATGCGCCATCGCAAAAATAATCAAACTGATTGACTAGAAACACAGAATAAGGTTTTACCTCATCATAATAAAACCATGTTTCACCAATATTGTGAAATAAAAAATAAATCAAAAGAAGCCCATAGAAGCCAAAGGCCAAAAAAAAAAAGAGGGGGGCAAATTACCTGGTAGGAAACCCACCAAGGGGGCTACGCAAGAATTAGAATTGACCCGCTAGGAAACCTAAACAACAATAAAGGGTAGCCTAGGCAGAAGTTAGGGTTACAAAATAAGGTTCGCTAGGATTCCCAAAACAAGAAAAAAGGAACCTAGAAAAAAGTTAGGACCAAAACACAATATCCTAGTCTGAAAACCCAAAGGGAAGTCTGGGGAAGTCAATCAGCCATAGAAAGCAATAGAAATTGGCTAAGACGCAGATCCTCAAAACAAAACGTTTGTTTAACATTAGCTTAAACACTTTGACCAACCTTGGCCAGCCATTCTTACAAAATCCCCTTTCGAATAAAAAATAAAAAAATACAACCGTCTAAAACATAAGCCTTTGAATAAATTATCCTTTTACTTCTTTTCCCTTGACCCTTATCATAATATTCTGATAATTAGTGGGGGAATATGGAGGCATATAATTGACAAGAGGATTGAAACCTCTAGAGGAAGGAAAGATTGCACCAACATGGCAAGTTTGCTCCTCAATCAACAATTATTCTTCGGTCATATTAAGTCCGGAATGGTACAAACAAGTACAGCTAGAAAAAGACATCAGAAGGGCCTCATCTTCAAAAGACACATCAGTTAATCCTTCTGAAAAATCAACTAAATAGTATTATAGGACACATAACATGAAAACATTGCATGCATATATGTTTTTGAACAGGGTCCTATATCTTTCAAAAAAAAAAAACATTCGAAAAGCCTTGACGGTCGTCTCGTTTGGCAAGACCGTCATCTCGTCATTTGCTGAAATCGAGACTGATGTCTTGTTTGGTGAGACCGCCGTCTTGCCATTTGCTAAAGGTGAGACCGCCTTCTCACTTGGCAAAACGACTGTCTCGCACATCGCAAAGAGCGAGACCGCCGTCTCGACATTCCAGTAGGCGGTTCTGAACTTCAAAAATTCGAGACTGACGTCCCAAATCCCAAACAATGGTCCCGATCAAAAAATGATTTTTCTATATATAGGGGCTTTTGGGTCAGTTTTAAAGCACTCCATTCCTGCATCTTCTCATACATTCTCATACATCTTTGAGTGTCTTTGAAAAAAATGCAACAAGGAGAATCTTCTAGACCCCGAAAGAGAGGTCGGGGATCTGGCCAAAGTGCTCCCGCACCACAGGCTCCGCCAGACCCTACTCAGGTCACGCCGCAACACCAGGCCAGACTGGATCACATTAGGAGCTACTCCTGGAACCCCGTGCTGCGTCTAGACTATAGCATCCTGGCCGAGTTCGGTTGGGAAGAGGATGTATGTCGCTGCATCCACAACATCGGGTGGGGCTTCCTCCTCTAGGACCCTCCTACCCGCATATACAGAGAGGTCGTGATGGAGTTCCTCGCCTCCGTCATGATGGTCAACATGCCTGCACTATTCCCGGGTGTCCCTTCAGTGAGGATGGTCTCGTACTACATGAACGGGACCTACGGGACGATGACGTTGGATGAGTTCAACGTCACCATGGGCTTCAACCATCCCGCAGACACCCTGACGCCGGAATATCAGGGAGCTATCTGTGAGCGGTCGGCTGCCCTCACAACCGGTGAGATATGGGAGGATCTCACCAGGTCGCAGATCCTACCGGCCCTGATGAAAGGGTCGGCACTCAGCCTGCCTCTCCGCATCTGCCATAAGCTAGTGGCGGGGATGATCCATGCACGGAAGGAGAGTCAGGGGAAGATTACTCAGCCCGATCTCTTCGTGCTATGCTGCATGTTGCACGGACGCCAGTGTAATCCCGGCCACTTCTTTTAAGGGCTCTGAAGGATTTTAGGAGCCACCCCGTTGGAGCCATCCTTGTTAGAATCGTGTAGCGGAATGTTTGCATTTTCAGACAAAAACCAAGAGGGGGGGTTGAATTGATTTCTTAACAAAAATTAGGTTTTAAAATTTTCCTCAAATTTTACCGATTAAAATGTTGTGTAAACGTAAATAGAGTAAGGATAGAGTCTAACACAGAAGATTTATACTGGTTCGGATCAAAAGACCCTATGTCCAGTTGCTAATCACTCAAACAGAGGATTAACGCTATCACTATAATCAAGTTTTACAAACAGATAACAATTGAAAAGATAAGGTAATGAAAACACCTCTCTTGAGTCACACAAGAGATGAAGAACAACTTTCCCTAGAGACGGCACAACACACAATCCACCAAGAAAACCCACTTAGTGATTCTTATCGCTTCTAGCCCGAACTAGGTTCCAAAAGCCCCTTTTTCCTCCAACAAATAGTTCTCTGGCAGTCACAACTCTCAACTTTTGTTTGAAACAGGTTGTTCTTTGCAGAGAGCCTTAGAGAACCTTAAGTAGACGAATTAGGGTTTGGGAATTGGGGATTTTCGAAACCTGAAGACTTGGGACTAGGGTTTTCTAAACTTGGTCCAATTTTGAAATTCAAAACACATATCTGACTGAAATAATTGATTATCTTGAGTGTTAATCGATTATTACAGAGCCAAAATCAACAGGAACCCATAACCGTGCAGTTTAATCGATTATTTGCCCTGTTAATCAATTAACAGCCCTGTTAATCGATTAACTAGAGCTTTAATCGATTATTCCAGAGAGCTGATACAGAAAATAGTTTTTCTCTTTGTAATAATCGATTATCCACACTACTACAGAATGATCATTCAACGTCGGGTGTGGGAGGCATTCAACGTCGGTTCCAATGACGTCGTTGATTCAGGCGTCGTTGAATGTCAAAGGATTCTACGTCGGTTCAGAATAACCGACATTGAAAGTGATATATATCTACGTCGGTTAACCAAATGTCCGTAATAGAATTTAGTAAATTCTACATCGGTTATTGAACTAACCGACGTTGAAAGTCCTTTCTCGCTCAAGCGACCGGTGTACTCGCTTGAGCGATGAAGCCTTCAAACAAAGGGGACTCTCAGGTTCTGTATCGCTCAAGCGACCGACGTTACAACGTCGGTTAATGCAATAACCGACGTAGAATATCCCTTTTTTTTTTTAAATGTTGGTCTGTTTTAGTGCCACCAACAGTACACGACCTGCCAGTCCAGACAGTATATTTATTTAAGCTAATCACTAATATATAAAATGATAGATATATATGTCAAAATCAGTCAAATTATGTACAAAATACACAAAAAAATATCAATCAATCCTATTCCTAACTACTTGTACAAACTTTTCTGCCCATTTGTTTCTAACCATGTCTATAGTATCCATAGGCAAAGGTTCTATATCTTTAAATGCCTGTAAGAAGTTCACAATAATAGAATGGTAAACCCTAAGCAATAAAAATAAAGGAATTGAATATAATAGCAAATGTCAACTTACCTCATTCCAACTATCCCGAATGCTACCAAAAATGATGAGCCACATCCAATACATTACATAGTAGCCGCACTCGTATCCTCCATTTTGTTTGTTACACTAAAAATGACTAAATATGTTAAAAATAACTATTAAATTTGAACATAAATTAATAGATAGTATAATATATATAAAGGCTACTTACTTTGATAAAATTCCAATTTGGAGTTGTGCTTTTACTTGTGTGTTTTTCACCTAATGTACTACAAACCTTTAGAGCACTATATATTGAAAAGAAGGGGGTTAGAAATAGAATAATCAAGATGTTTAGACATAATATAAGAAATACTTACTCGTTTACAATATTTTTTAGCTCCATGTCAGGTTTCCTTCCCAATGAGCGAGAACCAACACACAAGATTCTCGCTTTGGACAAATAACTAATAGTCGCCAGTGGTTTCGTATATACACATGATTAGAATCTATTAAAAAAACTTGTGTAAAACCGGAAGAGGCTGGGATAACTTACGAATGATGGTATGCTCCAAGGTAAATATCTCTTTTAGAATCAGCGATCCAATTCCGCATGTAACCGAGAATTTGATCATGCTTATTCCCGGACTTTTGTATGGATTGAGGCTCGAAGAATCCATACACATGACCAATGCCCTGCTCCACTATCATTTCGTGCATCATCCTAAAATATGCCAATTTAAGTGAACTTATAGCTTATATATTTACTAAAATGAAAAGATTCATGAAAGATATGAACTTACAATGTCCAAAATTGTAAAACAGACTATATTTAGACGTTGATTGCCCATCCCAATCTCTAGGGCATCGAGTGTGGGAAATGTATAGGGGGATATTGCTAGAAGCCATCCCAAATAATGTACAATCCCATGGAACTTGGAATGACTGCATATACAATTGTGGGGAAAGAGACAAGAGATCAAAAATTGGATTTGGAGAAGTCTCCACAACTGGTGTCTTCTCCTTAGATCCGAAGGAGTGGTAATAGCTTTACCCAAGTCTTTTGGTCGCTGAACATCCTACATATTTTATAAAATATAATCATAAACAATAAATCAATTTATTTATGTGTTAGATGTATTATAACCATACATATACATACCTTTGCCATGATTGACCTAACTAAACGTCGGGGCCAAGTAATGAAGGTCTCGAAGGGCTTGGCCCACTGTCTGCACCTCTTCGGTGGGGATAGGGACACTAGCCTCAGCGTCAACCACCTTTTCAACCACTACTTTGACCAAGTTAGGATCCAAAGGCACATTGTGGATGGTTGAAGCCCCTTCATGAACTGATCCATGGGCCACTAGTCTTAGACCTTCATCTACCTCAACCCACAAGCCATATCGATCATCCTTTGTGGATTCGGGATGAATAGATGCCACCTCGAGTGTGACCTCGATAGTAGCTTCGGGACAACTGCCCTTTGTGCTAACTCTTGGACCTACAAATACGAGTAAATTCCAATAAGGACTAAGATTTTAGAAACACAAGTCAAGTACCAATTTGTGGTTGAAAATACACCTGATGGAGGACGAACATCAGCAAATGAAGTACCCATGGAGGTCATACGCGAGAACCGCTCCTCGCACACGTGCAGTGATGGTCTCCTCAAGTCGTGCGCCGATGGCGAAGTCAACTCTTCCTCCAATTTTGCCCCGATGGCTGGTGTCAATTTCTCTGTGAGAGCCATCTCCAAGGCGAGCAATATCTTCTTGGCTCGGGGATGTGGAGGTGCGGATATCCTGTGATGGTGGTCCAAAATACCGTCGGACACCCACACCTTGGCCAACAGCTCGAACACGACCTGGATGTTCCGGTCGTCCAATAGTAGTGGTCAAGATATCCTGACGACCGGAAGGGATGAAAGTTCCCTGTGTACACTGCTCCTCCAAGGCATCCTACATTATAAACATTAATTTTATTAATGAACATGTTACATATAACTAATTCAAAGTAAATTAACTTCTTTTACTTACAATCCGAGCAGCAATTTCTCGGGCTTCCTGCGATGTCATGTCACCGAAGGCTTTGTACGAGCCCTCTTCCACTTCCGGTGACGTTTTGGAGGAGATGGTGGAGGAATCTGCTCTTCGCTTAAACCGGAAGAGGCTAACTCCGATCGTCGAAGTCTCATCTTCTCCTCCATCATCTTCTTTGTCAATAGGTCGTACCCACCACGAGACAGAACGTGGGGGGCGACATTCTGGCTCTGAATGTCTTTTGCTTTTTGTCTTCTTTCCTACAACATAATTGAACACAATATTAGATACACAACTCATTATAAAATGTTCAAGTCAATTAAGCAATTAACATTACCTCCCACTCTGAACCAGTCCTACTATGTATAAACTTCTTCCAAGTGTCCTCATCTATGCCATATCTTTGGCAAGGGGTTAATCCCTTCCTAACTTTGTCCTCAGCATACACCCATTTAGTGGTCAATGTGGACTTGAACTGTCTCCACATTTTTGCTATGGCTGTCATTATCTTCCTCCTCACATCCTCGAATTGACTATATCAAAGTGTTCCTACAGATAGCAAACAAGTTTTAGTTAACCAATTGATAATAATGTATAAACAACTAAATACACATACTTACAAGAAGATCTTGCCATAACAAGTTCTTCACAGTTTCCTCCACATGATCCCAACTAGGATGGAGAATAGATATCTACACAACATAAACAACATAAGTATCGAGCAATATATTTGAAATGAAATTCACTTTCAAATAGAATAAATACCTTCTCTCTAGCTAGTGTACCCAAGTAGCTACTAAATTGGGTACTAAAGGGACCCGACACCTTGCCGGTCCTAGGATCAACGGACTACGTATAACTTCGGCCGGATATGTGTCTAACGGTCAAGCCTTTCAACCGTGTAGATTGTCGACTCCTCTTACTGAAAAATGTCTTTCCATATGCCTCGAGGAGATGGTGGTGGAGATGGTGGAGGAGATGGTGGAGGACATGCCATTTACCTGTAATGAAAAAAACATACAATTATATCAATACACATGCAAAGTCTCCTCAATTACATGTTAAAAAAATAAATAAATAAATAGAAACATAACTTAGATTGTATTAATATTTTCCCATATGCCTTCATCATGGTCAGTGCGAGTAGCATGAACAAAGTCCTCTTCCAATTGGGATATAGCAATAGGCAACCGTGGTGAATTTTGAATGTTAATAAAATCATCTAATTCTTCTCCATTCTCATTTGTGACATCAATCATTTTTCCTTTGAGGACAACTGACCACCTACCATTTGATGGATCAGTGACATAAAACACTTGTTTTGCTTGGTATGCCATTATGAAGGGTTCTTCCTTATGACCAATCTTGTTTATATCAATCAAAGTAAATCTCATTTGGTCTCTTTGGACACCAGTATTGCTATCAACCCATTTACATTTAAATAAAGGCACTTTGAATTTAGTATAGTCGACCTCCCAAATCTCCTCAATGACTCCAAAGTAACTAATTGATGCCATGATGGGGTTTTTGTCCTTTGCACTAGAAAAGTGCATAGATGTTGCCTCAATAGATACTCCACTATTCTGGACCGTACTTTTGTCATCTTGTGCCTTCGTATAGAATGAGTATTTGTTAATGTCATACCCTTGCCAAGTTATAACATTATATCTAGGACCATGTGCTAGCCATTTCAGTGAATCAGAGGCATTGTCACTTGAAAATATTTTGTTTTGAAACCAATTGATAAAGTTGTTGTTATGCTCTTTCATCAACCACCTTTCACCCATTTTGGGGTTTAGGTCCTTTAACATGGCTTTATGCGCATCTATGTAAGGAATAACCTCTTCTGTATTGTTCAAAATATACAAGTGGGCGGTGCTCAACTCTACATGATCTTTTTTTTGAATTCTAATACCACGAGTTCCCTTACCATTTAGCCTATCATCATGACGATTTCTAGGTACACCCACAGGTACGACTCTTGCCAAGTAATCTGTACAAAATTATATGGCTTCTTCTGCAATATACCGCTCAACAATTGAAGCTTCAGGTCTAAATGGATTTTTAGAATACCCTTTGAAGATCTTCATGTATCGCTCAATTGGGTACATCCACCTCAAATAAATCGGCCCACAAATTCGTATCTCCCTCACAACATGAACTATTAAGTGAATCATTATATCAAAGAATGATGGAGGAAAATACATCTCCAATTGACATAGCACAACCGTAGCCTCATTTTCCAACTCATCTAGTGATTTTTCATCGATAACCTTGGCACAAATAGAATTGAAGAAAAAACATAGTCACATAATGGCATGTCTAACATTCTTAGGCAATATGTTACGTATAGCCACGGGTAACAACTGTTGCATCAAAACGTGACAATCATGGGACTTTAATCCAATTAACTTCAGATCTTTCATGGATACAAGACTCTTAATATTTGAAGAGTATCCTTGTGGCACTTTAATACTTTCAAGACAATGACATAAACTACGTTTCTCCTTCTTTGACAAGGTGTGACATGCTGGTGGTAGATATGTTCTATTGCCTTCAGGCCTTGGATGTAATTCAGGACGTATTCCCATCTCACAAAGGTCTTGACGTGCTTTGATCCCATCCTTTGACTTTCCTTGAATGTTTAACAATGTGCCAATGAGACTATCACATACATTTTTCTCCACATGCATAACATCAATACAATGTCGTACTTCTAAATGGCTCCAATATGGAAGATCAAAGAAAATTGATCTCTTCTTTTTCATGTTCTTGTTAGAAGACCTTTTTTGGGTCTTTCCAAATGTAATGCTTATGTTCTTCACTCGATCGTAAACTTGTAAACCAGTCAATGGTTCTCTGGCAATTTCATCCTCATGTATGCCATTAAAAGCTTTCTTCAGTCTACGGTATGGATGGTCATGCGGGAGAAATTTTTTGTGCCTGTTATAAACTGTCTTCTTTCCATGTTTCAATTGTAGATAACTGGTCTCTTCTTCACAAATAGGAAAAGCATAATGCCCCTTCACACTATACCCACTCAAGTTTCCATAGGCAGGGAAGTCATTAATGGTACAAAATAACATTGCATGCAACTTGAACTTCTGCTGCTGATACCCATCAAATGCATCTACTCCTTCCTCCCATAATAATGTTAAGTCTTCTATCAAAGGACTCAAATACACATCTATGTCATTTCCTGGCTGTCTTGGACCTGAAATCATCATACAAAACATGACATATTTGCGCTTCATGCATAACCATGGTGGAAGATTGTAAATCATCAATAAAACGGGCCATGAACTATGGTTACTACTTAAATTTCCAAAAGGATTCATCCCATCTGTTGCTAATCCAAGTCTAAGGTTTCTTGCATCACTACCAAAACTTGGAAATAGACGGTCAAAATTCTTCCATTGGGGAGAGTCAGATGGATGTCGCATTTTCCCATCACATGTTTTTCTCTTTGATTGCCAAATTAAATTTGCAGCATCTTCGTGAGCGTACAACCGCCTAAATCTTGGAATTATTGGAAGATACCATAAAACTTTTGCGGGGAGGACGTTTTTTACCACTCTCCCGACTACAATCATCACCATCCTTCGCTTTGTAACGTGATACACCACATGTTGGACATTGGTCTAAAGATGAGAATTCTTTCCTATATAACACACAATCATTAGGGCAAGCATGTATCTTCCTATATTCTAAACCCATCGGACAAAGTATCTTCTTCGCTTCATACATACGGTCCGAGCAAGGTGTTATTGTGCTGGGAGCATCTCCTTCAAAAGTTGGAGTAATTCATTAAAACTTGTATCACTCCAACCAAATTTTGCTTTTAGATTGACCAATCTTAACACGGATGACAACCGTGTGAAAGTTGTACATCCGGGATACAAAGGTGTCTCCGAATCGGTCCTTAATGTATCATATATAGATGCATGTGCTTCAAGAAAGCTCTCTTGACCCACATCACAAAGCATGTCCTCTATTCGATCTTCGCAGGTTACATCATCCTCAATAGTTTGTGATACTGTTGGAATATCAACCACTTCACCGTGCCATGTCCATATGGTGTAATTCTTCATCATCCCATCGCAAATAAGATGTTCCCGCATTGTGTCCATCTTTTGTACTCTGCCATTTACACAATTAACGCATGGGCAATAGATTTTTCCATTCATTTTGGGAGCATTTTTTTCGGCAAATTTCAAAAAGGAGTCAACTCCATTCTCATACTCTTCTGACATGCGACTTGCATTGACCCAAGTTCGATCCATCTAACTACACAAAAGGGCTTGCCTAGATATTCAAGGTTTATTAGAAAAGGTTTAGCAAAACAATACAAAAAAAACGTCTACATCTGATTTCCAACGTAAAGAATGGGAAAATAAAACGTGTACATCTACATTAGTATATACCATTTCGAAACCAAAAACAAACTTCCAAAAGCCTAAAGGAACCTAGATCAAATCAAACCATACAAAATCATCCATCATCTTTCCAATGTTCATATGCAGGAAATGCTCTAAATAATCTATATTTATGTTAAATGCATGCTGTAAATCATCCATACAACTTAATCAGCTTAATCTAACCTGATGAGAAGGGGTTTCCTTAGGGAAACGAGGGGTACCACACACACGGCAACAACGGCGGTGCAAAGCCGTGTAAGAGCGCGGCAAGGGGGCGGCGAGGGGGCGGCGTTACCACGTCAAACAACGAACGACGAAGAAGGAGAGAACTGAGGTAGCAGCGCACGACATTGAGGACTGAGGTAGCAGATGACGAAGAAGAAGTAGAGGAACTGAGACCAGAGCACGAAGAAGAAGCAGAAGAACAACTTCGCGCTCTAGAGGCTAGGTATGTTAGGACATTCGACGTCGGTTACTAAAAAACCCGACGTGGATAATGCTTTCGACGTCGGGTAAATCATGGAACCGACGTTGATTTTGGGATTTCAACGTCGGTTATGCATAAATGACGTTAAATTTAAACATTTAACGTCGTCTTTTATCTAACCGACGTTATTTGTCCATTACTACGTCGGTTTTGTTATAACCGACGTTAAATATTGTTTCTTATTTACAAGTTTGCCACCGCGTCTTGTACAACGTCGGTCTTCATAAAAACCGACGTTGGATGCTGTCGTTGTACGTGGTTTTTGTAGTAGTGCCAGCCTTTTAATCGATTAAACCAGTGTGTTTTTGATAAAAATGAGTTTTTGAAGCTTCTAAAGAGTAGACTATGTGCTGGCTATCTTAGACTCTAATATTACAGACTCAAAATCATCAAAACAGAGTTATTACATCATATTACAAGTCTTCAAATCTTTACATCCTTTGTTCTTGAATCATCATCAAAATCTACAGGCTTCATATCCATGTATGTTAACCATTCATATCCTTGTATGTTTCAACAATCTCCCCCTTTTTGATGATGAACAAAATTTTCTTTTAAAGCTCTGTAATAACTTGTTTTATCTGTCACACTAACAAAAACATTAAACATACCAGATAATTTTTAATAAACATAATAAGAGGCTTTAAATAAATTTCTCCCCCTATTTTGATTATGATCAAAAAGAAATTGAAGGCTCCTCCTCAATAGATGCATAATTTAAAAAATAACTCCCCCTCAAACAAAGCAAAGAAATACAAATTTTATTTCATAAAGAAACGTCATTACAAACAAAGAGATATGTGGAAGAGATTAAAACTCTTCACTGACATCGCTATTAAACTGAGCGTCAAACCTATCCTCTAGATTACAGACCCTATCATCTACATCAGAGATACGACAAATGATTTCCTCATGCCATACTTCAAAAAGGGTGAAAAATGCCTGCATTCTCTGATTCATATCAACCAACATCTCTTCCATAGATTGTCGGGTTTCAGGAGGGGCAGAAGAAGATGTTCCAGCATGAGGAATATGTTCAGAGGGAAACTCAGTAGCAGGAGGCATCTCTTCGTCAGAATCTTCAGCATTGTCATCCATGTTAGGAACATCGTCTTTGTGAACATAAATGTTATTGACTCGCACCATTTGAAGTTGAGTCAGCATATTATCAAGCATTCATTTTAAGTTTGTGGTTCTTACCTTTTGCTCCCCTTCAACATTCACTCCTTTATACTCTAAAATGCAAGAGATAAGAAGAGCATAGGGAATTTTCAAAGTAGGATGACGCTTCTCCTTCAACATGGTCATTGTGACAAGGCTGCTCCAATCAATTGGTTCATTATTCATGATTGCATGAATAATGCGAAGATCTATGGATGAGCATTGGGCATGGTTGGTTGTCTGGGGACATAAGATCTAGACAAGTAGATGCAGTAGCAGACGTTCCTCCTTCTTTAATGGGCCAGCTAGAAGAAGATGCCCAATCTCCATGGAGGGGTTGCGGAGAAAATACTGGTAAGCCATAATTCTGTCAAAATCGTCTAACTCCACAAAAATGTTAATAGCATCATCACTTACAGGAAAATGTGCAACGTTTTCCCATATATCGTCATCAAGGATGATAGTTACACCCTTGACACAAGAAGTGGCTACTTGATCCCTAAATTTGAAACCAGAATAAAACACCCTAACTAAATCAGGGTAGTACGTACCTTGCATTTGGATAAAAGGGAGGATGCCTTGAATTTCAAGAAGATTCGGAAAATTGTACCCTCTATTTATGAATTGATCACCAATAATGAATTTTGGAGTAATTATACCTCTTTCCTTCCAAAAGGTGAGAAATTCCTGTCGGCCCTCATCATTGGAGATCCATCCTTCGACAGAATTAGGACGGGGATGAGAGGCAGGAACAGATCTTCTTCTAGTGGGAATTTTAGCACGAGAAGATGAGTCCATTTTAGGATTAGAAGAAAAACAAGAGAGTTTTGGAAAACAAGTGAGGTTAAGAAAAGGCAAGGAGGCTTGAATGATGCTAGAATGATTGGATTCAAGAGTTTGAGGTGTGGGGAAGTGAAATGAAGGCTTCGTATATATAAACCATGTGTGCAACGGTCATAAACGGTCACTTGGGAGTGAAGAGGAGCCAAAAGAGCCGTTGAAAACGGCTAGTGCACAAAAACTGCCCAGTTTAATCGATTAAAACTTGAAATAATCAATTAAACCAGTAACATACCCATTTAATCGATTAAATCTACCTGTTAATCAATTAAACCAGTAAATAATCGATTAAAACTTGAAATAATCGATTATTCCAGAGAGTAACTTCATATTTTGGACATTTAAGTGCAGATAATTGATTATTGCTTCAAATAATCGAGTATTCCAAAGAGATCATCAAATTTTTGAGGTTTAAACACATGATAATCTATTAATACCCTACATAATCAATTATATCATTATAAACATGCAAAAACTGATTAATTAAGCAGAGTTTAAGCTATTTCTAATATTCCTAAGTCTCTTCTAAGATCAAAAATCTATCCTTGGGAAGAGGTTTAGTAAAAATATCTGCTAATTGATGCTTTGTATCGACGTATTCAATTTTACAGTTTCCTTTACTAATATGATCTCTTAAGAAGTGATGTCTAATCTCCATATGCTTAGTTCTAGAGCGCATTACTGGATTCTTAGTAAGATTTATTGCACTTGTATTATCACACATTAAAGGAATATCACTCAGAAAGATACTATAGTCTTCTAATTGTTGTTTCATCCACAAAATTTGAGCACACCAACTACCAACTGCAATATATTCAGCTTCAGTAGTGGATAAAGCAACACATGCTTGTTTCTTAGAATGCCAAGACACTAATGATGATCCTAACAAATGACATGTTCCAGTAATACTCTTTCTATCTATTTTACATCCACCATAATCAACATCAGAATAACCTATTAAACTAGGAGAAGCTTCTGATGGATACCATAAACCAAAACCTGTAGTTCCTTTTAAAAATTTTAAAATTCTTTTTACTACAGTTAAGTGAGATTCTTTTGGACATGCTTAAAATCTAGCACACACACAAACAGAATGCATAATATCAGGTCTACTTGTAGTTAAGTATAACAGTGAACCTATCATACCTCTATACATAGATTGATTAATTTCCAAACCTGATTCATCCTTGTCTAAATAGCATGAAGTTCCCATGGGTGTGTTAGCTTCCTTTGAAGTGTCCATTCCAAACTTCTTGAGAATCTCTTTACAGTATTTGGTTTGAGAGACAAAAATGTCATCTTTAAGTTGTTTGATTTGAAGTCCAAGGAAGAACGTTAATTCTCCCATCATAGACATTTCAAATTCTCCCTGCATTATCTTAGCAAATTCTACACACAAAGAATTATCAGTTGATCCAAAAGTGATATCATCAACATATACTTGAACCAATAAGATATGTTCTTTTACTTTCTTTATAAACAAGGTAGAATCAATTTTTCCTCTAGAAAAATCATTTGAAGTTAGAAAACTACTTAATCTTTCATACCAAGACCTAGGAGCTTGTTTCAAACCATATAATGCTTTCTTCAATTTAAAAATATGATTAGGATAACTAAAATCTTCAAATCCAGGGGGTTGCTCCACATATACTTCTTCTTTAATAAACCCATTCAAAAATGCACTTTTAACATCCATTTGATACAATTTAAATTTCATCAATGATGCATAAGCAAGAAGTAGGCGTATAGCCTCTAACCTAGGAACAAGAGCATAAGTTTCATCATAATCAATACCTTCCTCCTGACAGTAACCTTTGGCAACAAGTCTGGCTTTATTCTTTGTTATATTTCCATCTTCATCAAGTTTGTTTCTAAATGCCCATTTAGTTCCAATTACTTGATGTGATTCTTCTCTTGGGATTAATTCCCAGACTTGATTCCTTTCAAATTGATTAAGTTCTTCTTGCATTGCTATGCACCATTGGTCATCTTTAAGCGCTTCTTCAACACTTTTGGGTTCTATCTATGACACAAAAGCTACAGGCATGCAGAAATTAGTCATATTTCTAGTTCTTACCCCTTTTGAGATATCACCAATAATATTGTCCATTGAGAGTCCTCTTGGTGATTGCCATTCTTTAGCTAATTCAGTTGGTTGAGAAGGCTCATTCTCATTCAAATACAATTCATCAAGAGCCTCTCTTATGTACTCATCATCACCTACAAGTTCTTTATTTGACTCAAGAGGATTTCCCCCAAGGTCTACAATTTCATTAAAAGTAACTTGTACAGATTCTTCAACATTTAAAGTTCTTCTATTGAACACTTTATAAATTTTGCTAGTTAGTGAATAACCTAAGAAAATGCCCTCATTGGCTTTTGAGTCAAATTTTCCTAAGTTGTCCTTTCCATTATTTAACACAAAGCATTTACATCCAAATATTTTCAAATGAGCAACATTAGGCTTTCTACCATTTAATAATTCATAAGGAGTTGATTTTATAATTGGCCTAATAAGCATCTTATTCAAAACATAACATGCAGTACTTACAGCATCAGCCCAAAAATATTTAGGAACATTTAATTCATTTAACATTGTTCTAGCAAGTTCCTCTAGTGACCTATTTTTCCTTTCAACTACACCATTTTGTTGGGGAGTCCTAGGTGCAGAAAAATTATGCAATATTCCATTTTCCTCACAATAATTCTCAAACCTTTCATTTTGAAACTCACCACCGTGGTCACTTCTTAAAACTTTAATTCTTAAGTCTTTTTCATTTTGAATTTTCTTTGCAAACTTCCTAAAGACCTTAAAAGCTTCACTTTTCAATGTTAAGAAGAATGTCCAAGTATATCTAGAAAAGTCATCAACAATCACAAGAGCATAATAATTTCCACCAAAACTTTTTATCCTAGAAGGACCAAATAAATATAAATGTAATAATTCTTAAGGTTTTGATGTGTAAATATCATTCTTTGATTTAAATGATGATTTTACTTGTTTACCTTTTTGACATGCATCACATAATCTATCTTTTTCAAACTTTAACTTAGGCAAACCAACAACTAAGTCCTTCGATATCAACTTGTTTAAATGATGCATATTTATATGAGCCGCTCTCTTATGCCATAACCATGGGTTCTCTTCCTTAGCAACTAAGCATGTTATACTAGTTTCATGTATACAATCCAAATCAATCAAATATATAATATTATGCCTAATGCCTTTCAATGCTACTTTTTCGGAATCTATCAAATGTATGGTACAAAACTTACTTTCAAAGACTACCTTAAATCCTTTGTCACATAGTTGACTTATACTTAGGAGATTATGCTTTAGCCCATCAACAAGAAGCACATCTTTTATCTCCAAAGTGTTTGCACCACCTATATTTCCAATTCCAAGTATTTTTTCTTTGTTGTTGTCCCAATAGGTTACATATCCTTGTTCTTTAGCTTTGAAACTTACAAATTTCGTTTTGTCACTGGTCATATGCTTTGAGCATCCACTATGAAGATACCACATAAACTTCTTTGATTTGGAAGTTTCCTACAAAACAAGAATATAGTAAACTTAGGTCCCCATAACTTTTGGGTCCTTGGGGTTAGAGACAAACAAATCATTTAACTAAAAGAACCCAAATATATTTTCCTTTAGGAACACCAAAATGTTTAATTTTACATCTATTTGAAGTATGACCATGTTTCATACAATAAAAGCATGCTTTAGATGTAGTTTTTGAATATGATACATTTCTAACTATAGACGCTTTAGTTCCTTTTTCAACCCATACTTTTCTATTTTTAATTTTAGGCTTTTTCAAAGGAACATGATGGTTTACTCTATTTTGAGCAATAAAAATTTATCCTTATTATTATTACTTAGTTCCTTCTCGGCTTTATCAAGCAAATGATTAAGTATATCAATATCATATTCATACTCTTTACATTATGCACATGCTATGTTCTTATTATCATTTTCATCTACACCTACAATTTTCGTTTAAGGTTTCCTTTTCTTCTAAACATGCAATTTTCGTTTTTAAGGACTCCACCTCCTTTTCGGATTTATTCAAACTCTTTTTCACAACTTTGTATTCATTTTTCAAGTCCTTGAAAGCATTAAACAATTCTTCATAAGCATTTTGTAATTCATCAAAATTATTTTCATCATCACTTGAAGATGAGTCGGAATCACTAACCTCAAAGTCATAAGATAGATTATCATTTGCCATCAAGCAAATGTTAGCTTCTATTTCCGAATCACTTGACTCCGAACTCGAATCACTATTGTCCCAAGCGATGTAGGCTTTCTTCTTGAAGAATTTCTTGCCTTTGTTATCTTCATTTTTCTTGTTTGGACACTCGGTTTTCACATGTCCTGTTTCACCACAACCATAGCATTTGATATTTAAGGAAGTATTTTCTCTTACCTTTCCCTTACCTTTGAATGGATGCTTTCCTTTGGCTTTCATGAATTTAGTAAATTTCTTAATCATGAGACTCAATTCTTCTTCATCATTCTCCAAGTCTTCTTCTTCCTTTTTACTCTTACCTTTGGAAATTTCAGTTTTGAAGGCTAAGTTTCTCTTTTGGTGTTGACCTTCTTCATCATTTAGTCTTCCTAGTTCTAGCTCATGCTTTCTCAACTTTCCAAAGAGCGCCGCCATAGACATTGTGGAAAGGTTTTGTGACTCCGAGATGACCGTCACCTTAGGTTGCCATTTCCTATCCAAAGATTTCAAAATTTTTACGTTTAATTCATCAACATAAAAAATTTTACCTAATCCGGTGAGATGGTTCACAATGTGTGTGAAACGCTTTTGAACGTCAAATATCGTTTCTCCTTGTTGCATTTGGAACATCTCATATTCTTGGATTAGAGAATTTTTCCATGCTCTCTTAACGTCATCGGTACCTTCGTGGGTCACTCTCAACATTTCCCACATCTCTTGAGCACTTTTACAAACGGAGATCCTGTAAAACTCATCAAGGGTTAACGCAGATGAAATAATATTTCTAGCCCTAACATCAAATTGAGCTTTTCTATTTTCCTCCATCGTCCATCTAGAAAATGGTTTAGGAACATTTACTCCATTTTCAGAAACTTTAGGAATATAGGGACTGTTTAAAATAGCGTCGCAAACACCTCTATCAACAGACTCTAAAAAGATTTGCATTCTAACTTTCCAGAAAGGATAATTTTGACCCGCAAAAAGTGGGGGTCTGTTGATAGAAGCACCATCGGCAAATGTTTTATTTTGTCCGGCCATTTTCAAAAAATTGAATGACTATCAAACCAAGCTTTGATACCACTTGTTAGAATCGCGCAGCGGAATGTTTGCATTTCCGGACAAAAACCAAGAGGGGGGGGTTATTTGGTTTCTTAACAAAAATTAGGTTTTAAAATTTCCCCCAAATTTTACCGATTAAAATGTTGTATAAACGTAAATAGAGTAAGGATAGAGTCTTACACAGAAGATTTATACTGGTTCGGATCAAAAGACCCTACATCCAGTTGCTAATCACTCAAACAGAGGATTAACGTTTGAAAAGATAACAATTGAAAAGATAAGTTAACGAAAACACCTCTCTTGAGTCACACAAGAGATGAAGAACAACTTTCCCTAGAGACGGCACAACACACAATCCACCAAGAAAATTTCTGACTGAAATAATCGATTATCTTGAGTGTTAATCGATTATTACAGAGCCAAAATCAACAGGAACCCATAATCACGCAGTTTAATCGATTATTTGCCCTGTTAATCGATTAACAAGAGCTTTAATTGATTATTCCAGAGAGCTGATACAGAAAATGGTTTTTCTCTCTGTAATAATCGATTATCCAGCCTTTTAATCGATTAAACCAGTGTGGTTTTGATAAAAATGAGTTTTTGAAGCTTCTAAAGAGTAGACTACGTGCTGGCTATCTTAGACTCTAATATTACAGACTCAAAATCATCAAAACAGAGTTATTACATCATAATACAAGTCTTCAAATCTTTATGTCCTTTGTTCTTGAATCATCATCAAAATCTACAGGCTTCATATCCATGTATGTTCAACATTCATATCCTTGTATGTTTCAACAATCCTCATGGCTCCCGTCATCACCTTGCTGGGCGAGAGATGGGGATGCGTCAACAGGGAGGACATTCCCTCTCTCCTGTGACCCGAGCTTATCAGCGGGTCCATGGTCGTCAGCATAGGCATGCTCATCAGGCAAGGGTCCCAGGTGACCCTCCACCCGGTGCTCGCCATGACTCTGGACATCCAGGATCTGGATGCGTCGTAGCCCCTAGAGTTTGAGCAGCAGCAGCAGTATGGGGATGACTTCCCTGGCGTCCACCGTCACATGGATGACATCCACCAGTAGTTAGACCATATGTTCCTGAGGTAGGACGTCTTCGAGACACGGCTGGAGACCATCAGCTAGAGGCAGGAGGGAGTGATACAGAGCCTGGATGCGATCAGCCAGCATGTGTTCAGCATGATCCGAAGCAAGGACGAGTTTCAGAGGCACATGCTCCGGCAATTTTCTCCTCTTGAGTTGTCTTCAGCCTCGTAGTCGAGCCCGCTGCTGCCTTGGGAACATCATTGTATATATAATCATTGTACAAAATTCATGATATATATAAATAAAATCCTTTCGGTTAAGATGTTTGCCTTTACTCTTTTTCAAAAAAACCAGCATAATAAAAAGAAACTAAAAAGTAAAAAGGCTTACGTGCTATCCCGAAAAAGCCAAAATCCAAAATCGCTAGAAAAAAGAATAAACCACGGAAAAAGGCGAGATTAAAAATCTCAAACATTAGCCACCATTCTCCTAACAAAGAGAAAAAGACAAACAAGCAAAACGCCCGCCGCTCATAGGCGTTACCCAAAATCAACAAAATCCCCAGCGGATTCCTGCCTATGTAAAAGGCGCCCACCAAAAATCCCCGATAGCCAACAAAGTCGGATGACTAGTACAAAAGATCAAAACAAAGAATCCCAAGCATCTAACTAGCTGGAAGAAGACCAACAAATCCCCGGCACACCGGATGACTTCACCAAAAAAGTCAAAAAACAGAATATCAAGCAAGAAACACTCCTCACAAGGAACGGCGCATGAGCTAGAGCAGTAAGCTGCCACAACCACCAGTCCTACAAAGTGGACTGCACCAACTAGATGGGGGTTCATACTCATCAACCGAGGGGTTAGCTACCGCAAGAAGGAGCATCCTGAGGTTCTACCACTTGTCAGCCGAGGGGTCGGCTACCGTAAGAAGGAGCACCCCAAAGCTACAAGCAACTGGATGGGGGTTCATACTCATCAACCGAGGGGTCGGCTGCCGCAAGAAGGAGCATCCTGAGGTTCTACCTTGTCAGCCGAGGGGTCGGCTACCGCAAGAAGGAGCATCCCAAAGCTACAAGCAACCGAATGGGGGTTCATACTCATCACCCAAGGGGTCGGCTACCACAAGAAGGAGCATCCTGAGGTTCTACCACTTGTCAGCCAAGGGGTCAACTACCGTAAGAAGGAGCATCCTGGAGGTTCACACCTTTTTGTCCAAAGGGGTCGGCTACCGCATGAAGGAGCATCCCGGAGGCCCACACACATTTATCGTCTGGAAGGTCGGCTACCACAACCAGGAAAGCAACCGAAGGACAACTGGGCAAGAGGGTTAACTGCTTCACCCTCCAACCGATCTTTTTGGCATGTTGAGCCAACAGTTGGCTAGTTAGGTGAAGGGGGGCAACTATAGACCCCAAATCTTGCCCGACCTCAAAATAAAGAGCAGAAGACTTCCGTTCAAAGATGGGCAAGGCCTAAAAGATCCCTAGGATTGATCAATAGGCCCCATATTAGAATAGTGATTGATGTCGTACTCGGTTAAATAATTAAAACATATAAATGTAGTACTAGGAAGCTTTCCTAGGTCGTCTCCCAAAGACCACAATTTTCTATTAAAGCTTATCAATTTTCAAATTTAGAACAGTAACAAAAAAGGGAGTTTTTCAAAATTAAAATATTAGATGAAACAAAACAAAAGCAGATTATAAAAATGCGGATTAAAAACAGATTAAAATGCAATTGATTTTCTGATTCTAATGCAGTGTCACTTATCCTAGATTACGAAATTAATTCAAAATTAACCAACTAAGAGAAGATAAATCCCAAATTATATTCTAATCCAAAATTAATCAACTAAGCGAAGATTAATCTCAAATTAGCTTTAACCCTTATTCCAATATTAAATTAACCAACTAAGCGAAGATTAATCCCAAATTTTCCTTAACCCTTATTCCAACATGAAATTAACCAACTAAGCGAAGATTAACCCCAAATTATCTTTATACAATTAAGCATTGCATACATCACATAATCTCATATCTAACACAGAATTAAGCAAATTGTGATATAAGTTTCGGTTTATTAAGCATAAACAGATTATAATTCAATACTGAGATTAGAAGATGAAGAGTTAAGAGAACAAACAATATGAAATTGAGGAACAAAACCTCAAAGATCTACTTGCATTCTTCTCAGAAAATCAATACAAAGATTTAGCTATCCATGGAAAGTTGAAAACACAATAGAAGAAACATAATTAAAATTGAAACAAGAATTTAAAAATAATGACAGAAGAGTAAACAAACTTGAATATAAAGTGCAGAAGATGAAAGGCGGTTGTGTGGTGGCTGCGAAGTGTTGTCTATCTCCCGATGTGTGATGTGCCTCTCTAATATAAATAACCCTAACCCTAATCTTTATTGAGGTTTGGGATCAACTGGTCCATGAAACACATCATAAGTTGACTTTAGTGCAGGTCCGTGAACTTCAAACACGTGCAGTATTTTCAATACTTATCCAAATTAAGCAATTTCGGTATCCTTTGAAATCCTTTTGAGTTAGCTTTAAAATGCCACCATTGCTACTATATTTTGGAGGTCTAATGAATTTAGGAGACTTAAATTACTGAAGCATGTCCATTGGGCCAGCCTGGTGCGCTTGACCCATGTTGGATAATTTATGTAAAATCCAACCACCGTCTCGTTTGGCGAGACGACCGTCTTGCAATTCCTGCAAGGCGAGACGGTCATCTCGATTGGCGAGACGGCCGTCTCGACCTTGTCAGACGAGACGACCCGTCTCGACCTGACAGGCGCGAATCCCTATAAATAGGAGCGTCATTCCCCTCATTTCCCACAGTTCTTCCATTCTCTCTCTAGACTTTTCTTCAAATTCTCTTTGTAGAACCCCTCCAAAGCATTTCCGGAGTTTCTGAGAGTTTTCTAGAGTATTTTATAGCATTTTCGAGAGATTCCGGCGCTGTAAAGAGTGAAGGGCTGCCAAAAAGCACCCTAATTTCAAAGAATTAATAGAAAGCTTGCCTCGGAAATTTCTATACTCTCTCTCTCTCTACTTTATCGCTTTAATTTTAATTACGCAATAGATATTAGGGCCATGTAGTCATAATCTTAAATTCCGCAAAATAAAGGGTAAAAGTGTATTTTCACCGGTTTATTCATTTAAAGTAGCTGGCCTATCATAGGGAACCCGAAAGGGGCGTCGTAAGGGAACTAACACTTCCCTTACACGTAACTAACTCCCTTACCCAACTCTGGTTCTAATGACCAAAGTTGGTTTTTCGAAAACCAACGCCTTTTAACCCCTTTTCCGATGTTTCTGGTAAAAACATCGGTGGCGACTCCAGAAGAATCCTTCAAAATTAGCTCTTGGATTAGCCCGGTTATCGGACAATCCAAGAGCGCCTTTTCGAAAACCTCGCCCCTAGGTTCAACCCGGTTATCGGACAACCTAAAGGCGTTGTAACCACACAAATAAAAACGCGAAAATTGGAAAGTTGGAACCATCGCGTCACTCCGACCGCCTCGTCTTGACGACGACAGATGGCGACTCCACTAGGGAAGCCTAGAGAGTTGATCCCATTTAGTGATGGGCCAACTTTAAATAAATAAACCAAGAAAATTACGCTTTTACCTACCTTGTATTATAACATGTTTTATTGTTTGGCTTTAATAACTGTTGCTTGTTTATACTTACGCAATTGTTTGAAATACAAACTGTACACAAACCCTTGCACACTACAGTTCCCTCTATACCCGGGGGCAAGTGAGAAATCCATAGGGAGTGGGTGGCAGGTATGGTTCGTTGTAGTGATGGCCTTGTGCCCACCAGTGTGATCGGAAACCACCACTCAAGGTGATAACCTTCCTCTTTTGGCATAAAGACTGACTATGGCCTTAGTGCTAAGCATGGTCGGAAGGCTAGAGAGTGGGGACCCTATAATGGGGGCACCTTGGGGGCCTTAGCCTTGGTGAGAACAGTTAGAACCTACCTTCGCCAAAGCACTTCTCTACAGGAAAACCCTACCTCGTGATTAAAACGACTTCTCGCCTGTTCGTGGATGACCGAATTGTGTGTACATTTGTTTGTTGCATTTGTCTGTTGCATAACCAAACAACAAAAAAATCACAAAAAACATTTTTGCAATAAACACCCTTATCTCGCATAGCCTGCCTTTTAGCTAGCCTGGTTTCAGGTTCTTTGTAAGCTAAGTAGCCACGTAATCCGACAGAAGAGATAAGGGACGCTAAATAATCCTTTCGCATAAAGCCATTTTTTATCTCAGACAGTCTGCCTTTTAGCTAGCCTGGTTTTAGGTTCTTTGTAAGCTAAGTAGTCACGCATCCCGACGGAAGAGATAAAAGGCTATAAAAAATAAATAAATCCAAAATAAATAAAATAATAATATTTATAAAATTTTGACAAAGTCGTATCATCCATATTACATCATATCATGAGTAAAGAAATACCAAGAGAGAAAATAAAAAGTGAGAATGCATTCTAGCATCATTTAAATAGGATCTCTCATACATAAACATATCCATGTTAATTCAACACTCAACATGCATTAATAAATTTCTTCCGGGCATTCTAGAAAGTGGCTGGTCCTCTCCCCACCCGAACTCGTGCACAAAAGGCCAGAGTAATGGAGAACCTAGAGGAACAAAATTGAAAGCTCACTGCAAAGGTCAACACCCTCCGCGAGCAAATGGCTCAACTAATGGAGGTCGTGCGCCAGGGTCAAAACAAGGGCGACGCCCAAACGGAACACGCCTCTCGCCACGAAGAGGAATGTCGCCACCGTCAAAACGAGGCGGTCGGAGCGACGCGATGGTTTTATCGACCCTCTTGATTTTCGCATTTTTTATTGGTGGGTACAACGTCTTCAGGTTGTCCGATAACCGGGCTAACCTAGAGATGAGGTTTTCGAAAAGTGTCCTTGGGCTGTCCGATAACCGGGCTAATCCAAGGACTTATTTATTTTGGGTTCTATGGAGTCGCCACCGATATTTTTACCATAAACATCGGAAAAGGGGTTTAAAAAGGCGTTGGTTTTCGAAAACCAACTTTGGTCATTAGAACCGGAGTTGGGTAAGGGAGTTGGTTACGTGCAAAAGGAGTATTAGTCCCTTTGCGACGCCCCTTTCGGGTTCCCTATGATAGGCCGGCTTATTTTTATTGATAAACTAGAAAAACGCACTTTTGCCCTTTTTATTCTCGCGAATTTAAAAGTGTGACTACATGGCCCTACTGTCTACCTGCATAATTTAAGATAAAAGCGGTAAAGGTGGAAAGAGAGAATTTGAACCTCCGAAGCACGCTTTTTATATTAATTCTCTGGAAAAATAGGGTGCTTTATGGCAACCCTTCGCTCTACAAGACGTCGAAAACCTCTCGAACGCCGAAAATCACTCTTGAAAACACTCAGAAACTCCGGAAATGCGTCGGAGGGATTCTAGAGAGAAGTTTTAGAGAGAAGGGAGAGCTATGCAGCTGTGGTGTGTGGAAATGAGGGGGGGAGAGCCCCTATTTATAGGTTTCCGCGCTGTCAGGTGGCGAGACCGCCGGTCTCGTCTGACAGAAACGAGACCGCCGTCTCGCACAACGAGACCGCCGTCTCGTTTGACAGAAGCAACGAGACCGCCGTCTCGTACAACGAGACCGCCGTCTCGTTTTGCATAAGCAACGAGACACCGGTCTGGGTGAACGAGAACCCGGTCTCGTTTTCGTCGTCAACGAGACCCCGGTCTGGGTGAACGAGACCCCGGTCTCGTTTTCGTTGGTAACGAGACCTCAGTCTGGGTGAACGAGACCCCGGTCTCGTTGGAGCATCTTTCGCTCAAGCGAGTACATGTGAGTACATCGGTCGCTTGAGCGAGACTCGACCCGGAAGTCCCCTTTGGTGGCAGCATCCGTCGCTCAAGCGAGTACACCAGTCGCTTGAGCGAGATTCGACCTGGAAGTCCCCTTTGATTGCGGCACCTGTCGCTCAAGCGGCGGACGTACTCGCTTGAGCGAGACTTGACCCGGGAGTCCCCTTCCACGCGAGAAACTTTATTTTGGGCCAAAAAACCTTCCCATCTTGGTACGGGAGCCTAATAGTCTCTCCTAGTGGCTTGTTAGGCTTCGGGCGTCCTCGAATAGGGGATCTTCTGACTTTATTTGGAGCCCGGGCAAGATTTGGGGTCTACAGCTGCCCCCCCTTTACCCATCCAGTCGACTGCTGGCCTTCTGTTGTCAGGAAGATCGACTGGAGGGTAAAGGAGTTGACCCTCTTGCCTGGTTGCCTTTCGGATGTCCTGTCTTGTGGCGGACGATCCTCTGGGGAAATGTTGTGGTCGTGTGCCTCCGAGATACTACTTCTGACGTAGCCGATCCTTTTGGTGAACTCGTGATAGAACCTCCGGATACTACTTCGACGTAGCCGATCCTTCGGTTTATGAGCATAAACCCCCCATCGAGCTCGGTAGTTGCGAGTCCGTTGTGCGGGACTCGGATGGGTACGAGCCCCCCATCGGGGTGGTAATGGCGACTTACAGTTCAGGTGGCCCATGCGCCGGCAAGGCGCTTCTCGTGTGTTGGTTGATAGGTATAAACCCCCTATCTCGGCTGGCGCAGTCCACTCGCGTAGGACCGGTGGTGATGGCGGCTTACTGCTCAGGTCGCTCATGCGCCGACTCTCTGGGGAATGATTTTTGTGTTCGTGCACTTCCAGGATACTACTTCTGACGTAGCCGATCCTTTCGATGGACACGTGGTAGAACCTCCGGATACTACTCCTGACGTAGCCGATCCTTCGGTTGATGAGTATAAACCCCTCATCAGGCTGGTAGTTGCAGTCCGTTGTGCGGGACTCGGATGGGTACGAGCCCCCATCGGGGTGGTAATGCGACTTACCGATCCGGCTCGGCGCTAGATCAAGCGCAGCTCTCCGGAGAGTGCTCGCTTGTGTTGATTTGATCTGCTTTCGGATTTCTTAAATAGTCATCCGGGTGACGCCGGGGATTTTGTTGGTGATCAATCGGGCTTTGCTGATTGCCGGTGGTCTTTTGTTCTTGTTCTTTTTGGTAATGATCATCCAATCCTGGCTGGTTGATTGGATGGATCTTGGTTTTGTTTTTTGTTTGGTGGTTGAGTCTTTATTGGTTGGTACGATGTTTTAACCCTGCCTTTTTCTCGCGGTTTTGGATTTTGGCTTTTTCCTGAGCGCATGCCTTTTTCCTTTTTAAGCCTCTTTTGTTGCGCCGGCTTTTGTAACGGAGGCAAAAGGTCGACGAAATCATATTGGGATACCTTTGGCTGTTTTTCATGAATGCAAGCACGAGGCTAAATGCTTTCTATAGTATTTTTGTTTGTTTTACTCTTGACAAAGTCGTTTTTGTGTCACTACTTGTGTGTGGATGCCCTAAATGCAGTTCCATTTTGAGGACATTTAGAAAGTGACCGGTGCTTTCGTTCTTTTGTTTTCTCGTGATTTTTCTTTTTGCACCTTTTCAACCCTATCTTTTGCCTAGACCGCCCTTTGCGGGTTTTCGATCTAGCGGGTTTTAATTCTTTCCGTGAGGCATTTTGATGAGCTTTTTCCTTTTTATAAAAGCCTTATCTTTTGCCTAGACCGCCCTTTGCGGGTTTTCGATCTAGCAGGCTACCCTGTGCTTTTTACTTGGGACGACCCTGGTTGGTGATGTGCGTCTTTTGTTTTCTCAAATTGCTTATTTTATGCATGCTCATATTTCGTTAATACGAGAGGCATTTACGCAAGTAGGTAAGGAGAAGAAAAGACAATTTCATTGATATAACGATATGGTTTATTTTTACATGGAGGTTTACAAGAGAATTTGTAAGCATGGTCGGTCAGGGTTGGCTACACTGTATGAGGGTACCACAATCATGTCTGTGATTTTTGCTTCCCCATTCTTCCTGGTCACTTTAGTTGAGATGCCTGAGCCCGGAGTGAAGACTATGCGAAGTTTGCTTGCTGTTGCAGAAGTATTACCTTAGTCGCCTTTGCGGTTTTCGGCTAAGGTAATCATTGCTCTCCTTTTTTTTTTTTTTTTTTTTTTTTTTTTTTTGTGTGCCTCTACTTTTTGCCTAGGACGTGTCCTAGCGAGGTATATAGGCCCTATCTTTTGCCCAGGATGCTCTTTGCGAGTTTTCATCCTGACGGGTCATGAGCAATGCTTTTTAAGCGTAATATTTTTTCACCGCATCTGAGTTGATAGGATATCGGAGCTCTTCTCCGTCCATATTGGTGAGGATAAGGGCTCCCCCTGAGAAGGCTCGCTTGACCACAAAGGGTCCTTCATAGTTAGCTGCCCATTTCCCGATTTTGTCTTTCTGTGCTGGGAGTAGTTTCTTAACCACTAAATCTCCCTCTTGGAAGGTACGGGGATTAACTTTCTTGTCGTAGGCTTTCTTGATCTTTCTTTGGTAAGCTTGCCCCCGGCATATGGCGTCTAGTCTTTTTTCTTCAATTAAGTTCAACTGATCATACCGGTTCTGGGCCCATTCAGCCTCTGTTAATTTGGCTTCCATGACAATCCGCAGAGAGGGTATTTCGACTTCTATTGGTAGCACGGCCTCCATTCCGTATACGAGGGAAAACGGGGTAGCCCCTGTGGAGGTTCGAACCGATGTTCTGTAGCCGTGCAGGGCAAAGGGAAGCATCTCATGCCAATCCTTATAAGTGACCACCATTTTCTGGATAATTTTCTTGATATTTTTGTTGGCTGCCTCTACTGCACCGTTCATCTTTGGTCGGTACGGAGAGGAATTGTGGTGTTGGATTTTGAAGTCTTGGCATAATTCCTCCATCATTTTGTTGTTGAGGTTGGTCCCATTATCAGTAATGAGCTTATGAGGAATGCCGTACCGACATATAATGTTTTTCTTGATGAAGGTGGTCACCACTTTCCGGGTTACGTGCGCATATGATGCCGCTTCAACCCACTTGGTGAAATAGTCGATTGCCACCAATATGAAGCGATGGCCATTAGATGCTTTGGGTTCGATGGGTCCGATGACATCCATGCCCCACATAGAAAATGGCCATGGTGTAGCCAGGTTACTGAGAGGTGCGGGCGGCACATGAATGTTATCGGCATAAACTTGGCACTTATAACATTTCTTAGCGTATTGGTGACAATCAGCTTCCATCGTGGACCAATAGTACCCTGCCCTGAGAATTTTCTTTGCCATGACATGCCCGGGTGCGTGGGTTCCAAAAGTCCCCTTGTGGATTTCTTTCATCAGTGTTTGGGCTTCTTCTTGGTCCACACACCTTAATAGGGTGGAATCGAGGCTCTTTTTGTAGAGGGTTCCTTCGATCAATGTGAACCCTATGGCCCTTTTGCGAATGGTTCGCTTATCATTGTCACTGATTCCCTCGGGGTATTCTCCCTTCATGAGGTACCGCTTAATGTCATGGTACCAGGGGTTTTGATCGCGCTCGTCATTTACTGCCATACAGAAAGCTTGCTTATCGTGTAGTTTGACCTGAATGATTGACATCTCATGTTCCTGGTCCAGGGAAAACATGGATGATAGTGTGGCGAGGGCGTCAGCAATTTGATTATCCTCCCTAGGGGTGTACTGGAAGGTGACACTTTCCATTCTTGCGACCAGCTCGTGGATGTACTCTAGATATGGGATCAATTTGGCGTTTCGGGTTTCCCATTCACCCTTAAGTTGATAGATAACGAGGGATGAATCGCCGAATATTTTGAGCTTAGTGACCCCATGATCTAAAGCTGCTTGGATTCCCAATGCACATGCTTCGTATTCGGCCATGTTATTGGTGCAATCAAAATTAAGCCTGGCTGTTACAGGAAAGTGTTTCTTTTCAGGGGATATCAAGATAGCGCCTATCCCGTGTCCAAGCATGTTGGAAGCCCCGTCGAAGAACATGGTCCACATCTCTTCTTTGGTCTCTTCGTGTTCGATGTGCATAATGTGCTCATCGGGGAAATCATCTTGTAGAGATTGGTATTCATTTGTGGATCCCTGGGCTAAATAATCCGCTAGGGGACTTCCTTTAATAGTTTTCTGGGTGACATGGATAATGTCAAATTCTGAGAGGAGTACTTGCCACCTAGCTATTCTTCCAGTCAAAATAGGCTTCTCGAGGAGGTATTTGATTGGGTCCATTTTAGAGACCAACCATGTTGTATGTCGAGCCATGTACTGTCTGAGACGCTGAGTAACCCACACCAATGCACAACATGTTTTCTCGAATGGTGTATAGCGGGTTTCATAATCTGAGAATTTTTTACTGAGATAGTAGATGGCTCGCTCCTTTTTCCCGGTTTCATCATGTTGGCCGAGCACACATCCCATGGATTCTTTGAGAACTGCCAAATATAGGATCAGAGGTCTCCCTTCAACAGGTGGTACCAATACTGGTGGATTGGTTAAACAAGCTTTGATTTTATCGAACGCCTGTTGGCATTCTTCGTTCCACACCGTTGGCTGATTCTTGCGCAACAGTTTAAAGATAGGGATACATTTATCCGTTAACTGTGCGATGAAACGGGCAATGTAGTTTATCCGGCCTAGAAAACCTCTGACCTCCTTTTCTGTGCTTGGTGGGGGCATTTCCAAAATTGCCTTTGTTTTGTCGGGATCCACCTCGATTCCTCTTTCACTGACAATGAACCCCAGAAGTTTTCCTGACCGCACTCCGAAAGTACATTTTGCCGGGTTTAGCTTAAGTTGGTACTTCCGGAGTCGATCAAAGAGTTTCCGAAGATATTGGATGTGATCCGTTTCATTTCTGGACTTGGCTATCATGTCGTCCACATATACTTCTATTTCCTTGTGGATCATGTCGTGGAATAATGTAACCATAGCCCTTTGATAGGTTGCCCCCGCATTCTTGAGTCCGAAAGGCATTACGCGATAACAAAAAGTCCCCCATGGTGTAATGAAGGAGGTTTTTTCTCTATCCTCCACGGCCAGTTTGATTTGGTTGTACCCTGCGTACCCATCCATGAAGGAATACAACGTATTAGTAGCGGTATGGTCCACTAGCGTGTCTATATGTGGTAGGGGAAAGTCGTCCTTTGGACTTGCTCGATTAAGGTCCCTATAATCCACGCAGACCCTGACCTTCCCGGTCTTTTTGATGACGGGTACTATGTTGGCCAACCATTCTGGGTATTTAGAGACCACTAGGAAATTGGCATCCAATTGCCTTTGTACCTCCTCTTTTATCATTAAAGACCAGTCAGGTTTAATTCTCCTGAGCTTTTGCTTTACAGGTCGGAACCCCTCTTTTAGTGGCAATCTGTGCTCCACTATGCTCGTGTCAAGCCCTGGCATGTCATGGTATGACCAGGCGAATACATCCATATATTCTTTTAGGAGTAGTATTAATCCTTCTTTCGTGCTATTTTCCATTTGGGTGCCTATGTTCACCTTTTTACCCTCGTCCTCTTTCCCCAAATTTACAGTTTCTATCTCTTCTTGATGTGGTTGTATGATGCGTGTTTCTTTTTCCAGCATCCTTTGCATGTCCGGAGAAATGGTCTCCTGCTCACTGTCGGACTCAGTCCATTCGCCTTTCGTTTCCGGAGTCCATGGGGATTCATCAATCACAGACATGATGCGTTTTAGGTTCTGTTTTAGTCATAGATTTTATTATTCAATTTATTTCTGAAAGAATAATAAATGTAAGAGAGAAAAGAATGAATGGAATGAATGTTGACGAAAAAAATGCCTCGTATATTAAGGAAAATGATGTTATTTACAAGCCCTTTTTGGTCAAAATTCCTGCGGCCACGGGCGGGGACCGCAGGAGATATAGAGAAAGCTAAAAAGAAACCCTAAGGCTGGTCCTCCTAGTCCTCCCTCTTTGCTACTCTGGCTTCGACAGAGGCTTGTCATCTGTAGCAGAAGCAGAGGTGTCAAAAGTAATCCACCCGGCGTCGATTAACTCTTGAACCCGATACTTGAGGGTCAAGCAGTTCTCTGTAGAATGACCGGGTGCGCCCGAATGATAAGCGCATTTTTCGTTCGGCTTATACCATTCGGGGTAGGGAGGCTCCAATTGCTTCTTGGGAGGAGCGCAGGTCAGGAGCTTGGCCTCCAACAGCTGAGGTAGCAGCAACCCGTAGGAAGTGGTGATAGGAGTGAACTTCCTCTCTTTCTTGCGGGGCTGCTTGGGCGTTTGTGGGGTAGAAGAAGGAGTGGTAAAATTGATTGCGTGCACAGACTCGTCCTTCTTCTTGCCGGCGGGCTTCTTGAAGGAGACACCAGCTTGGGAAGACTGTGCGATCTTCCCGCTCCTTAATCCTTGCTCCACCCTCTCGCCTACAGTGACTATATCTGAGAAGAGGTTGGAGGTACTGGCTATTGCCTTGTCGTAGTACGCTCCAGTCAATGAATCGATGAACATAGCCACTGTCTCTTTGTCCGTCAAAGGAGGCTCTATCTGGGCTGCCATTTCCCTCCACCTTTGGGCATATGCTTTAAAGGGCTCGTCGCTCCTTTTGCTCAGAGTTCTGAGATCTGACCTATCAGGGGTCAGATCGATGTTGTAACGGTAGCGGCGGAGAAAAGCGTCTGCCAGCTGCTTCCAGTTCTGGACCTGCCCTCTCTCCAACTGCATGTACCAGTTGAGAGCTGTATCCGCCAGACTCTCCTGAAAGCAATGGATCAGGAGTTTCTCGTTGTCAGCATGGGCGGCCATCTTACGGCAATACATCGTAAGATGGTTCTTAGGGCAGGTCAGTCCGGCGTACTTGGGGAAGTCCGGGACCTTGAATTTGGGAGGGAAGCGGATGTCTTTCACGAGGCACATATCGGCCACCTCCTTGACGTCGAAGTTATGTCCTTCGACCGCCTTCAGCCTCTCCTCCAGGGCGGAGAGTTGTTGTTTGGATACTTCTGGGGTAAGGATGCGCGCAGTCTTGGCATCCTTCCCGCCGAAGAAGTATTCTTCCTCTTCTTCCTCTTCGTGATGGGAAGGGGCATTTTCAGCTTGGCCCTCGGCGCCTTTGCTCTGGCCTTGGCGTATAACCTCCATTAGTTGAGCTACCTGCTCTCGGAGGGTATTAACTTCTGCAGTGAGCTTCCGGTTTTGCTCCTCTAGATTTTCCATTGCCTTAGCCTTTTGCGCACGAGTACGAGTAGGAAAAGGACCAGCCACTTTCTAGAATGTCCGAAAAAGTTTTATTAATGCATGTTAAGTGCTTAAACTAACATGGGATATGCTTTATGCATGAGAGTTTTTTTTTTTTTTTTTTAAATGATGCTGAATGTACTTCCCTTTTTATTTTCTCTCTTTGGTTTTTCTTTACTCATGATATGATGTAGTATGGATGTTTTGACTTTGTCAAGAGCTATTTCGTTTATTTTTGGGTTTTATTTTTATTTTGACAATCTTTATTTTATAGCCTCTTATCTCTTCTGTCGGAACTGCGTGGCTACTTAGCTTGCAAAGAACCTGAAACCAGGCTAGCTAAAAGGCAGACTGTCCGAGATAAAAATATGGCTTTATGAAAGAATATTTATCGTCCCTTATCTCTTCTGTCGGAACTGCGTGGCTACTTAGCTTACAAAGAACCTGAAACCAGGCTAGCTAAAAGGCAGACTGTCCGAGATAAGGGTGTTTATTTATGAAACATTTTTGTGATTTTGTTCTGTTGTTTATTTATGCTATGCAACATACAAATGCAACAAACATATGCACACACAATTCGATCATCCCCGAACCGGCGAGATTCTGTTTTTATCACGAGGTAGGGTTTTCCTGCAGAAAAGTGCGTTGGTTTAGGGTAGGTTCTAGCTGTTCTCACCAGGCTAAGGCCCCCAAGGTGCCCCCATTATAGGGTCCCCACTCTCCAGCCGTCCGACCATGCTCAACACTAAGGCCAGAGTCGGTCTTGTTGCCAAAAGAGGAAGGTTATCACCTTGAGTGGTGGTTTCCGATCACACTGGTGGGCACAAGGCCCTAACTGCAGCGAACCGTACCTGCCACCCACTCCCTATGGTTATCTCACTTGCCCCCGGGTATAGGAGGAACTGTAGTGTGCAAGGGTTTGTGTGCAATTTGTATTTCAATCAATTGCGTAAGTATAAACAAACAACAGTTTATTGAAAGCCAATCAATAAAGCATGTTATAAATACAAGTTAAGGGCAAAAAGTGTTATTTTCTTGGTTTATTTATTATTTAAGCCGGCCCATCACTAAATGGGATTAACTCTCTAAGCTTCCCCAGTGGAGTCGCCATCTGTCGCCGCCGTCAAAACGAGGCGGTCGGAGCGACGCGATGGTTTTATCGACCCTCTTGATTTTCGCGTTTTTTATTGGTGGGTACAACGTCTTCAGGTTGTCCGATAACCGGGCTAACCTAGAGACGAGGTTTTCGAAAAGTGTCCTTGGGCTGTCCGATAACCGGGCTAATCCAAGGACTTATTTATTTTGGGTTCTATGGAGTCGCCACCGATATTTTTACCATAAACATCGGAAAAGGGGTTTAAAAAGGCGTTGGTTTTCGAAAACCAACTTTGGTCATTAGAACCAAAGTTGGGTAAGGGAGTTGGTTACGTGCAAAAGGAGTATTAGTCCCTTTGCGACGCCCCTTTCGGGTTCCCTATGATAGGCCGGCTTATTTTTATTGATAAACTAGAAAAACGCACTTTTGCCCTTTTTATTCTGTGGAATTTAAAAGTGTGACTACATGGCCCTACTGTCTACTGCATAATTTAAGATAAAAGCGGTAAAGGTGGAAAGAGAGAATTTGAACCTCCGAAGCACGCTTTTTATATTAATTCTCTGGAAAAATAGGGTGCTTTATGGCAACCCTTCGCTCTACAAGACGTCGGAAACCTCTCGAACGCCGAAAATCACTCTTGAAAACACTCAGAAACTCCGGAAATGCGTCGGAGGGATTCTAGAGAGAAGTTTTAGAGAGAAGGGAGAGCTATGCAGCTGTGGTGTGTGGAAATGAGGGGGGGAGAGCCCCTATTTATAGGTTTCCGCGCTGTCAGGTGGCGAGACCGCCGGTCTCGTCTGACAGAAACGAGACCGCCGTCTCGCACAACGAGACCGCCGTCTCGTTTGACAGAAGCAACGAGACCGCCGTCTCGTACAACGAGACCGCCGTCTCGTTTTGCATAAGCAACGAGACACCGGTCTGGGTGAACGAGAACCCGGTCTCGTTTTCGTCGTCAACGAGACCCCGGTCTGGGTGAACGAGACCCCGGTCTCGTTTTCGTTGGTAACGAGACCTCAGTCTGGGTGAACGAGACCCCGGTCTCGTTGGAGCATCTTTCGCTCAAGCGAGTACATGTGAGTACATCGGTCGCTTGAGCGAGACTCGACCCGGAAGTCCCCTTTGGTGGCAGCATCCGTCGCTCAAGCGAGTACACCAGTCGCTTGAGCGAGATTCGACCTGGAAGTCCCCTTTGATTGCGGCACCTGTCGCTCAAGCGGTGGACGTACTCGCTTGAGCGAGACTTGACCCGGGAGTCCCCTTCCACGCGAGAAACTTTATTTTGGGCCAAAAAACCTTCCCATCTTGGTACGGGAGCCTAATAGTCTCTCCTAGTGGCTTGTTAGGCTTCGGGCGTCCTCGAATAGGGGATCTTCTGACTTTATTTGGAGCCCGGGCAAGATTTGGGGTCTACAAGGAAGAAGAAGAAGAATACTTCTACGATGGAAAGGATGCTAAGACTGTACGCATCCTCACCCCGGAAGTATCTAAACAACAAATCTCCACCCTAGAGGAAAGGTTGAAGGCGGTGGAGGGACACAACTTTGATGTCAAGGAGGTGGCGGATATGTGTCTGGTGAAGAATATCCATTTCCCTCCCAAATTCAAAGTCCCGAACTTCCCCAAATACGCCGGGCTAACTTTCCCCAAGAACCATCTTACGATGTATTGTCGTAAGATGGCTGCACACGCTGAAAATGAAAAACTCCTGATACACTGCTTCCAGGAGAGTCTGGCCGATACAGCTCTCAACTAGTACATGCAGTTAGAAAAAGGGCAGGTTCAAAACTGGAAACAACTAGCCGACGCTTTCCTTCGTCGTTACCGATACAATATCGATCTAACCCCTGATAGGTCAGATCTCAGGACCCTAAACAAAAGGGACGACGAATCCTTCAAAGCGTACGCCCAAAGGTGGAGGGAAATGGCCGCCCAAATAGAGCCTCCACTAACAGATAAGGAGAAAGTGGCTATGTTCATAGATTCACTGACTGGAGTGTACTACGATAAGGCAATAGCCAGTACCTCCAATCTTTTTTCGGACATAGTCACTGTAGGAGAAAGAGTGGAGCAGGGGTTGAGGAGCGGGAAAATAGCACGAACATCTTCTAGCACTTCGTTCAAGAAACCCTTCAAAAAGAAGGAAGAGGTCGTACACGCCATCAATTTTGCAACCCCTTCTTCCACTCCTCAGACAGAGAGGCAGTCACGAAGAAAGGAGAGGAAGTTCACCCCTATCCCCACCTCTTACGCAAAACTACTGCCCCAGTTATTACAAGCCAACCTTCTAGCCCGCGTTCCTCCAAAGAAAATGGAGCCTCCCTGCCCCGAGTGGTACAAGCCCAACGAACAATGTAGCTACCACTCGGACACACCTGGGCATTCAACGGACAACTGTTTGACCTTAAAATATAAGGTCCAAGAGCTAATTGACGCCGGTTGGATAACCTTTGATGCTTCTGCTACTGATCTTGACGCCAAACCACTGGCTAAGCCAGAATAGCAGAGAGGGAGGACTGGGAGGATCAGCCCCTAGGGTGTTCTTTTTAAGTTTTTTGTATCTCCTGCGGTGCCCGCCCGTGGTTGCAGGAATTCCGATTAAAAGGGCTTGTACATATGTTTTTTTTAATACATGAGGCATTTTCCTGTCATATCCATTTCATTCTTTTCCCTCCTTTATTTATTATTCTTTCAAAGATAATTGAATAATAAAATCTATGACTAAAACAGAACCTAAAACACATCATGTCTGTGATTGATGAATCTCTGTGGACCCTGGAAACCGAGAGCGAATGGGTCGAGTTCGACAGTGAATAGGAGACCATTTCTTCGAACATGCAAAGAATGCTGGAAAAAGAAGCACGCATTATACTACCGCATCAAGAAGAGACAAAAACTGTCAATTTGGGAGCAGGAGACAATGAGAAAAAGATAAACATTGGTACCCAATTGGAAAGTAGCATAAAAAAGGGATTGATGTAGCTTCTAAAAGAATATATGGATGTATTCGCTTGGTCTTATCATGACATGCCTGGGCTCGACACAAGTATAGTGGAGCATAGATTGCCATTGAAAGAAGGGTTCCGAACTGTAAAGCAAAAGCTCAGAAGAATCAAACCAGACCGGTCCCTAATGATCAAGGAGGAGGTACAAAGGCAACTGGACGCCAATTTCCTGGTAGTTTCCAAATACCCCGAATGGTTGGCCAACATAGTACCCGTCATCAAAAAGACCAGGAAGGTCAGGGTATGTGTGGATTATAGGGACCTAAATCGAGCAAGTCCGAAAGATGACTTTCCCCTACCACATATAGACACACTAGTAGACCATACCGCTACCAACATACTTTACTCCTTCATGGACGGGTACGCAGGGTACAACCAAATTAAGTTGGCCGTTGAGGACAGAGAAAAAACCTCCTTCATCACACCATGGGGTACCTTTTGCTACTGCGTAATTCCTTTTGGACTCAAGAATGCAGAGGCTACTTATCAAAGGGCTATGGTCACACTGTTCCACGACATGATCCACAAGGAAATAGAGGTATATATGGATGACATGATCGCCAAGTCTAGGAATGAGATGGACCACATTCAATATCTCAAGAAGCTTTTTGACCGACTTCGAAAGCATCAACTCAAACTAAACCCGGCAAAATGTACTTTCGGAGTACGATCAGGAAAACTCTTAGGGTTCATCGTCAGCAAAAGGGGAATAGAAGTGGACCCTGACAAAACCAAGGCAATTTTGGAAATGCCTTCGCCAAGCACAGAAATGGAGGTCAGAGGTTTTCTAGGCCGGATTAACTACATTGCCCGTTTCATCGCGCAGTTGACGGATAAATGTATACCCATCTTTAAACTATTGCGCAAAAATCAACCAACGATATGGAATGAAGAATGCCAACAAGCATTCGATAAAATCAAAACATGTTTAACCAATCCGCCAGTATTGGTACCACCTGTTGAAGGGGTGTTAGAAAAGTAGGCTGAGATCAAGAGGGGGAGTGAATTGATCTTTGAAATATTTTCGCAATTAACAGATTATCTATTTCAAAGATTAAGAAATCTGACCAGTTCTTGAATCATACACAACAAGCAATAAAAAATAAATGCAGTCACAAAATTAAAGAAGAGAAAGGTTTAGAAAGATATCACCAAGGTTTATACTGGTTCACCCAATCCCAGGGCTACCTCTAGTCTCCAGCCAAACTCCAGCTGGGTTCCACTAGATTGAATGTTTTACAGATTACAACCTTAACCTCACACTCAATCTACCACAAGAACCACAATTCCAGTTCCTGCACCTAACCTTTCACCAAGAACCAAATTCCAGTTCTTGACCTACCCTGCAGCCAAATTCCAGCTACAGAAACCAGTGCCCACAATTCCAGGCACCCATAATATAGTAAAATAAAGTAAAGAAACAAACAGAAGAAACTTAGAACTCTCAAACCAGTTTTATGCAGTTCTGCAGTATGTGCTTCTTCTCCAAAAGAATGCAATTTTGCCTCAAGAAAGAACTTTGATGAACTTCACAAAAACTACCGTGATTCTTTCTTGAAAGTAGCACTTTTGATTGCTTGATTGATTTCCAAAAGATGTATTTCAGATGATGTATAAAAAGTTCAAGCAACTTTGTTTATATAGAAGATTTTCGAAACTGCTGGTTTAATTAATCTGTTAAAAAAGTCTTGTTTTAATCTATTAAATCTTCTTTTAATCCATTAAAACGTTTCCAGATTTGTTTTAACTGATACGACAACGCTTATATCAATTAAAACTCTTTACAAAAATCTTCCAATCTGTTTTAATCGATTGTTTTGTCTTTCAATCGATTAAAATACTGCAAATCATTCTTATAAATTTTTTCAAGTGATTTTAATTGATAAAAATCTGTTTTAATCAATTAAAACACTTAGTATAAATTCTCTTAAGTTGTTTTAATCGATTGAAACGCAGTTTTAATCGATTAAAATAATTCTGATCGGTCATAACTCAATTCTGATCGATCATATCTGGTTCTGATCGGTCATATGCTTAGTCTGATCGAACATATAGTACACCAAGTGGTTTTAATCGATTATTTCGAAGTTGTATCGATTAAAATACTTCCAGAACACTTCTTTGAACATTTTAAGTGATTTTAATCGGTTATTTCGAAACTGTATCAGTTAAAATACTGACAGAAGGTTTTTAAAACTTCCTTTAATGAAATCAATCGATTATTTCGAAAGCTTATCAGTTAAAAACCTGCTACAAAAGAGTTAAGAGCATTTTAGTTGGTAAAACTTGTATACTATTAGTTAAAATAGTTAAGTAAAAAACCTTTTATCAAAATACTTTGTTTTTAATCGTTTAATCGCTTCTTAGAGGCATTTTGCAAAATCTTTTAAATGAAGAAACCTCATGCAGCAGAAAGATAAAAATGATTATACCTAAGCAGAGCTGCAGACACACTAATCCTTCTACTCTTTTATCTAAGTGACCTTTGACTGCCACAAAGTTGCCTTTGACTTCATTTTTTACTTCATCAAATCAACAAGATCTTTGTCAACATAATTCAATAAGATCTTCATCACTTTCAAGGGAGACCTCTGATCCTATATTTGTCAATACTCGAAGAGTCCATGGGATGTGTTCTCGGTCAACAAGATGAAACCGGGAAGAAAGAGTGAGCCATTTATTATCTGAGCAAGAAATTCCTAGACTATGAAACCCATTATACACCATTCGAAAAAACCTGTTGCGCATTCGTATGGGTCACTCAGCGTCTCCGACAATATATGGCTCGGCATACAACATGGTTGGTCTCCAAAATGGACCCAATCAAGTACCTCTTCGAGAAGCCCATTCTGACTGGAAGAATAGCTAGGTGGCAAGTGCTCCTCTCAGAATTCAATATCATTCACGTCACCCAGAAAGCTATTAAGGGTAGCCCCCTAGCATACTATCTTGCCCATGGATCAACCAATGAATATCAATCCCTACAAGACGACTTTCCCGATGAACATATCATGCACATCGAACACGAAGAGACCAAAGATGAGGCATGGACCATGTTCTTCGATGGGGCCTCAAACATGCTTGGACACGGGATAGGAGCTATTTTGATATCCCCTGAAAAGAAACACATCCCTGTAACAGCCAGGCTTAATTTCGACTGTACCAACAACATGGCCGAATACGAAGCATGTGCACTAGGGATCCAAGCAGCTCTAGATCATGGGGTTACTAAACTCAAAGTCTTCGGTGATTCATCCCTTGTCATCTACCAACTTAAAGGTGAATGGGAAACCCGCAACTCTAAATTAATCCCATACCTAGAGCACATCCGAGACTTAGTCTCAAGAATGGAAAGCATCACCTTCCAGTATATTCCTCGAGAAGACAATCAATTCGCTAACGCCCTCGCCACTCTATCATCCATGTTTTCTTTGGGTCAAGAACATGAGATGCCAATCATCCAAATTAAGCTGCATGACAAACAAGCTTTTTGCATGGCAGTAAATGGCGAGCGCGACCAAAATCCCTGGTATCATGACATCAAGCAATATCTCGTGAGGGGCGAATATCCCGAAGGAATTAATGACAACGATAAACGAACCATTCGTAAAAGGGCAGTAGGGTTCACGTTGCTTGAAGGAACCCTCTACAAAAAGAGTCTCGATTCCACTCTCTTAAGGTGTGTGGACCAAGAAGAAGCCCAAACCTTGATAAGAGAAATCCACAAAGGAGCTTTTAGGACCCACGCACCTGGGCATGTCATGGCAAAGAAGATCTTAAGGGCAGGATATTTCTGGTCCACAATGGAAGCCGATTGTTACCAGTATGCTAAAAAGTGTCACAAGTGCCAAATCTACGCCGATAATATCCACATGCCGCCTGCACCTCTCAGTACACTGACTACACCATGGCCATTCTCTATGTGGGGCATGGACATCATCAGACCCATTGAACCTAAAGCATCCAATGGTCATCGCTTTATCTTGGTGGCCATTGACTACTTCACCAAATGGGTTGAGGCAGCATCGTATGCGCACGTGACGCGGAAAGTGGTGACTACCTTCATCAAGAAAAATATTATATGTCGGTACGACATTCCCCATAAACTCATTACCGATAATGGGACCAATCTCAATAATAAAATGATGGAGGAACTATGTCAAGACTTCAAAATTCAACACCACAATTCTTCTCCGTACCGACCAAAGATGAACGGTGCAGTAGAGGCAGCCAATAAAAATATTAAGAAAATCATCCAGAAGATGGTAGTAACCTACAAAGATTGGCATGAGATGCTTCCCTTCGCCTTACACGGCTACCGAACGTCAGTACGAACCTCCACAGGGGCTACCCCGTTTTCCCTCGTATACGGAATGGAGGTCGTACTACCAGTAGAGGTCGAAATACCCTCCCTGCGAGTTGTTATGGAAGCATAATTAACAGAAATCGAATGGGTCCAAAGTTGGTACGATCAGCTGAACCTAATCGAAGAAAAATGGCTAGACGCCATATGTCGGGGGCAAGTTTATCAAAAAAAGATCAAGAAAGCCTACGACAAGAAAATCAATCCCCGCATCTTCTGAGAAGGGGATTTAGTAGTAAAGAAACTGCTTCCGGCCCAGAAAGACAAAATCGGGAAATGGACAGCAAACTACGAAGGACCCTTTGTGGTCAAGCGAGCCTTCTCAGGAGGAGCCCTCATCCTCACCAACATGGACGGAGAAGAGCTTCGACATCTTGTCAACTCAGATGCGGTAAAGAAATACTACGCCTAAAAACATTGCTCATGACCCGTCAGGATGAAAACTCGCAAAGAGCGTCCTGGGCAAAAGATAGGGTCCACATTCCTCTCTAGGATACGTCCTAGGCAAAAATTAGAGGTTGTTAGAATCGCGCAGCGGAATGTTCGCGTGGTCGGACAAAAACCAAGAGGGGGGGGGGGTGAATTGGATTTTTAATAAAAATTAGGTTTTCAAAATTTTCCCCAAATTTTACCGATTAAAAACTGCGTAAATGTAAATAGAGAAGAGTAGAGAAGATTACACAGTAGGTTTATACTGGTTCGGATCAAAAGACCCTACGTCCAGTTGCTAATCACTCAAAAGAGGATTAACGTTGTCACTAAGAACAAATTGTTACAAACAGATTACAAATGAACAGATAAAGATCAGAAAACACCTCTCTTGAAATCCACAAGAGATGAAGAACAGCTTTCCCTAGAGACGGCACAACACACAATCCACTAAGAACTCCACTTAGTGATTCTTATCGCTTCTAGCCTCACACCAGGTTCCAAAAGCCCCCTTTCCTTGCAACAAACAGTTCTCTGGCACTCACAGCACTTAACTTTTGTATGGAAAGAGTTGTTCTTATTTTCTGAGTGCCAAAGCAGAGTTCAAGTAGGGAAATTAGGGTTTAGGAATTGGGGATTTCGAAACTAGGGTTCTTGGTAATTGGGTTTTCGAAAATAGGGTTAATTTGAAATTTAAAATGAAAAACAGACTGAAATAATTGATTATTTGGAGTGATAATCGATTAAAACATAGCCAAATACGTCAGAACCCAAACCTCTCTGGATTAATCGATTATTTGGTAAAATAATCGATTATCTGTACGGATCAGTACAAAACAATCGATTATTTTGCTGTTTTAATCGATTAAAACAGTGAGTTTGTATAGAAAGTGTTTTCTCACTATTTTAATCGATTATTTACCTATATAATCGATTAAAGCCGAGCCTAAATGATAAATTTGAGCTTTTTGAAGCTTCTAAGTTACAGACTATGTACCGGCTATCTTAGACTCTAAAAATACAGACTCAATCTTAAATAAAACAGAGTTATTACAATACAATTATCACCAATCTTCAATCTTCAATATTCTAAGTCTTTAGTTCTTGGATCATCATCAAAATCCATTCTTCATATTCATCAAGTGCAACATCAAGTCCTTGAATTGTCAACAATCTCCCCCTTTTTGATGACGATCAAAATTTTCTTTTAAAGCCCTTTGTAATAACCTGTTTTATCTGTCATACTAACAAACACATTAAACATACCAGATAAAATTTAAAATTGAATCATAGGCTTTAAATTTTTCTCCCCCTATTTTGATTATAATCAAAAAGAACTCTGCAACATCAATCATAAGAGCTCCCCCTCAAAATATGCATAAGTTAGAGAAAGCTCCCCCTCAATTATAGCATGAAAGAAACATCAAATTTTATTTCATAATCATTCATTCATAACAATACAAAGATATAAACAAAATAAAATCTAAAATTCTTCACTATCCTCATCATTAAAGTGAGTATCAAATCTATTTTCTAATCTACCTACTCTATCATCTACATCGGATATACGACGAATAATTTCATCATGTCGTGCACCAGAAAGATTGAAGAATGATTGCATTCTTTGATTCATGTCGGAAAGCATATCTTCCATGGATTGTCTTGTTTCTTGATGAGAAGAGGATGTTCCAACACTTTGGATTTGGTTAGAGGGAAGATCAGTAGCTGGAGGCATATCTTCATCAGAGTCTTCATTTGCATCACCTTGATTTTGAACGTCATCTTTGTGAACATAGATTTCATTGACTCGCACCATTTGAAGTTGAGTCAATGTGCTATCCAGCATGCGGTTTAAATTGTTTGTTCTAACTGCTTGCTCACCTTCAACATTCACTCCTTTATATTCAAGAATACGGGATACAAGAAGGGCATATGGAATTTTGAAGGTGTGATGACGTTTTACTTTAAGCATGGTCATTGTGACAAGAACACCCCAATCTAAAGGTTCATTATTCATTATTGCATGAATAATTCGAAGATCAATGGATGAGCATTGGGCATAATTCGTAGCCCGGGGACATAAGATCCATACAAGTAAATGTAGAAGCATGCGTTCTTCCTTCTTTAAAGGTCCAGCATGAAGGATACGTCCAATCTCCATTGAGGGATTCCGTAGAAAAGAGCGATAAGTTAGAAACCTGTCAAAGTCATCTAGCTCACCATAAACGTTAATAGCATCTTCTCTAATGGGGAAGTGAGCAACATTTTCCCAAATATCATCATCTAGAATTATGTTAACCCCTATTACACGGGATGTAGCAATTTGATCCCTAAACTTGAATCTAGAATAGAATACCCTAATTAAGTCAGGATAGTATGTACCTTGCATTTGGATAAACGGGAGAACTCCTTGAATTTCAAGAAGATTAGGAAAATTGAAACCCCTACGAATGAATTGCTCACCTATAAGAAATTTGGGAGAAATAATAGCTTTTTCTTTCCAATAGGTTAGAAACTCTTGTTGGCTATCTGCATCAGAGATCCATCCTTCTACAGAATTAGGACGGGAATGAGAGGAAGGTGCAGATCTTCTTCTTGTAGGAATCTTAGGGCGAGAGGATGAGGCCATTTGAGAGAGTAGATAATCTTGAAGAGATTTTGGAGACAAGTGAGGGAATAATGAAGCAAAGAGAGTATAGATTGCAAGAAAACTTGATTACAAGAATTAGAAGTGAGTATAATTGAACTAGAGGTCTCTTTTTATAGAGAAAATACTTCCAACGGTCATATAGTAGAGATTCCATGGAAAAATATCCGTTGGCAACGGCTAGGAGGCAAAACTGGTCGCATTTAATTGATTATATTTCAAGATAATTGATTATTTCAATATCTGACAGCTTTAATCGGTTATTTCAAGCAAATAATCGATTATCAGAGGCATTTAATCGATTATATCACGAAATAATCGATTATTCCAAAGGAGAATACCCTGTTTTGGACGTTTTGAGAAAAAAATAATCGATTATTACTTCCAGTAATCGATTATTCCAGAGGCTATATCAAGTTTTTAAGGTTTTTACACATTATAACCTATGAATATCCTACAACACGAATTTTAACATAACAATCATCCAAAAACAGTCAAATTAAGCGAGAATTTAAGCTATTTCTAATATCCCTAAGTCTCTTCTAAGATCATAGAATCTATCCTTTGGTAGAGGCTTAGTAAATATATCTGCTAATTGACGTTTAGTGTCTACATACTCTATCTTACAGTTTCCTTTGCTGATATTATCTCTTAAAAAGTGATGTCTAATCTAAATATGTTTAGTCCTAGAGTGCATTCCTGGATTCTTAGTTAGATTGATTTCACTCGTATTATCACACATTAAGGGTATGTCATTTAAATATATACTATAATCCTCTAACTGTTGTTTCATCCACGGAATTTGAGCACAACAACTACCTGCTGCAATATATTCAGCTTCAGTGGTAGATAAAGCTACACATGCTTGTTTCTTAGAATGCCATGATATTAAGGATGAACCTAACAAATGACATGTCCCACTAGTGCTTTTCCTATCAATTTTACATCCACCATAATCAGCATCAGAATATCCTAATAAACTAATACAAGCATCAGACGGATACCACAAGCCAAACCCAGTAGTTCCTTTTAAGTATTTTAAAATATGTTTTACTGCAATTAGGTGAGATTCTTTAGGACAAGCCTGAAATCTAGCACACACACAGACAGAATGCATAATATCAGGTCTACTAGCAGTTAAGTATAATAGTGATCCTATCATACCTCTATACATAGTTTGATTAACTTCCAAACCTGATTCATCCTTGTCTAGATAGCATGAAGTTCCCATGGGTGTGTTAGCTTCCTTTGAGGTGTTCATACCAAACTTTTTGAGAATCTCCTTGCAGTATTTAGTTTGAGAGATGAAAGTGCCATCTTTAAGTTGCTTGATTTGAAGTCCAAGGAAGAATGTTAATTCTCCCATCATAGACATTTCAAACTCTCCCTGCATAATCTTAGCAAATTCTTGAATCCTTTGTCACACAATTGGCTTATGCTAAGAAGGTTATGCTTTAGCCTATCAACAAGAAGTACATCCTTAATCTCCAATGTGTTTGCACCACCTATGTTTCCAATTCCGAGAATCTTCCCTCTGTTGTTATCCCCATAAGTCACATATCCTTGTTCTTTGGCTTTGAAACTTACAAATTTCGTTTTATCTCCAGTCATATGTTTTGAGCATCCACTATCAAGATACCACATAGACTTCTTTGATTTGGAAGTTTCCTACAACACAAGAACATATAAACTTAGGTCCCCACAACTTTTGGGTCCTTGGGGTTAGAGACATAACAATCTATTTAAATACTGCAAAACTTCTTTTAATTAATCTGCTGGTTTAATTAATCTGTTAAAAGATTCTTTTAATCTGTTAAAAGTGCAGTTTTAATCTGTTAAAACATCTTTTAATCGATTAAAACGCTGTGTAGAAAATTTTTTTAAGTTGTTTTAATCGATTGAAACGAGATTTAATCGATTAAAAGAGTTCTGATCGGTCATAACAAAATTTTGATCGATCATAACTGATTCTGATCGGTCATAATTGCATTCTGATCGATCATCCTGACCCTTTAAATGATTTTAATCGATTGAAACGTGTTTTAATCGATTGAAAAGAATTCGATCGCTTATAATTTGATTCTGATCGATCATCCTGACCCTTTAAGTGATTTTAATCGATTGAAACGTGTTTTTAATCGATTTAAAAGATTCTGACCGCTCATAATAAAAATCTGATCGATCACAATGAGTTCTAAATGATTTTAATCGATTAAAAACAAGTTGTATCGATTAAAATACTGTAAAAACACTTCTTTGAACATTCTAAGTAATTTTATTTGGTTCTTTCAAAAGCTGCATCGAGTTAAAAACATGTTTTAAGAAAGCTTTTGTAAAAATACTTTGTTTTTAGTTGTTTAAAACAATTTTAGAGGCTTTTCGCAAAAATCTTTAAGTGAAGAACCTTCATGCAATAGAAAAGATAAAATGTTTTTACCTAATCATTTGTTTAAAACATACTAAATGATCCATTTTCTTTGAATAAATACAAGATACAAATAGTTCATTTAACTATAGGAACCCAAATATATTTACCTTTAGGAACACCAAAATGTTTGATTTTACACTTATTTGAAGTGTGACCTTGTTTCATGCAATAAAAACATGCTTTTGATGTAGCTATGGAATAAGATGCATTATTTACATGACATGCTCTAGTTCCTTTTTCTACCCATACTCTTTTCTTTTTAGATTTACTCTTTTTCAAAGGAACTCTTTGATTTACATTATTTTGAGCAATTACCATTTCATGCTTCTTAAGATCATCAATTTCTTTTTCGGCTTTGTCAAGCAAATGGTTAAGAATATCTATGTCATATTCATGCTCTTTACAATTTGCACAAGCTAAGTCCTTATTCTCATCTAAGCATACAATTTTCGTATTAGCTACCTCCTTTTCTTCTAAACATGCAATTTTCAATTTTAAGGACTCATTTTCCTTTTCGGATCTTCTTAGATTTTTCTTTACAACTTTATATTCTTTTTCATATCCATAAATGCAGTAAATAACTCATTATAAGCATTTTGCAATTCATCATGGTCATTTTCTTCACTAGCGGATGAATCGGAATCACTAACCTCAAAATCCGAAGAAATGTTGTTATTTGCCATCAAGCAAATGTTTGCTTCAATTTCGAGTCGCTTGATTCTGAATTTGAATCACTTGTCATCCCAAGCAATATATGCTTTCTTCTTGAATTGCTTTTTGCCCTTGTGTTCATCATTTTTCTTGTTTGGGCATTCGGTCTTTATATGCCCTGCTTCACCACAACCAAAGCATTTTATATTAACGGAAGAATTTTCTTTTACCTTTCCCTTACCTTTGAAAGGATGTCTTCCTTTTGCTTTCATCATCTTGGTGAACTTCTTTATAAAAAGACTCATCTCTTCTTCATCAATTTCGGAGTCTTCTTCTTCTTCTTTCTTATTTTTGCTTTTTGAAATCTTGGTCTTGAAAGCTAGGTTCTTCTTTTGATATTGACCCTCTTCCTCATTTAGTCTTCCAAGGTCAAGTTCATGCTCCCTAAGCTTTCCAAATAACGCCGCCATAGACATAGTGGCAAGATTTTGTGACTCAGAGATGGTCGTCACCTTTGGTTGCCATTTCCTATCCGAGAGATTTCAAAATTTTAACATTTAATTCATCAACATCAAAAATTTTACCTAGTCCGGATGAGATGGTTCACGATATGAGTGAAACGTTTCTGTACGTCAAATATCGTTTCGCCTGGTTGCATCCGGAACATCTCGTATTCTTGGATTAAAGAATTTTTACGTGCTCTTTTGACGTCGTCAGTTCCTTCGTGGGTCACCCTTAGCATTTCCCACATTTCCTGTGCACTTTTACAAACTGAAATTCTATAAAACTCATCAAGGGTTAGAGCAGATGAAATAATGTTTCTAGCCCTAACATCAAATTGTGCTTTTCGACTTTCTTCTGCAGTCCATCTAGAAATAGGTTTAAGAACGTCAACACCGTTCTCTGTAATTTTAGGAACAAATGGACCATTTAAAATTGCGTCCCAAACGCCTCTATCAACAGACTCTAAAAATATTTGCATACGTACCTTCCAAAAAGGATAATTTTGACCCGCAAAAAGTGGGGGTCTGTTGATAGACGCACCTTCGGCAAAAGTTTGATTTTGTCCGGCCATTTTCGAAAATATTTGAATGACTATCAAAGCAAGCTCTGATACCACTTGTTAGAATCGCGCAGCGGAATGTTCGCGTGGTCGGACAAAAACCAAGAGGGGGGGGTGAATTGGATTTTTAATAAAAATTAGGTTTTCAAAATTTTCCCCAAATTTTACCGATTAAAAACTGCGTAAATGTAAATAGAGAAGAGTAGAGAAGATTACACAGTAGGTTTATACTTGGTTCGGATCAAAAGACCCTACGTCCAGTTGCTAATCACTCAAAAGAGGATTAACGCATCGTCACTAAGAACAAATTGTTACAAACAAATTACAAATGAACGAGATAAAGATCGAGAAAACACCTCTCTTGAAATCCACAAGAGATGAAGAACAACTTTCCCTAGAGACGGCACAGACACACAATCCACTAAGAACTCCACTTAGTGATTCTTATCGCTTCTAGCCTCACACCAGGTTCCAAAAGCCCCCTTTCCTTGCAACAAACGAGTTCTCCTGGCACTCACGGCACTTAACTTTTGTATGGAAAGAGTTGTTCTTATTTTCTGAGTGCCAAAGCGGAGTTTAAGTAGGGAAATTAGGGTTTAGGAATTGGGGATTTCGAAACTAGGGTTCTTGGTAATTGGGTTTTCGAAAATAGGGTTAATTTGAAATTTAAAATGAAAAACAGACTGAAATAATTGATTATTTGGAGTGATAATCGATTAAAACAGAGCCAAATACGTCAGAACCCAAACCTCTCTGGATTAATCGATTATTTGGTGAAATAATCGATTATCTGTATGGATCAATACAAAACAATCGATTATTTTGCTGTTTTAATCGATTAAAACAGTGAGTTTGTATAGAAAGTGTTTTCTCACTATTTTAATCGATTATTTACCTATATAATCGATTAAAGCCGAGCCTAAATGATAAATTTGAGCTTTTTGAAGCTTCTAAGTTACAGACTATGTACCGGCTATCTTAGACTCTAAAAATACAGACTCAATCTTAAATAAAACAGAGTTATTACAATACAATTATCACCAATCTTCAATCTTCAATATTCTAAGTCTTTAGTTCTTGGATCATCATCAAAATCCATTCTTCATATTCATCAAGTGCAACATCAAGTCCTTGAATTGTCAACAGAGGTTTCAAAAAAAAAAAAAAAAAAGAGAAAAGAGCAATGATTATCTTAGCCGAAAATCGCAAAGGCGACTAAGGTGACACCTTCATAGAAGCAAGCAAACTTTGCATAGTCTTCACTCCGAGTTTGAGCATCTCAATTAAAGTGACCAGGAAAAATAGAGAAACAGAAATCACGGGCACGATTGATGTATGCTATACAGCTTAGCCAACCTTGGCTAGCCTTGCTTACAAATTCCTTTGTAAATCCTTCTGTAAAAATAGATCATTTGGTTATATCAATAAAAATTGTCTTTTATTCTCTCTACCTACTTATGGGAATGTCTCTGTATTAACGAAATATGAGCATGCATAAAACAAACAATACGAGAAAGCATAAGAAAAACAAGACAAACAGCGCAGACCAGGGCCGTCCCAAGCAATAAAAAAAATATATATATATATATATATATATATATATATATATAGGGTAACCTGCTAGATCGAAATCCCGCAAAGAGCGGTCTAGGCAAAAGTTAAGGCCTACATAAAAAGAAAAAGCCCGCCGAAATATCTTAGGCAAGAATTAAGCCCGCTGGATCAAAAACCCGCAAAGGGCGATCTAGGCAAAAGATAGGGCTAAAACAAGATTTCAAAAGAATAAGTCACGGGAGCACAAAAAGAAAGTACTGGTCACTTTCTAGATGCCCCCAACTAAAATAAATTGCATCAAAAGCATCCATGCACAAGTAGTTGCACGAAAAGGACTTTGTCAGAATCAAAACAAACAAATATACTTCAGATAAATAAAAGACCAAAAAACATTCATATAAAAAGATCAGCTTCATGCTTGCATCTGAAAATATGAAGCACCCAGAAGTATCCCGGTAAGACTTCACAAAAATGCATTCACCAAAGGTTTCTCCAACTAACCAGCAAGAGCCGGGTGATCACCATCAAAAGATAAAAATCAAAGAATGCCCAGCCACCAACAAAGCTAGATGAACACCAACAAAATCCCCGGCACAATCCAGATGACTAAATCAAAGACAAGAGAATACATCTCAAAACCCGGCGCATGAGCTATAGTAAGCCGCCACCACAGCTAAAGGATCGGCTACCGCAAGAAGGAGCATCTGGAGGCATAACACCAGATGGGGGTGTATAATCATCGGGCCTTACAAAAGGAGGCTTACCCGACGGGGGTTCATACTCGTCAAACACTAGATGGGGGTGTATACTCATCGGGCCTTACAAAAGGGGGCTTACCGGGCGAGGGTTCATACTCATCAAACCAGATGGGGGTTCGTACTCATCAGCCGAAAGGATCAACTATCGCGAGCAGAAGCGTCCTGGAAGCACACTTTTTCCTGGAAGATCAACCGCCACAAAGACGGAGCATCTGAAGGACAACCAGGCAAGAGGGTCAACTCCTTTACCCTCCAGTCGATCTCCTGGCACAACAGGCCAACAGTCGACTAGTCGGGTAAAGGGGGGGGCAGCTGTAGACCCCAAATTTTGCCCGGCCTCATAATAAAGACCAGAAGACCTTCTATTCGAAGATGGATGAAGCCTAAGAAGCCACTAGGAGAGACTATTAGGCCCCATATTAGGATAGGAGGGATTTTCGGCATGAAAAAAAGGGTTTTCGCCTTTTAGGGTCGAGACCGCCATCTCGGATTCGAGACCACCGTCTCGCCTTATGAAGGTGGCGAGACCGCCGTCTCGTTTGGAGAGATGGCCGTCTCGCCATTCCTGCAAGGCGAGACGACCGTCTCGACCTGACAGGCGCGAATCCCTATAAATAGGAGCGCCATTCCTCTCATTTCCTACAGTTCTTCCATTCTCTCTCTAGACTTTTCTTCAAATTCTCTTTCTAGAACCCCTCCGAAGCATTTCCGGAGTTTCAGAGAGTTTTCTAGAGTATTTTATAGCGTTTTCGAGTGATTCTGGCGCTGTAAAGAGTGAAGGGCTGCCAAAAAGCACCCTAATTTCAAAGAATTAATAGAAAGCTTGCCTCGGAGGTTTCTATAGTCTCTCTCTCTCTACTTTATCACTTTAATTTTAATTACGCAATAGATATTAGGGCCATGTAGTCATAATCTTAAATTCCGCTAAATAAAGGGTAAAAGCGTATTTTCACCGGTTTATTCATTTAAAGTAGCTGGCCTATCATAGGGAACCCGAAAGGGGCGTCGTAAGGGAACTAACACTTCCCTTACATGTAACTAACTCCCTTACCCAACTCTGGTTCTAATGACCAAAGTTTGTTTTTCGAAAACCAACGCCTTTTAACCCCTTTTTCGATGTTTCCGGTAAAAACATCGGTGGCGACTCCAGAAGAACCCTTCAAAATTAGCTCTTGGATTAGCCCGGTTATCGGACAATCCAAGAGCGCCTTTTCGAAAACCTCGCCCCTAGGTTCATCCCGTTTATCGGAAAACCTAAAGGCGTTGTAACCACACCAATAAAAACGTGAAAATTGGAAAGTCGGAACCATCGCGTCGCTCCGACCGCCTCGTCTTGACGGCGGCGACATCTCTGAATTGAATGATTTTGGATCCTATGTAAAGCTGAATGTGTCTAGTTTATAATGTTTTGAAAATAATGATTTTTGGAGATCTGTAGAAAAAATGATAAATAAAATAGTGAACCAATGTTAGTACCCGTATAGAATAAAATATGACATTTGACCCAATTTTCCAAGCCCAAAATTGCTTTAAACTGTAAAATGGCATCTAGCCCAATCTTCTAGGCCCAAAATTGCTTTAACTGTCCTAAAATTAATAATGAGAAAAAATTATATCAAATAGATTTAAATTAATTAAAATCTAATTATTGGCCCAATGAAGCCCAATTAATAAAAATTCACTAATAATAGAAAGTTAAGCCCAAAACACTAATTAATATAAGTTCAGAAAGGGAAGAAAATATGGGAATATAATGACTCATCAAATAACCCCACACTTAGCCTTTTGCACTCCTGGGCAAAATCAAGAAGCAAAACAAGGAAATAAATTCAAAAACATTAAAGAAAATTATGCAAAGGACAAAAACAAAAATAAAGACAAACAAACACATAAACAGATATACATATTCATCAATGAAACCTGGGAAATGAAAGGAGTAGACAACATCCAACACACAAAGAGTCAGAGGAACCAAATACTCATGGAAATCATCCAAGCATTTCAAAACCTGGCAAGGGGTCAATCGGGACAAAAGGTGAATCAAAGTGACAAAACCTCACAAGATGCACTATATCTCTCATGTGTCTAGGCTACTGTATACTCTCAAAATACTCAAGAAAAGCAAACAACAGATAGACTTGGCAAGCCTCTAAACTCAACACCCAACGCACATGCATAAAAAGATCAAAAGGTCTTTTCAGGTTATAATGGGGGTAGGGACAAGGTAGAGGATATCATATGGGATAAGTAGTTGTGAACCAGAGGAACTAGAGGAGCAATGGGGAAAAAGTCAAAAATAAGCACAAGATGCATGCCCAAAAACCTCTAATATCAAACCTCCACTACTGCCTTTACCTCAACCACAACTTTCCTTTCTTTTTTTATTTTTATTTTTTTTCTATCTTTTATATATATATATATATATATATATATATATCTTTTTTTTTTAAACTACATGAAATACACTGAAAGGAAAACACAAAAACTGTACAGCAGAGATAACCAACTAGCCAGTACATCATCTAATGAAATACAAAATGCACCCCCACACTTATTCAATAACTTATTCCCAAAACAATTCCAAAGCTCCAAAAATCCCTAAGGTTAAGGTAATCATGGTTTTTCACTTAAGGCTTTTAATGAGCTTCAAAATAAATAAAGGGAAACATAGGCTCAAAGGGGCTATTAAAGGAATTAATTCAAGGTAGGCTCATTTGGCTAGAGGCTAATCAGAACAAAAATGCCTTAATCATCTCCAAACATGCATGTGAATCAATAAGTATCAATCAGAGTCAAGCCAAGGCTACTGCGCAAGCAATCAAGAGGCATAACACTCAAGAAAGAACAGGTACTGGCTCAATTCCTCAAAAAGGGTAAGATTGTCGCCTTCAATTCAACCTCTCAAACATCGTAGCCAACTTGACAAGCAGAGAAAAATAGGGATTTCAATCCAAAAAGCATAAAGCAACTCCTATCCCAAGAGTGAAGAAAGTGCCTACTACCTATACAAAACCTAGAAATCAAAGAAAAATATGCAAAATTGTACAGAAAACATAGAATATAAACCTACAATCCTATATCTCCCACCCCACACTTAAATTAGACATTGTTGTCGCCGTCGTCCGTTCTGACGTCCAGGGACATCTCGAACGTTAATGCGAGCGATCGTGAAAAGATGGTTGAGACTCGCGTTTTTGTTAAAAATATGTTCATTGCTTCCGAGGCGCTCAATGCTGAACTATCCTCTAATAGAAGCAAGGTTTTCGAAAAGGGTTCTTTTGGAGTCGCCACCAATGTTTTGACCATAAACATTGGAAAAGGAGAAAAAGACATTGATTTTAATAAAAACCAAACTTGGCCATTATAACCAGAGTCGGGTAAGGGAGTTAGTTACGTGTGGGGAAGGTATTAGCACCCCACAACGCCCCTTTCGGGTTCCCTATGACGGATTAATTCATTTAAGTAAAGATTATAAGAAATTACGCTATTACCCTCTTTTATTCGTACAGTTATTTAAATATGGCTATCTACATGGTTTTATCTACATTGCATACAGAAAGCAGTAAATAAATCAGTAAAAGGGAAGAGAATTGAGAAGAACCTCCGAAGCAAGCTTTATATTATAAGTCCTTTATGCAGAGGATGCTTTGCGGCAATCCTTCGCTCTACAGCAACTCTCCTCTCAAATATAGACTCGACTCGACTAAGATTTCTAGAAGAATCGAATGCCGGAATACAAATTCCTTAACTGATTGTTACCTATTAAAGGCAATCAGAGAGATCATTCGAAGGAGGGAGAGAAGAAGACAAGTCTTGGAGTTGTCTGGGGTCTGAGGTGTGACAAATGAGGCTCCTATTTATAGCCATTTTTCGCCTGTAACTTTGGGATGGCCGTCTGAGTTAGGACGGTCGTCCCAAACACGTTTTCCACGTTGTGCCAATCTGGGACGGCCAGTCTGGGTTGGGATGGCCGTCCCAAATGCAATTTAACACAGGCTGGGACCCCCTGAGGTTTGGGACGGTCGTCCCAAGTTTGGGACGCGCGTCCCACTTGCACAATGACAGTTGGGACGGCCGTCCCAACTCTGGGACGGTGGTCTCGGCCTGTTTAGTCCAATTTTCGCGTTCTGGGACCCTCGGGAAGCTTTCCTTTCCTTTTTCGGACGTAGATTGATGCCGATGTGTGTCCGTTGAAGCTTTATCTTCATGTAGGAAGTCTTTTTGGCCTTTATTAAAGTGTCGGGCGAGCTTTATCTCTGTGTAGGAAGTCTCCTTTGCCTTTATTGTGTGGATGGGTGACGTCCGTCTTATTGCGAGAAGTCTTCTTTTCTTTTATTTGGGAAGCCGGGTGAACTTTGTCTTTGTGTGAAATTCCCCTAGCTTTTATTTGAGAGGCCGGGCAAAATTAGGGGTCTACAGCTGCCCCCTCTTCACCTGCCAAACTAATTTGTTGGTTTAATATACCGACAAAGTTAGTTGGTAGGGGAAGGAGTTAACCCTTTTGCCCGGTTATCCTTCGGATGCTGCTCCTTTGCTGATCCTCCGGATGATAAATATTTTGATAGGTACCAACCCCTATCTGGTTTGAGTCTCCTTTTATAAAGCTCTGGTGAGTACTTACCCTCACCTGGTATAAGTTTGTATTTTACTAGACTTTTGTGAGTACCTACCCCCACTAGGTATGAACCTTGTTTTACAAGGTTTTGGTGAGTACCTACCCTCACCCGGTATGAGTTTGCATTTTGCTAAACTCTTGTGGGTACTTACTTCTGAGGTGCTCAACACTGAACTATCCTCTAATAGAAGTAAGTCTTTGCACCCGTTTTTTGTAATGCTTAGGTGAGTATTTTTACTCCACCTAATGCATTCTGCTAAGTTTTGATGAGTACTGACCCTCATCCGGTACAAAACCTTATTTTTAAGGTTTTGGTGGGTACCTACCCCCACCTGGTACGAATCTGCATTTTTGCTAGATTCTAGTGGTTTTTTACACCTCCACTTGGTGTGAACCCGCATATTGACTAGGTCCTAATGGATTTTACACCCCTATTGGGTGCGAACCTGCATATTGACTAGGTTCTAATGGATTTTACACCCCCATTGGGTGCGAACCTGCATATTGACTAGGCTCTTGTGGTTTTTACACCCCCACTGGGTGCGAACCTGCATATTGACTACGTTCTAATGGATTTTATACCCCCATTGGGTGCGAACCTGCATATTGACTAGGTTCTAAAGGATTTTACACCCCCATTGGGTGCGAACCTGCATATTGACTAGGCTCTAGTGGTTTTTACACCCCCACTGGGTGCGAACCTGCATATTGACTAGGTTCTAATGGATTTTACACCCCCATTGGGTGCTGTCGCCGCCGTCCGTTCCGACGTCCTGGGGACGTCTCGAACGTTAATGCGAGCGGTCGCGAAAAGATGGGAGAGACTCGCGTTTTTTGTTAAAATTGTGTTCATTGCTTCCGAGGTGCTCAACACTGAACTATCCTCTAATAGAAGCAAGGTTTTTGAAAAGGGGTTCTTTTGGAGTCGCCACCAATGTTTTGACCAGAAACATTGGAAAAGGAAAAAAGGCGTTGATTTTATTAAAAACCAACTTGGCCATTATAACCAGAGTTGGGTAAGGGAGTTAGTTACGTGTGGGGAAGGTGTTAGCACCCCCACAACGCCCCTTTCGGGTTCCCTATGACGGATTTATTCATTAAGTGAAGATTATGAGAAATTATGCTTTTACCCTTATTTTATTCGTACAGTATTTAAATATGGCTATCTACATTATTTATCTACATTGCATACAAAAAGCAATAAATAAAGTAGTAAAGAATGAGAGAATTGAGAAAAACCTCCGTAGCAAGCTTTTATATTAAGATTCCGTTATAAGGAGGACGCGTTTCGGCAGTCCTTCGCTCTACAATTGCTCTCCTCTCGACTTACAATATCGACTCGACTAATTTTTCTAGAAGAAATCGAATGCCGGAATAGAAATTCCTTAACTGATTGTTACCTATAATAGGCAATCAGAAAGATCATTCGAGAGAGGGAGAGAAGAAGACAAGTCTCAGAGTTCTCTGGAGTGTCTGGGGTGAGGAATGAGACAAATGAGGCTCCTATTTATAGCATTTTCGCTGCCTGGGACTTTGGGACGGCCGTCTGGGTTGGGACGGCCGTCCCAAACGTGATTTTTGCATTGTGCCAATCTGGGACGGCCTTACTGGGTTGGGACGGCCGTCCCAAACGCAATTTTGTGCACGTTGGGACCCCCTGGGGTTTGGGACGGCCGTCCCGAATGTGGGACGCACGTCCCAACTGCTTAATTGCAGTTGGGACGGCCGTCCCAACCTTGGGATGGTGGTCTCGACCTGTTTTGTCCAGTTTTTGTATTTTGGGACCCCGGGAAGCTTTCCTTGCCGTTTTCGGACATGGATTGGTGCCGATATATGTCCGTTGAAGCTTTATCTTCGTGTAGGAAGTCTTCTTGGCCTTCATTTGTAATGTTGGGCGAGCTTTATCTATGTATAGGAAGTCTCCTTTGTGTGGATGAGTGAACTCCGTCTTATTATGAGAGGTCTTCTTTAGTCTTTTATCGTGCATATGAGCGAATTCCATGTTGTTGCGGGAGGTTTCCTCAGTTTTTGGGAAGCCAGATGAACTCCATCTTCGGGCGAAGTTCCTCTATCTTTTATTTTGAGAGGTCGGGCAAAACTAGGGGTCTACAGGTGTGAACCTGCATATTGACTAGGTTTTAATGGATTTTACACCCCCATTGGGTGCGAACCTGCATATTGACTAGGTCCTAATGGATTTTACACCCCCATTGGGTGCGAACCTGCATATTGACTAGGTTCTAGTGGATTTTACACCCCCATTGGGTGCGAACCTGCATATTGACTAGGCTCTAGTGGTTTTTACACCCCCACTGGGTGCGAACCTGCATATTGACTAGGTTCTAATGGATTTTACACCCCCATTGGGTGCGAACCTGCATATTGACTAGGTTCTAATGGATTTTACACCCCCATTGGGTGCGAACCCGCATATTGACTAGGTCCTAATGGATTTTACACCCCCATTGGGTGCGAACCCGCATATTGACTAGGCTCTAGTGGTTTTTACACCCCGACCGGGTGCGAACCCGCATATTGACTAGGTTCTAATGGATTTTATACCCCCATTGGGTGCGAACCTGCATATTGACTAGGCTCTAGTGGTTTTTACACCCCCACTGGGTGCGAACCTGCATATTGACTAGGTTCTAATGGATTTTACACCCCCATTGGGTGCGAACCTGCATATTGACTAGGTTCTAATGGATTTTACACCCCCATTGGGTGCGAACCTGCATATTGACTAGGCTCTAGTGGTTTTTACACCCCCACTGGGTGCGAACCTGCATATTAACTAGGTTCTAATGGATTTTATACCTCCATTGGGTGTGAACCTGCATATTGACTAGGTTCTAATGGATTTTATACCCCCATTGGGTGCGAACCTGCATATTGACTAGGCTCTAGTGGTTTTTACACCCCCATTGGGTGCGAACCTGCATATTGACTAGGCTCTTGTGGTTTTTACACCCCCACTGGGTGCGAACCTGCATTTTGGCTAGATTCTAGTGGTTTTTACACCCCCACTGGGTGTGAACCTGCATATTGACTAGGCTCTTGTGGGTACCTACCCCCACCTGGTACGAATCTGCATTTTGGCTAGATTCTAGTGGTTTTTACAACCCCACTGGGTGCGAACCTTCATATTGACTAGGTTCTTCTCATTCAATCTTTTGATTGATGAGTTCATACCCTTAACGGGATTTCGGAGAAGTGTTGGCGGCTTACTATCTTTGATCATGCGCCTATTCCTTGGGGAATGATTTGGTTTTTTACCTTGACTTTTTAGTCATCCGGTTTTACTGAGGATTTCATTGCTTTGGCTTTTTCTTTTAGCCATCTGGCTTTTGCCGGGGATTCTTTGTTTTTGGCTTTTAGCCATCCGGTCTTGGCCGGTGATTCTTTGATTTTGGCTTTTCTTTTAGCCATCCGGTTTTTTGCCGGGGATTTTGTCGATTGCCTCTTTTTAGGTGGGAATCCTCTGGGGATTTTGAGTTCTCTTATTGATTGTGCCTCTTGATTAGGCGAAGATCCACTTGGGGATTTTGTTGTGCCTCTTGATTAGGCGAATGCTTCAATAGTGGTGAAGACGTTGAGGGCTTGGATTGCCTCTGAATAGGTTGATGTTCTACCTGAGGATATTTGCTCTTGGTAATACCTCTGAGTAGGCAGATGCTTTATTGGAAGCTTTGTGCTTGTATTACCTCTTATAGGTTGATTTCCCATTTCTTGGGGATATCAGTTTTTTGCTCGCCTTAGGCAGAGGCTCTTCTTGGGAGTGAAGGCTTTGCACTTCGCTGGGGATATCCATATTGGGCGCTATAGGTGATTAACTCCCTGAAGATATGAATTTGTAGTTTGCCTTTGCTGGTAGGCTTGCTGGGGATTTTTCTTTTTGGTAATCCACCGGGGATTTGGTTGTTTTCACGGGGATCTATTTTGAATTTCCCCCTAGGGAGGAATGGAGTTTTTGACTCCTTATTGGATGTCGTTGTTTGAGCTGGCTTTGCCTATGCTCTTATTCCTGCTGGGGAATGGGTTTATATGTGCGCCTTTTTATGCACATTGGCCTTTTCTTTGGATGAAAAGATATCATTTTTCTTTTCTTTTTTAGCGATCCCTGGGGAATTTTTCTTTTCTTAGGGGATCTAATCCTTGATTTGATTTTTTTATGATGATGGAGTCTTGAGCTCCTGGTCTTTTGTGAAGCTCTTCATTTAGCGGAATGAAGAAATTTTCTTCTTTTCTTTTTTTTGGAGATTCACCGAGGAGTCTGTCGGTTTCCTGGTCTTTTGTGAAGCTCTTATTTGAGCGGGATGAAGAGATTTTTCTTCCTTTTGTCTTTTGTAGACTTTTCTTGATATGCTCTTCTTGGAGATTTTTTATTTGGCTTTTTTCGTTGTGGCCTTTATTGGGAATGAAAGTTTTTATTTCTTTTTCGTTGCTCCCTAGTGATATGGAGGATTTGACTTCGTATTTTCTTTGATGGACTTTTGTGTAGTCCTTATTCTCCTTTGGGGAATGAAGCGGAGATTCTGGATGAGTTTGCTTGATGACTCATGTGGTGATGAAGCTGAGTCGTGAGGTAATCCTTTTGTCTTGCCTCTGGAGTAGGCAAGGATCCTCTTGGGGATCATCAAGCCTTTCCGTTGGCTTTTTCATATTGATGACTTCCTTTTCCTTAGATGGAAGGATGTTGATTGAATCTTCAACTGACTCTTTTTGACGATTCATGTGGTGGTGTTGAGTCACGAAGTAATTTTTTATTTTGCCTTTGGAGTAGGCAAGGATCCTCTTGGGGATGATCAAGCCTTTCCATTGGCTTTTTCTTATGTTGATGACTTCCTTTTCCTTGGATGGAAGGATAGTGGTCAGATCTTTAAATGACTATGGTTGATGACTCATGTGATGATGATGCTGAGTCATGGAGTGATTTTGTTTTGCCTCTGGAGTAGGCAAGGATCCGCTTGGGGATCATCGAGCCTTTTCGTTGGCCTTTTTCTTCGATGTACCTTCTTTTATTGGTGTAGAAGGTTGGAGCTAGTTTTCTTGAAGCTCTTTATTTTGTTGGAATGATTTTGATTTCGCCTTTCGCGATTTTGATTTTCATTTAGAGGCTGGATTTTGGCGCCTTCTATTTTCAATCATAAGCATGGAGACTATCCTCCTTATATGCATCTTTATTATTCTTGTTTGAAGAAAATTATTTTTCTTGATTTTGACAAAGTCGTATTATGCAACTACTTTGTGTGTGAATGTCCTAAATGCAATCTAATGTTTATTTATTTTTGATGCATTTAGAAAGTAACTGGCCTTCTCCCGTTGGCTTCTTATGAATACGCCGATGGGCTCCTCCTTTATGACCATGATGATGGGCTCCTCTTTTTATCCATCTCTTGTTTTTAGCCCTATCTTTTGCCTAGACCGCCCTTTACGTGTTTTCAATCTAGCGGGCTGCCTTAATTTTTGCCTATAATATCTTAGGGGGCTTTTGCCTTATCTTTTGCCTAGACCGTTCTTTTGGGATTTCCAATCTAGCAGGCTACCCTGATTTTTACCTAAAAATATCCTAGCAGGCATTTGTTATTTTCTTATTATTTTTTATATGCTTCCCTTTTTTAGATGCATGCTTGATCTTTGATTAAAGGTCTTTGCGCATATTTATGATTTATCAATAAAGAGGCATTTCCATAATATTTGGTCAAGAGAATGGAAATGAAAAGGAATTTTATTGATAAATGAACAAAAGTTTTATTTCTTTTATAGAAGGATTTCAAAAGTATTTAGAAGAATGGGTGGTCAGGGTTGGTTGTACTGTTTAGGCTTATATAGTCATGTCTATGATATCTGCCCCCTAGTTCTCCTAATTGCTTTAGTTGAGATGCCTGAGCTCAGAGTGAAGACTATGCAGACTGCTTGCTTCTGGAAGAATGTTACTTTAGCCGCCTTTTCGGTTTTCGGCTAAAGTAACCATTGCTCTTAGTTTCTCTATTTTTTTATTTACTTTTTTTTTTCTTTTTTTATTACCTCTACTTTTTGCCTAAGACGTATCCTAGCGAGGGATATGGACCCTATCTTTTGCCCAGGGATGCCCTTTGCGGGTTTTCATTCCTGACGGGTCTCGAGCAATGTCTTCAAGCATAATACTTCTTCACCGCATCAGAATTGATTGGGTGTCGAAGTTCTTCTCCATCCATATTGGCGAGGATAAGAGCCCTTTCCGAGAAAGCTCATTTGACCACAAGGGGTCCTTCGTAGTTCACTGCCCATTTTCCAATTTTATCCTTTTGGGCTAGAAGCAACTTATTTACCATTAAATCCTTCTTATGGTAAATGTGAGGGTTGATCTTTTTTCATAAGCCTTTTTTACTTTCCTTTGATAGGCTTGTCCCGACATATAACATTTAGTTGTTTTTCTTAATAAGGTTTAGCTGGTCATATCAGCTTCGAACCCATTCAGCTTCTGTTAAGTTTACTTCCATCATCATGTGCTTTTGTCAACATGATTAGCTGTACCGATTTGCCGTCTCAGATCTTTGCTATAACCGAAGAGTAATCATTTTGAATATAGAGCAATTGCCATGTCAATGCCCCTCTTCCTTTCCTTAGGGATTTCAAGCCTCCTATTGATCACTATATTTCCACATTTTCCTTTATTACTTGAATGCTTTATTGTGAATGGTCAAGAGAAGAGAAAGAAAGGGATTTATTGCAAAGGCTTGTGTTTTAGAGGAAATGTTTTTTTTTTTGTAATAAAAGTTTATGTAAGAATGGCTAGCAAAGGTTGGTTGGTGTTTAGGCTAGTTTAAACAAACGTTTTGTTTTAATGAGGTGGCATCTTCAGCTGATTACTTTATGGCGCCTATTTGTGACTGATTAACTTACCTAGTCCGCCCTTTTGGGTTTTTAGCCTAGGATGTTGTGATGTGTCCTAACTTTGTCTAGGTTCCCCTTTTTCATTTTTTTTGGGATACCTAGCAGACTTTATTTTGTCTATGACGCTTTGATTATTTTGATACATTTTGGAACAAAACGTTTGTCTAACACATGGTTATTTAATGGGGTATAGACATGATTAGCAAGAAGAGAAGCAGATAGTAAGAATAACATTCTTTTGTAATTTCAGGGAAAATGTGTGCCCTAGAGATGCTCGGGGGTCGGGCACACCCCGAGGAGTGATCTCTTAATAGTCCTTGGGTTTACATCCCTTAAAATAGAAAGGAGGACATCTAATGACTAATGCCTGTAGACCCCTAATTTTGCCCGGCCTCTCAAAATAAAAGCAAGAGGAGCTTCGCCCAAAGATGGAGTTCATCCGGCTCCCCAAAACGAGAAGGACCTCCCACAACAAAAGACGGAGTTCATTCATTCACACAATAAAGACCAAAAGAGACTTCCTACACAAAGACAAAGCTCACCCGGCATCTTAATGAAGGCCAAGAAGACTTCCTATATGAAGATAAAGCTTCAACGGACACACATCGGCATCAATCTATGTCCGAAAAAGGAAAGGAAAGCTTCCCGGGGTCCCAGAACGCGAAGACTGGACAAAACAGGCCGAGACCACCATCCCAGGGTTGGGACGGCCGTCCCAACTGCAATTAAGCAGTTGGGACGCGCGTCCCGAATGTGGGACGGCCGTCCCAAACCCCAGGGGGTCTCAGCCTTCGTTAAATTGCATTTGGGACGGCCGTCCCAACCCGGATCGGCCGTCCCAGATTGGCACAACGTGAAAACGCGTTTGGGACGGCCGTCCCAACCCGGACGGCCGTCCCAAAGTCCCGAGCAGCGAAAAATACTATAAATAGGAGCCTCATTTGTCTCATTTCACACACCTCGGACACCGGAGAATTCCTGGACTTGTCTTCTTCTCTCCCTCTCTCGAATGATCTTTCCGATTGCCTTTAATAGGTAACAATCGGTTAAGGAATTTGTATTCCGACATTCGATTCTTCTAGAAATTTTAGTCGAGTCGAGTCCGTAATCGAGAGGAGAGTTGCTGTAGAGCGAAGGACCGCGAAACGCGTCCTCTTTGTAAAAGACTTATAATATAAAGCTTGCTACGTGAGGTTTTTTCTCAATTCTCTTCTCCTTTATCGCTTTATTTACTTCGTATGCAATGTAGATAAATCATGTAGATAGCCATATTTATTAAATAAATAAAATAAGGGTAATCGCGTAATTTCTTGTAATCTGGACTTAAATGAATTAATCTGTCATAGGGAACTCGAAAGGGGCGTTGTTGGGTGCTAATACCTTCGCCACACATAACTAACTCCCTTACCCGACTCTGGTTATAATGGCCAAGTTGGTTTTTAATAAAATCAACGCCTTTTTTTTTCCTTTTCCAATGTTTCTGGTCAAAACATTGGTGGCGACTCCAAAAGAACCCCTTTTCGAAAACCTTCCTTCTATTAGAGGATAGTTCAGTGTTGAACACCTCGGAAGCAATGAACACAATTTTAACAAAAAACGCGAGTCCAACCATCTTTTCGCGACCGCTCGCAGAACGTTCGAGACGTCCCCAGGACGTCGGAACGGACGGCGGCGACAATGCCACTCTTTGCACTAATATCCCTCTTTTCGTGAGATTGTCTTTTTAAGGTACGGAGGGGAGACTTCCCTTTTCATCGTACGACTCGTTCTTTTGTAGGGTTGTTCTTAAAATCTAGTGGCTCTCTTATTCCTTGAGCGTCCTTTCCAAGCCCTTGTCTAGGCTGTATCCATATCTCTTCATTATATGGGCCACTTTTAAATTGCTAGGATGTCTTTCCATATTTTCAAATGTCTTCTTCAGCCGCATCCATTTAAGGTGTGGTGGACGGCTCGCTGATTCGAGTGTAGTTTTTAGTTTGAACCATGATCAACTTGTTGCCTACCACGACTTTGAAATTTCGGTGGAGCGTTGAAGAAACTGCCCTAGCACCGTGAATCCAAGGTCTGCTCAATCTTCCCCTTGGATTCTTTTTTCTTTTCCTCTTCGGTTTCTTTATTTTTCCTTTGTTTTTAGGAGCATTATCTTGTAGCTCCTTGGATGAATAAAATTTTTTGCTTATCATCCTGCCCCCAATGTTGGCTATATTGGAGATATCTTCATTGACGGACAATTCTTTTGTGCATATCCATAGTATAGCTTTATCCGATGTATAAGGGAAAGGACAAGGCATGAATAAGCGCAAAGGTGTTATTGCCTCTTCCCTGATATTATCAATTTGGGTGCTAATGTTTACTTCTTTCTTATTATCTCCTTGTCCCAAATTAATGGCCTTAGTTTTTTCTTACGGGGCTGTATCAATTAAGCTTCTTTTTTTCAACAGTTTTTGCATGTCCGGGGAAATGGTCCCCTCCTCACTGTCTGACTCAATCCATTCGCCTTCAGCTTTCAGATCCCGCAGAGAGTTTTCAATCACGAGACATGACTCGTTTATATGGTCCTTATTTGGGTTTAGATTTTATTCAATTATTTTGGAATGAGAGAGAAAAGAATGAGAAGCATATGAATATTATGAAAAATGCCTTGTTGTATTGATAGATGCAAATATTTACAAAGCCCACTTTAATCAAAAATCTCGTGATCATGGGCGGGGATCACGAGAGATACATCAGAAGCTTTTTGATATATTTTTTTTATTTTATATTTTTTTTTAACCAAAAGATGCACAAAATGGGGAGCCCTAGTTAGCTGGCCTTCTCTACCCATGCTCACTATTCTGGTTGTGATAGAGGTTGGTCATCCGTTTTTGGAGTAGACGCATCAAAGGTAATCGACCCTGCATCTATTTGATTCTGGACCTTGTGCTTTAAGGCCACACAGTTTTCAACGGAGTGTCCCGGAGAGCCTGAATGATAATCACAAATTTCATTAGATTTATACCATTCCGGGTATTGTGGCTCCATCTTCTTAGGAGGGACACGCACGAGGAGCTTGGCGTCCAACAATTTCAGAAGCAGACTTCCATAGGAAGTAGGTATGGAAGTGAATTTCCTCTCTTGTCTGCGTGACTGTCCGGCTAATGGCGAAGAGGAAGAAAGAGTAGCAAAGTTCATGGCATTTACACTTCCCTCCTTTTTCTTGCCAAAGGGCTTCTTTAATGATGCGTGAGATTTCTTAAACTTGGGAGGGAATCGAGTATTTTCGACATCGGTTACCTCCTTTACATCAAATTTGTATCCCTCTAATGCTCTTAATCTCTCCTCTAAGGCAAAAATTCATTGCTCAGAGACCTCATTATGGAAGCATTGTTGGTACATTAACTCTGTCAACTGCGCCATTTGTTCTTTTATGGCATTAAGCTCAACGGTGAGCATATGGTTCTGCTCCTCTAATTGCTCCATCTTCTTGGCTTTTTGAGCGCGAGTGAGAACAGGTAGAAGACCAGTCACTTTCTAAATGATTTAGAGATTTTTATTATTATTGCTTTTTTTTATTATGAATGATCAGTGTGGGATATATATGCCTTAGACAATAGCTTTGGTATCTTCTCAAAAGCTTATGTTTTAAGGGTACCATACCCACTTCAGTGTGATGGTTCCCTTTTTTCAAAGGTTGCCAACATACCTTAGCGCACTCATCTCTTCTAGGAAGGTGATAAACGCACTTGGGTCTCTTTCGCTATTGTCTAAGGATATCTAATGCATCCTAGAATAAATGTGCTTTATGCATGCACTACAAAAATATTTTTTATGACAGCAGATATTGAAAGTGGAATAACTTTTGACTGGGTTGTCCGATTTGGACGTACAGCATGTCAAAACGAAGAGAAAAGGGTGAAGAACCAAGTTGCAAATCGCCAAAGGCGATTTGGCCCAGTAATTTTCCCAAAAAACGTCTCTAAGACCCATATTTTAGGGGTTTATTAAAATGATGAGCATGCTGTAATTATTTTCTCTCTTAGTTTTACCACTTATTGGATGATATGGTATGAATGATACGACTTTGCCAAGAATCTTTTTAAAGTAAAAGGCATTTTTATTGCTTTAATTGTTTTTATAAATTTTTTTGTTGACCCTTTATCTCTTCTGTCGGTCAACGTGGCTACTTAGCTTACAAAGAACCTGAAACTAGGCTAGCTTAACTGAAGACTGTTCGAGATAAAGGTCTTTTATCTTATCACTTTTTTGTGATTTTTAGGGTTTTTCATTTTTTTGTTTGTTGTATGATTACCCTATGCTAATGCATCAATACAAATGCAGCAAACGAATGCACACACAATTCATACATCCACGAGCAGAGCCACGCTTATTTAATCACGAGGTAGGGTTTTCCTGCAGAAACGTGCTTGGTTTAAGTGGTTCTAAACTGTTCTCACCAAGGCCAAAGGTCCCCAAGGTGCCCCCATTATAGGGACCTCTCAATCTCTCAGTCCTCGGGTCATGCACGGAACTCCGTGGCGACATCCTTAGACCAAAAGAAGAGAGTTATCACCTTGAGTTGGTGGTTTCCGACAACGGTTGTAGCCCCGTGTGCCAACAAGCCGGTCGTATCTGCCACCCAGTCCCTAAAGGTATTCACTCTTGCCCCCGGGTATAGAGGGATTGTTTTGTGCAAGGGTTTTTGTGTGCAGTTTGTATTTCAAACAATTTGCAGAAGTAATCATACAACAGTTATTTAAAGCCATACAATAAAAATACAGGAAGGGTAAAGGCGTAATTTCAAATCTTTACTTAGTTTGAATTTTATCCGTCACTAAATGGGATCAACTCTCTAGCTTCCCCAGCGGAGTCGCCATCTGTCACCGCCGTCCGTTCCGACGTCCAGGGACATCTTGAACGTTAATGCGAGCGGTCGCGAAAAGATGGTTGAGACTCGCGTTTTTGTTAAAAATATGTTCATTGCTTCCGAGGCGCTCAACGCTGAACTATCCTCTAATAGAAGCAAGGTTTTCGAAAAGGGTTCTTTTGGAGTCGCCACCAATGTTTTGACCATAAACATTGGAAAAGGAGAAAAAGACATTGATTTTAATAAAAACCAAACTTGGCCATTATAACCAGAGTCGGGTAAGGGAGTTAGTTACGTGTGGGGAAGGTATTAGCACCCCACAACGCCCCTTTCGGGTTCCCTATGACGGATTAATTCATTTAAGTAAAGATTATAAGAAATTACGCTATTACCCTCTTTTATTCGTACGATTATTTAAATATGGCTATCTACATGGTTTTATCTACATTGCATACGAAAGCGATAAATAAATCGAGTAAAAGGGAAGAGAATTGAGAAGAACCTCCGAAGCAAGCTTTATATTATAAGTCCTTTATGCGAGAGGATGCTTTGCGGCAATCCTTCGCTCTACAGCAACTCTCCTCTCAAATACAGACTCGACTAAGATTTCTAGAAGAATCGAATGCCGGAATACAAATTCCTTAACTGATTGTTACCTATTAAAGGCAATCAGAGAGATCATTCGAAGGAGGGAGAGAAGAAGACAAGTCTTGGAGTTGTCTGGGGTCTGAGGTGTGACAAATGAGGCTCCTATTTATAGCCATTTTTCGCCTGTAACTTTGGGATGGCCGTTTGGGTTGGGAGGACCGTCCCAAACGCGTTTTCCACGTTGTGCCAATCTGGGACGACCAGTCTGGGTTGGGATGGCCATCCCAAATGCAATTTAACACAGGCTGGGACCCCATGAGGTTTGGGACGGCCGTCCCAAGTTTGGGACGCGCGTCCCACTTGCACAATGACAGTTGGGACGGCCGTCCCAACTCTGGGACGGTGGTCTCAGCCTGTTTAGTCCAATTTTCACGTTCTGGGACCCCCGGGAAGCTTTCCTTTCCTTTTTCGGACGTAGATTGATGCCGATGTGTGTCCGTTGAAGCTTTATCTTCATGTAGGAAGTCTTTTTGGCCTTTATTAAAGTGTCGGGCGAGCTTTATCTCTGTGTAGGAAGTCTCCTTTGCCTTTATTGTGTGGATGGGTGACCTCCGTCTTATTGCGAGAAGTCTTCTTTTCTTTTATTTGGGAAGCCGGGTGAACTTTGTCTTTGTGTGAAATTCCCCTAGCTTTTATTTGAGAGGCCGGGCAAAATTAGGGGTCTACAATTGTCCTCAATGTAAACATAATCATATCCACTAAACAAATAGGACAAGCAAGATAAAAGAGTCAAAGGGGAAAGAAGAACTCCCTAATCATGGTGGGTCCCGGATCTATCTCCTCAGATGGTACAGGTGTTGAGGTCATCAAGTAGCAACTTTGTTCCGCTAAAACAAACAAAGTCTTCCTGATCATGGTGGTTCCTGGATCTATCTCCTCAGATGGGTGTTTCATGGCATTTAGAATATTAAAGTGCACCACAATGTCATCAAATTCCATGAATAAGGTCCCTGCATGCACATCAATCTTGGTTCGTGCAGTCTTTAAAAATGGTCTTCCTAAAATGATGGGTGCAAAACCACGTGAAAATCCCTCGTCCATATCAAGAATGTAAAAATCAGTACGGAAAATCAACTCACCAACCCTAACTAAGATATCCTCAATGAAACCTATAGGGTGGGTAACACTCTTGTTTGCCAACTGAATAACTATATTCGTAGGTTGCAGGGGTCCAAGAGAAAGAGATTTAAATATAGACAAAGGCATGACATTAATTGAAGCACCCAAATCAAGCACGGCATTCTCAAATTTATTATTGCCAATAATACAAGGTATGAAGAATGTACCTGGGTCCTTACATTTCTCAAGAATGTAAGGAACAGATTTACCTATCAAAGCAGACACATTTCTGCCCATGCTGATTGTCTCACTGCCCTTCATCTTCCTCTTATGGGTGCACAGCTCCTTTAAGAATTTAGCATATCTGGGAATTTGCTTGATGGCATCAAGCGGAGGTATGTTCACCTCAACTTTCCCGAAGGTCTCCGGAATCTCTTTATCGACCTCTTCCATCTTTTTGCTTGGAATTGCTTTGGGAGGGAATGGAAGATGGATAGGAGGCTGTTGTAGGTCAGAACTGGGGCTGGAAGAAGGTCCATCTATATGCAATTTTCGGCTACCAACTGGTTGCTCAGGTGTAGGAACTAAGGCAACTACAGATGAGGGTGGAGGTGTTGCAGTGGGTATGTCAATCTGTTTCCCTGACCTCAATGTGATGGCACTCACATTCTTAGGATTAACCACGATCTGTGTAGGGAGCTTGTCTCGAATTTTGATTTTGCAAGCCGATTCACGACGAGTAGCTAGTTGACCAATCTGGTTGGTTAAACTCCGAATGGAGGCATTATTTTTCCGTTGGTACTCGTATGTTCATCTCGGCCATTTGTTTGACCAATTCCTCTAATGAAGGTGAAGAAGGTTGAGGAGTCTGGTGCTTCATTTTGCTGCCTCGATATTGTTGTTGCATTGGTGGAGGCATATAAGGTGCTGCTTGGACCAGCGGAATTCGAAATGGTGGTGGTGGCAAAGGATTCTACTGCTTGTTGGTGCTCGCTGATTGGACCATCTCGGATTTGGGTGATTCCTCCACCCTGGATTGTATCTATTGCTTGAGAGGTCGGAATTTTGCTTGTTGGTTCGGAGCCCTATTATTGAAAATATTTGCTGCATAAGCTTGTGGAGCTCCGAACACCGTAGACTCATGCAATAATTGGTAGCAATCGGTGGGATGCTCAATTGAAGTACAAAGGCCACAAACCCTTGCAGGTGGTGCAGGTCTCCGATTTGCGGCAAGTTGGGAGACTAGGGTGGTGAGGGCATCAATCTTACTTTCTAGCTTCTTCTCCACTAAATCGATGAACCCACATCATGTACACCTCTAAGGACTATGGCATCACTCCTCATGTTAAATTGTTGGGAATTGGATGCCATCTTCTCAATTAAACCTCTAGCAGCGGCAAGTGTCATGTCTCCTAAAGCTCCTCCACTAGCTGCATCTATCATACTCCTATCCATTGTGTTCATCCCCTCATAAAAGTACTGTAGCAGTAGCTGTTCTGATATTTGGTGGTGAGGGCAACTTGCACAAAGTCTCTTGAACCTCTCCCAATACTCGTATAAGATCTCTCCCATCTGTTGTCCGATACCCGATATATCCTTCCCGATGGCGGTGGTCCTGGAAGCGAGGGAAAATTTTCTCTAGAAAGACTCTCTTCGAGATCATCCCAGCTCGTTATGGAACCAGGAGCTAAGTAGTACAACCGGTCTTTGGCAAGATCCTCCAAAGAGAAAGGAAAAGCCTTCAGGTATATGTGATCTTCAGGAACATTTTGTGGCTTCATGGTGGAGCAGACTATATGGAACTCCTTGAGATGCTTGTGTGGATCCTCACTTGCACGACCATGAAACTTGGGCAACAAATGGATTAGTCCAGTTTTAAGCATACATGGTACATCCTTTTCAGGGTATTGGATACATAAATTTGCATAAGTGAAATCAGGTGCAGCCATCTCCCTGAGAGTCCTCTCACGAGGTCCAATAGGTTGATCACCCATGTTATTAGTTTGGAAATTATCAGAAGAAGGTATATTAGGTGCAGTACTCTCACTATGACTATCTAATGGTTCAGACTCAAGAGATGAATTCCTAGAATGTCTAACTAATCTATGAAAGGTTCTGTCTATCTCGGGATCAAAAGGTTGTAAATGGTCAGGATTGCTACTATTCATGCACTATATTCAACAATTCATGTATTTCCCAAGAGTTAAAAAAAAATCTAAAAAGAAATCAATTATTTACTAGAATGACAACGGTAGACCGTGAATAAGTACACCAGGTAGGTTCCCAAGAAAGAGAGGTGGGTCACTAATGGACACACTTAAGTACCAAGTCTTTCCTAGCCGGAACCCTCCTAGACATGCACTCTCACACTACCAAGCTATATGCAGAGTTTCCTATGAGAATGGAAATTATAATTTTTTTTTAAATAAAGCAAGAAAAACAAATTAGAGATGAAATTGTTTTTTTGAATTATTATTTATATTTATTTTTTATTTTTTATTTTATATATATATATATATATATATATATATATTAACCCAAAAGAGTTTTAGAACAATAGTGGGCTATCAAAATAGTATTAAGAGATATAAGAATGTTAAATTAAATAGAAAATCAAATAAAATATTCAAATAACTGAAAATCAAATAAAATATCTAAATAACGACAAATCAAATAAAATATTCAAATAACTGAAAATCAAATAAAATATTTAAATAACTAAAAATCAAATAAAATATTAAAAACTAGCAATGAAATAAAATATTCAAATAACTAAAAATCAAATAAAATATTTAAATAACTGAAAATCAAATAAAATATTAAAAACTAGCAATCAAATAAAATATTCAAATATCTGAAAATCAAATAAAATATTTAAATAACTAAATATCAAATAAAATATTTAAATAACTGAAAATCAAATAAAATATTAAAAACTAATAATCAAATAAAATATTTAAATAACTAAAAATCAAATAAAATATACCAATAACAACAAATCAAAAAAAATATTCAAATAAATGACAATCAAATAAAATATTTAAATAACTGAAAATTAAATAAAATATTAAAAACTAGCAATCAAATAAAATATTTAAATAACTGAAAATCAAATAAAATATTAAAAATTAACAATCAAATAAAATATTTAAAAAAACTAGCAATCAAATAAAATATCCAAATAACAACGAAACTAAATAAAATATTAAATAACGAGAAAATGAAATAAAATATTTAAATAAAATAAAATAAAAACAAAAAAACGAAAACAGAAACAGAAAATAAAAATTGAAAACCAAGACAAAAATCTTGGTCCCAGGCAATGACGCCAAATTTGATCAATGTCGTACTCGGTCAAATAATTAAAACGAGATAAATGTAGTACTAGGAAGCTTTCCTAGGTCGTCTCCCAAAGACCACAATTTTCTATCAAAGCTTATCAATTTTTAAATTTAGAACAAGTAACAAAAAAGGGAGTTTTTCAAAATTAAAATATTAGATGAAACAGAACAAAACCAGATTATAAAAATGCGGATTAAAAACAGATTAAAATGTAATTAATTTTCTGATTCTAATGTAGTGTCACTTATCCTAGATTACAAAATTAATTCAAAATTAACCAACTAAGCGAAGATAAATCCCAAATTATATTCTAATCCAAAATTAATCAACTAAGCGAAAATTAATCTCAAATTAGCTTTAACCCTTGCTCCAATATGAAATTAACCAACTAAGCGAAGATTAATCCCAAATTTTCCTTAACCCTTATTCCAACATGAAATTAACCAACTAAGCGAAGATTAACCCCAAATTATCCTTATACAATTAAGCATTGCATACATCACATAATCTCATATCTAACACAGAATTAAGCAAACTGTGATATAAGTTTCGGTTTATTAAGCATAAACAGATTATAATTCAATACTGAGATTAGAAGATGAAGAGTTAAGAGAACAAACAAAATGAAATTGAAGAACAAAACCTCAAAGATCTACTTGCATTCTTCTCAGAAAATCAATACAAAGATTTAGCTATCCATGGAAAGTTGAAAACACAATAGAAGAAACATAATTAAAATCGAAACAAGAATTTAAAAATAATGACAGAAGAGTAAACAAACTTGAATATAAATTGCAGAAGATGAAAGGCGGTTGTGTGGTGGCTGCGAAGTCCTTGTGTGTTGTCTATCTCCCAATGTGTGATGTGCCTCTCTCATATAAATAACCCTAACCCTAATCTTTATTGAGGTTTGGGCTCAACTGGTCCATGAAACACATCATAAGTTGGCTTTAGTGCAGGTCCGTGAACTTTAAACACGTGCAGTGTTTTCAATACTTATCCAAATTAAGCGATTTAGGTATCCTTTGAAATCCTTTTGAGTTAGCTTTAAAACGCCACCATTGCTACTATTTTTGGAGGTCTAATGAATTTAGGAGACTTAAATTACTGAAGCATGTCCATTGGGCCGGCCTGGTGCGCTTGACCCGTGTTGGATAATTTATGTAAAATCCAATTGGAGATCTGTAGAAAAAATGATAAATAAAATAGTCACTAGTATAAAATAGGCTTTTAACATTGGTTCCCAGGGACTTTTAACATCGGTTCTAGAACCGATGTAGAAAGTGTGACTTTCCACATCGGTTGTAAGGAACCGATGTAGAAAGTCTAATATTTTTTTTATTTTATTTATTCATAACACATCTCTAATTACCCTATCTATTGATCTAGAGTTTCCTAGACTATCCTCTCCCTTTTATATTATATTTTTATTATTTATATTTTTTAGGAATTTGAATTATTATCAGATTAAGAGAATTGTCACTGGCAAGATTCGAACCCAGTACCTTAGAGTCGGAGGTGATACTCCAACCACTAAGCTACCAGGATTTTCCGATAATAACTTATACATAAATTATATTTATATACAAATAAAAATGTATATCCATGTAAATATATAAATATAAAATATATAAATACAAATACAAATATATTTATATATTTATATGTTGGATGTGAGGACGCGCTCGAGGATGAAAGTGTGTGTCGAGTGAATTTTTAAAATTTGATGTCAAATTTGTGAGCGGGTCTCTTTATATGGATTATAACTTAATGACAAAATATAATATTTATAATTTATTTATATAATGATATAAAATAATTTTTTTCTTTATTTTATATCATTATATAAATTAATTATAAAGATTATATTCTATATTATTATAAATAAATTATAAAGATTATATTCTATCATTAAATTACAAATTCATATAAAGAAACTTGCTCACAAATTTGACATCAAATTTTGAAAACCCACTTGACACACACTTTTACTCTCGAGCGCGCTCTCACATCCAACATATAAATATATAAATATATTTGTATTTATATTTATATATTTTATATTTATATATTTACATGGATATACATTTTTATTTGTATATAAATATAATTTATGTATAAGTTATTATCGAGAAAATCTTGGTAGCTTAGTGGTTGGAGTATCGACTTCGACTTCAAGGTATTGAGTTTGAATCACGCCGATAACAATTCTCTTAATTTTATAAAAAGACTTTCTACATCGGTTCATCTGGGAACCGATGTAGAAAGTGTTTTTTACATCGGTTCATCTGGGAACCGATGTTGAAAGTCTTGAATTCACTTTCTACATCAGTTCTTAAAGAACCGATGTGGAAGGCCCGATGTTAAAAGTGATTTCTGTACTAGTGAGTGAACCAATGTTAGTACCAGTATAGAATAAAATATGACATTTGACCCAATATTCCAAGCCCAAAATTGCTTTAAACTGTAAAATGGCATCTAGCCCAATCTTCTAGGCCCAAAATATCTTTAACTGTCCTAAAATTAATAATGAGAAAAAATTAGATCAAATAGATTTAAATTAATTAAAATCTAATTATTGGCCCAATGAAGCCCAATTAATAAAAATTCACTAATAATAGAAAGCTAAGCCCAAAACACTAATTAAAATAAGTTCAGAAAGGGAAGAAAATACGGGAATATAATGACTCATCAAATAGGAAAGATTTTTGTTAAGAAAAATAAGAAATTCCACCCAAAGGGTCGAGACCACCGTCCCGTTTGGCGAGACAGCGGTCCCGACCTAATAGATGCAAATTCCTATAAAAAGGGGGACTTTCTTACTCTACTGTACCACTTTCTCTACTGTACTACCCTCGAATTATTCTCCTAGGATCCCTCTGAAGCATTTCTAGAGTTTCTTAGAGTTCTTAGAAAGTGTTCTAGAGTGTTACGAGAAAGAGCGATCATCATTGTAGAGCGTGGGGTTTGCCAAAAAGCACCCTCTTTCAAGAACATACTATAAAAGCTTGCTTCGAAGGTTCCTATATACTCCCTTCTCTAATTTACTGCTTTTTAGATAATATCATTGTGCATTAGTCATTTAGGGCCTTGCAGTCGATAACTTAATTTTCACAATGAATAAATAAGGGTAAAAGCACAATTTTATAGTTATTATTTCTTTATAAAAAAAGGTCCATCATAGGGAACCCGAAAGGGGCATCATAGGGAAGCTAATACCTTCCTTACACGTAACTAACTCCCTTACCTAACTCTGGTTGTAATGACCAAAGTTGGTTTTTCTTTAAAAAAATCACTGCCTTCTTTTTCCTTTTCCAATGTTTCTGGTAAAAACATTGATGGTGACTCCTCGAACCTTTCGAAAACCTCGCTTTTAGGTCTAGCCCGGTTATCGGAGAACCTAAAAAGCGTTGAACCACACTTTTAAAAATGCGAGTCTAACGAAACCATCGCGTTGCTCCGACTGCCTCTTTTGATGGCGGCGACAATGCAAATAGCAGGACTGATTCCAGGAAGGTCAACTAATGTCCAACCTATGGCTTTCTTATGTAGTTGTAGAACCTGCAACAATTTCTCTTCTTGTTCCTATTGCAGATTACTAGAAATAATAACTGGTTGCTTATTATCTGCATCTAGAAAGACATACTTCAAATGCTCAAGCAATGGCTTAAGCTCTAAGTTTGGGGGTTGCACTGTGGAAGGTAACTCTGGTTTGGTTACTGGAGTATCAAGGGATGCTAGAACCTGTTGACCAGTTTCTGCAGAATGTAATTCAGAATCTGCAACCTGAAAATCTAAATCTACACTTGTAATGGCAATATTAATCTGTGCACATATATTACAAATAGTAGCATCATCACAACAACAACTAGTTGAAGCAGAATGCAAGTCAAAGTCTAAATATAAATATAAATCTAAATCTAAATCTAAAGTAGAAAGATCTAAGGCAGAAAAATCAGAACAAGAATCAGAATTTACATTTGTAAAATTATCTACTAAATCATCAACTAAATCTACATAGAAAACAGAATGCTCTTCAGCATGAATTTTCATGTTTTCAAATATGTTGAACTTCACAATATCATCTCCGAACTCCATAGATAGTGTGCCAGAGTGAACATCAATTTTGGTTCGCGTGGTCATTAAGAATGGTCTTCCTAAAATCAGTGTTGGTTTTGGTAGATTATCCTGCATATCAAGAATGTAAAAATCTGCAAGAAAAATCAAATTATTAACTCTGACCAACACATCCTCTAAGACTCCAAGTGGTTGTACAACACTCGTATTTGCAAGTTGAATGATAACTCTAGTTGGTTTCAAATCACCAAGCTGCAAGGACCTGTATACTGAAGTAGGCATCACATTAATGGAAGCTCCCAAGTCTAGCATGGCATCCGCAAAAGTGAGATTACCAATAGTGCAGGGAACAGTAAAAGTTCCAGGATCCTCACACTTTTGTGGAAGGCTAGACTGTGGGAATGGAGAGATATGTGAACTCTGTATAAGTGCAGAAACATTTCATCCCAGGTTGACCTTTTCATTTGTTTTTAATTTTCTCTTATTAGTACATAATTCTTTTAAAAACTTTGCATACCTGGGAATCTGTCTAACAGCATCAAGCAAAGGAATATTAATTTCTACCTTCTTAAATGTTTCCAACAACTCTTTTTCCAAATCTGGTTTCTTTGATTGCATATTTCTAAAAGGAAAAGGAAGAGGGATTTTCTATTCTATAGGAGGGTGTTGTGTAGGTACATCATCATGTAAATTTTCTAGTATTTTGTCTTGTTGTTGTAACTCCTTACCACTCCTTAATGTAATATCACTTACATTACCTTTTGCATTTATAACTGTTTGAGAAGGCAGATTACTAGAACCTTGAGACTGAACCTGATTTAATTAGCTAGCAAGCTGTCCAACCTGAATTTTTAAATCTTGAACAATTATGTTCATGTTTGGTTGGAACTACAAGTTGCTTTGTTGGAATTGCATCGGTTGAACTGCCATTTGTTACATCATCTCCTGAAATGAAGGTTCACTTTTCTGTGCAGGAGGTGGTGGTGGTAGAGGTTGTTGGGTTTGTTGTGGTTGTTGTTTGAATGGAGGTTGATATTTTCCAGCAAGTTGAAATGAATTATGTTGTTGTTGTTGTTGCCCCCATTTCAAGTTTGGACGGTCCTCCATCATGGGTTGTATGTCTGGGAATATGGGTTATATTACTGCTGTTGTGGAGGTCTATATTGTGATTGTTGGTTGGTGTAAACTCCAGAAACATTAGCATATGTTTCTTGAAGAGTAGGGCATGCATCTGTTGGATGTTCAATGGAAGTACAAATGCTGCATGTCGCCTCCGTCAAAACGAGGCAGTCGGAGCGACGCGATGGTTCCGACTTTCCAATTTTCGTGTTTTTATTGGTGTGGTTACAACGCCTTTTGGTTGTCCAATAACCGGGCTGAACCTAGGGGCGAGGTTTTCGAAAAGGGGCTCTTGGGTTGTCCGATAACCGGGCTAACCCAAGAACTAGCTTTGAAGGGTTCCTCTGGAGTCGCCACTGATATTTTTACCGGAAACATCGGAAAAGGAGTAAAAAGGTGTTGGTTTTTGAAAAACCAACTTTGGTCATTAGAACCAGTGTTGGGTAAGGGAGTTAGTTACGTGTAAGGGAAGTATTAGTTCCCTTATGACGCCCCTTTCGGGTTCCCTATGATAGGCTAGCTACTTTGAATAAATAAACTGGTGAAAATACGCTTTTACCCTTTATTTGCGGAATTTAAGATTACGACTACATGACCCTAATATCTATTGCATAATTGAAAATAAAGCAGTAAAGTAGAGAGAGAGTGTAGAAACCTCCGAGACAAGCTTTCTATTAATTTTTGGTAATTTGGGTGCTTTTTGGCAGCCCTTCACTCTTTACAGCGCCAGAAAACTCTCGAAAACGCTACAAAAACTCTTAGAAACTCTCAGAAACTCCAAAAATGCTTCGGAGGGATTCTAGAAAGAGAATTTGAGGAAGTGGCTAGAGAGAAAATGGAAGAACTGTGTGAAATGAGGGGAATGGCGCGACTATTTATAGGGATTTGCGCCTGTCAGGTCGAGACGACCGTCTCGCCTTGCAGAAATGGCGAGACGGTCGTCTCGCCAAACGAGACGGCGGTCTCACCACTTTCGCAAGGCAAGACGGCAGTCCCGAATCCGAGATGACGGTCTCGACCCTAAAAGGCGAAAATCCTTATTTACATGCCGAAAATCCCTCCTATCCTAGTATGGGGCCTAATAGTCTCTCCTAGTGGCTTCTTAGGCTTCATCCATCTTCGAATAGAAGGTCTTTTGGTCTTTATTATGAGACCGGGCAAGATTTGGGCTCTACAGCTGCCCCCCCTTTACCTGACCAGTCGGCTGTTGGCCTGTTGTGCCAAGAAGATCAACTGGAGGGTAAAGGAGTTGACCCTCTTGCCCGGTTTCTCTTCGGATGTTCCGTCTTGCGGCGGTTGATCTTCTGGGGAAAATTTGTGTTGTGCACCTCTAGGATACTCCTTCTGACGGTAGTCGATCCCTTCGGTTGACACATGGTAGAACCTCAGGATACTCCTTCTAACGGTAGCCGATCCTTCGGTTGATGGGTACAAACCCCCCATCAGGCTGGTAGTTGCAGTCCGCTGTGTGTTGAATTGGATGAGTATGAACCCCCCATCAGGCTGGTAGTTGTAATCTGCTGTGTGTTGGACTAGATGAGTATGAACCCCCCATCAGGCTGGTAGTTGCGACTTACTGATCCGGCTTGAGCACAGATCAGGCGCACTTGCGTGCGCGGGTTGATAGGTATGAACCCCCTATCAGGCTGGTACAGTCCACTACGTAGGACTGGTGGTGGTGGCGGCTTACTGCTCGGGTGGCTCATGCGCCGAGCGTTGAGATGTGCTTTCTTTGCTTTTTGTTTGTCTTTTTCTGGGAATGGTCGTCCGGTCTGCGCCGGGGATTTTGTTGGTGTTCATCCAGCTTGTTGGTTGCCGGGGATTCTTTGTTTTTGATTTTTTTGGTGGTGATCACCCGACTCTTGCTTCGTTTGTCGAAGAAACTTTTGGTGAAGTCTTACCGGGATACTTCTGGGTGCTTTATATTTTCGGGTGCAACCATAAAGTTGAATGCTTTTTGATTTTTATTTGTTTGGAATATGTTTGTTTGTTTTTGATTTTTACAAAGTCATTTTTGTGCAACTATTTGTGTATAAATGTTTTTGATGCAATCTATTTTAGTTGGGGGCATCTAGAAAGTGACCAATACTTTCTTTTTTGTTCTCTCGTGACTTATTCTTTTGGAATTTTGTTTTAGCCCTATCTTTTGCCTAGACCTCCCTTTGCGGGTTTTCGATCTAGCGGGCTTAACTCTTGCCTAAGATATTTTGGTGGGCTTCTTCTTTTTATGAAGGCCTTTAACTTTTTCCTAGACCGCCCTTTGCGGGTTTTCGATCTAGTAGGCTATCCTGTATTTTTTGCTTGGGACGGCCCTGGTCGGTGCTGTTTGTCTTGTTTTTCTTATGCTTTCTCGTATTGTTTGTTTTATGCATACTTATGTTTCGTTAATACAGAGGAATTCTTGCAAGTAGGTAAAGAGAAAAGAAGACAATTTTTATTGATATAAATGAATGATTTATTTTCACAAGAGGATTTACAAAGGAATTTATAAGCAGGGCTGGCCAAGGTTGGCTGAATTGTATAGGGTATAACAACCACGCCCATGATTTCTGTTTCTCTGCTTTTCCTGGTCGCTTCAATTGAGATGCTCGAGCTCGGAGTGAAGATCATGCGAAGTCTGCTCGCTTCTGTGAAGGTATATTACCCTAGTCGCCTTTGCGGTTTTCGGCTAAGGTAATTATTGCTCTTTTTTTTTTTTTTCTTCTCTCTTCTTTTTCTTTGAAACCTCTAATTTTTGCCTAGGACGTATCCTAGCGAGGAATGCGAACCCTATCTTTTGCCCAGGACGCTCTTTGCGAGTTTTCATCCTAACGGGTCATGAGCAATGTCTTCAGGCGTAGTATTTTTTCACCGCGTCTGAGTTGACAGGATGTCGAAGCTCTTCTCCGTCCATGCTGGTGAGGATGAGGGCTCCTCCTGAGAAGGCTCGCTTGACCACAAAGGGTCCTTCGTAATTTGCTGTCCATTTCCCGATTTTGTCTTTCTGGGTTGGTAGCAGTTTCTTTATCACTAGATCCCCCTCTTGGAAGGTGCAGGGATTGACCTTCTTGTCATAGGCTTTCTTGATCTTCTTTTGGTAAACTTGCCCCCGACATATGGCGTCTAGCCGTTTTTCTTCAATTAGGTTCAGCAGATCCTACTGACTTTGGACCCATTCGGCTTCTATTAATTTTGCTTCCATAACAACTCGCAGGGAGGGTATTTCGACCTCTACTGGTAGTACGGCCTCCATTCCGTATACGAGGGAAAATGGAGTAGCCCCTGTGGAGGTTCGTACTGACGTTCGGTAGCCGTGTAAGGCGAAGGGAAGCATCTCATGCCAATCTTTGTAGGTTACTACCATCTTCTGGATGATTTTCTTAATATTTTTATTGGCTGCCTCTACTGCACCGTTCATCTTTGGTCGGTACGGAGAAGAATTGTGGTGTTGAATTTTGAAGACTTGACATAGTTCCTCCATCATTTTATTATTGAGATTGGTCCCATTATCGGTAATGAGTTTATGGGGAATGTCGTACCGACATATAATATTTTTCTTGATGAAGGTAGTCACCACTTTGCGCGTCACGTGCGCATACGATGCTGCCTCAACCCATTTGGTGAAGTAGTCAATGGCCACCAAGCTAAAGCGATGACCATTGGATGCTTTAGGTTCAATGGGTCCGACGACGTCCATGCCCCACATAGAGAATGGCCATGGTGTAGCCAAGGTACTGAGAGGTGCGGGCGGCACGTGGATATTATTGGCGTAGATTTGGCACTTGTGACTCTTTTTAGCATACTAGTGACAATCGGCTTCCATTGTGGACCAAAAATATCCTGCCCTTAAGATCTTCTTTGCCATGACATGCCCAGGTGCGTGGGTCCCAAAAGCTCCTTTGTGGATTTCTCTTATCAAGGTTTGGGCTTCTTCTTGGTCCACACACCTTAAGAGAGTGGAATCGAGACTCTTTTTGTAGAGGGTTCCTTCAAGCAACGTGAACCCTATTGCCCTTTTATGAATGGTTCATTTATCGTTGTCATTAATTCCTTCGGGATATTCGCCCCTCACGAGATATTGCTTGATGTCATGATACCAGGGATTTTGGTCGCGCTCACCATTTACTGCCATGCAAAAAGCTTGTTTGTCATGCAGCTTAATTTGGATGATTGGCATCTCATGTTCTTGAACCAAAGAAAACATGGATGATAGAGTGGCAAGGGCGTCAGCGAATTGATTGTCTTCCCGAGGAATATACTGGAAGGTGACGCTTTACATTCTTGAGACTAAGTCTCGGATGTGCTCTAGATATGGGATTAATTTAGAGTTGCGGGTTTCCCATTCACCTTGAGTTAGTAGATGACAAGGGATGAATCACCGAAGACTTTGAGTTTAGTAACCCCATGATCTAGAGCTGCTTGGATCCCTAGTGCGCATGCTTCGTATTCGGCCATGTTGTTGGTGCAGTCGAAATTAAGCCTGGCCGTTACAGGGATGTGTTTCTTTTCAGGGGATATCAAAATAGCTCCTATCCCGTGTCCAAGCATGTTTGAGGCCCCATCGAAGAACATGGTCCATGCCTCTTCTTTGGTCTCTTCGTGTTCGATGTGCATGATATGTTCATCGGGAAAGTCGTCTTGTAGGGATTGATATTCATTGGTTGATCCATGGGCAAGATAGTCTGCTAGGGGGCTACCCTTAATAGCTTTTTGGGTGACGTGAATGATATCGAATTCTGAGAGGAGCACTTGCCACCTAGCTATTCTTCCAGTTAGAATGGGCTTCTCGAAGAGGTACTTGATTGGGTCCATTTTGGAGACCAACCATGTTGTATGCCGAGCCATATATTGTCGGAGACGCTGAGTGACCCATACGAATGCGCAACAGGTTTTTTCGAATGGTGTATAACGGGTTTCATAATCTACGAATTTTTTGCTGAGATAGTAAATGGCTCACTCCTTCTTCCCAGTTTCATCTTGTTGACCGAGCACGCATCCCATGGACTCTTCAAGTATTGACAAGTATAGGATCAGAGGTCTTCCTTCAACAGGTGGTACCAATACTGGCGGATTTGTTAAGCATGTTTTGATTTTATCAAATGCTTGCTGGCATTCTTCATTCCACACCGTTGGTTGATTTTTGCGCAACAGTTTAAAGATGAGTATACATTTATCCGTCAACTGCGCGATGAAACAGGAAATGTAGTTAATTCGGCCTAGAAAACCTCTGACCTCCTTTTTCGTGCTTGGTGGAGGCATTTCCAAAATTGCCTTGGTTTTGTTGGGGTCCACTTCAATTCCTCTTTTGCTGACAATGAACCCCAATAGTTTTCCTGAGCGTACTCCGAAAGTACATTTTGCCGGATTTAGTTTAAGTTGATACTTCCGAAGTCGGTCAAAAAGCTTTTTGAGGTATTGAATGTGGTCCATCTCATTTCTGGACTTGGTAATCATGTCATCCACATATACCTCTATTTCCTTGTGGATCATGTCATGGAACAGTGTGACCATAGGCCTTTGATAAGTAGCCCCTACATTCTTGAGTCCAAAAGGCATTACACGGTAGCAAAAGGTGCCCCATGGTGTGATGAAGGAGCTTTTTTCTCTGTCCTTGATGACCAACTTAATTTGGTTGTACCCTGCGTACCCGTCCATGAAGGAGTAAAGTGTGTTGGTAACGGTATGGTCTACTAGCGTGTCTATATGTGGTAGGGGAAAGTCATCTTTTTGACTTGCTCGATTGAGGTCCCTATAATCCACACATACCCTGACCTTCCCGGTCTTTTTGATGACAGGTACTATGTTGGTCAACCACTCTGGGTATTTGGAAACTACTAGGAAATTGGCGTCCAATTGTCTCTGTACCTCTTCTTTTATCATTAAGGACTAGTCGGGTTTGATTCTTCTGAGCTTTTGCTTTATAGGTTGGAACCCTTCTTTCAATGGCAATCTATGCTCCACTATACTCGTGTCGAGCCCGGGCATGTCATGATAAGACCAAGCGAATACATCCATTGATAGTCTCGGGTCGGAGGCTGGAGGCCAGTTCCTCCCTACCACTGCACCCCCATTTTTCTGCCAGGGGGAATGACGGGAGCCATGAGGACGGCTCCCACGGGCCAGCTCCCGAAGTCCTTGAGGGCCTTCAGGAAGAAATAGCCAGGGTTGCACCGGCGCCTCTGGCTCATGCAGTAGAGGACGAATAGGTCCGAGAGGGTTACTTTACCCTGACTCTCTTTTCGCCCGTGGATAGTCCCAGCTAGTAGCTTGTGGCAGATGCGGAGGGCGGGGGGAAGTGCCGAGCCCTTCATCAGTGTTGGCAGGGTGTGTGCCCCGGTCAGCTCCTCCCACATTTCGCCGGCGGTGAGATTGATGGGGCGTGCGCAGATGGCCTCCTGGTAATCCCGAGTGAGGACTTCCTCGGGCTGGACGAATCTAATGGATACGTTGAACTCGTCCAGGGTGGTGGTCCGGTACATCCCACCCATGAAGTACGTCACCATTTTTTTCGGTGACAAACCCGGTACCATGGAGGGGGTCTCGGTGTAGGAGATGGAGGCGAGGAACTCTAACACCGCCTGAGGGTAGACGTGGGTAGGTGGAGGCTGGAGGAGGAAGCGTCATCCTATGTTGTCGATGTGAGCGCGGACATCGTCCTCCCACCCGAATTCGGCGAGGATGCCGAAGTCCAATCTTAGCATGGGGTGCCAGGTATACCCCCGTATGTGCTCTAGGCGGGCCTAGTGCAGTGGTGAAAGCTGTGTGGGGTCCTGCGGAGCGGGAGCTGAGGAGCTGCTAGGGCCGACAGAGCCTCTTCTCTTTCTAGACTGATCTCCACGCTGCATTTTGATAGTAGGGTGCTTGAGAGTAAGAGAATGGAGGGTAGGAGTGCCAGAGAAGGTGTGGAGACCCCCCCTTAGGCCCCTCTATTTATAGAAAATTTTTCAGATTTGGGACCGCCGTCTGGGAAGTCGAGACGGCGGTCTCGATTTCACGCTATCCGGGACGGCCGTCTGGGACCTCGAGACGGCGGTCTCGACTTTGGCCTTAAGCGAGACGGCCGTCTCGCCAAGCAAGAAGGCGGTCTCGTTTTTTATCAAGTCGAGACGGTGGTCTCGTTGGTCGAGACGACAGTCTCATTTTGCTGAAAATCGAGACGACGATATGGACATACGAGACGGCGGTCTCGATTTTGATATTTTTTTTTTTAAGAAAATAGGACCTGGTTCATAAATATTTTATGCATGCAATGTTTTCATGTTTGATGTCCTATAATGTCTATTTCATTTAGTTTTTCAGAAGGATTTAACTGATGTGTCTTGTAGCGACGAGTGTCATCTGATCTGCATTCTTGTATTTGGCTGTACCATTCTGGACTTCTTGTGACCGAAGAATAATTTGATTTTTCTTTCTTTCTTTTTCTTTGCTTTTTCTTTCTCTCTCTCTTTTTGGTAGAGTACACTTGGCTATGTTAGTGTCCCTTTTTCTTCACTTTTAGGGGTTTCAATCCTCTTGTTGACTATACGCCTCCATATTCCCAAATTAATTGTTAGAATAATGTTGTGAGGGTCAAGAGAAAAGAAGTAAAAGGGTAAATTCAAGGGCTTGTGTTTTAGACGATTAATTTTTATTTAGAAAAAGGTTTTTGTAAGAATGGCTGGCTAAGGTTAGGCCTAGGTTTTTAAGCTTTTTGTCTAAGCAAACGTTTCCTTTTTTGTACTTGCGCCTTAGCTTATTTCCATTGCTTTTTATGGCTAGTTGATCTCCCTAGATCGCCTTTTGTGTTTTCGAACTAGGATATTGTGTTTTGGCCCTATCTTTTGCGTAGCACCCTTAGTGGGTTTCCTACCGGGTATTTTGCCCCCTCTTTTTTGGCCTTTGGCTTCTATGGGCTTTTTTTTGTGTTATTATTATTTTTTCACAATATTGGCGAAACATGACTTTCTTTATGGGGAGGTAAAGCCTTATTTTATGCTTCTAATCAACTAGCTTGATTGTAACGGCAATGACAAATTTTGATTATATAGATGCGCTTTTTGTTCTTCTTCTTTTTTGTTTACTTAGACAAGGTTATTGTGAGGTCTAGTCATGAAATAGTAAGAAGAGAATCAGATAGTAAGAAGTGTATTCTTTATTAATTAATAAGGAAATATGTGCCCTGAAATGGTCGGGGTCAAGCTAGCCCCGGGGGATAATCTCTAACAATCATGGGGTTTACATCCCTTAAGTGAAGAAAAAGATTTCCTAATGACTAGGGTAGCTCTTGACGCTTGCATCCCTCCGCTTCAGAATATTTGCTTGAGTGTGCGGAGGAGAGACTTCCCTTTTCTTCCTTCTGCTCGACCCTTAGTAGGGTCATATCCTAGGCCACATTTGAAAGGATTATCTTTGAATTCTGGGGGTTCCCTCATGCCTTGGGAATCTGCCCCCAGTCCTTGGCCAGGATGGTAACCATGCTTCATCATCATGCGGACTACCTTTGTGTTTTTAGGAAGTCTCTCTACGTTGGCAATTTCGAGCGCTTGAAAAGATGTTTCAAGGGCCTCTTCAGCCGCATCCACATAAGGTTGGGTGGACGGTCCACTGATTAGGATATCATCTTCTGCTTGGACCGTGACCAATTTGTCATCCACTATGAACTTGACTTTTTGGTGGAGCGTTGAAGGTACTGTGTAGACCCCTAATTTTGCCCGGCTTCTCAAAATAAAAGCTAGAGGAACTTCGCCCGAAAATGGAGTTCATCAGGCTTCCCAAAATCGAGGAAACCTCCCACAACAAAGACGGAGGTCACCCATCCACACAATAAAGGCAAAAGAGACTTCCTACACGAAGACAAAGCTCGCCCGACATCTTAATGAAGGCCAAGAAGACTTCCTATATGAAGATAAAACTTCAACGGACACACATCGGCATCAAACGACGTCCGAAAAAAGGAAAGGAAAGCTTCTCGGGGTCCGGAACGCGAAGACAGGCCAAAGCGGTTTGGGACAGCCGTCCCAAGCTGGGACGGCCGTCCCAAACACACTGGCCGTCCCAAACACAAAAAATGCATGTGAGACGCACGTCTCACATTTGGGACGCGCGTCCCAAGCCCCTAAATTCAAATGGGACGGCCAGTCCCAAATGCACCAGGCCGTCCCAAATTGTCCCGAGTGTAAAAGTGCGGTTGGGACGGCCGTCCCAACCCGGACGGCCGTCCCGGATGTCCAGGCGAAAAATGGTTATAAATAGGAGCCTCATTTGTCTCATTCCTCACACCGGACAACTCGGAAGACTTGTCTACTTCTCTCCCTCTCTCGAATGATCTTTCGATTGCCTTTAAAAGGTAACAATCGGTTAAGGAATTTGTATTCGGCATTCGATTCTTCTAGAAAATTTAGTCGAGTCGAGTCTGTAATCGAGAGGAGAGTCATTGTAGAGCGAGGACTGCAGAAAAGCGTCCTTATTGTAACGAGTTGATATATAAAGCTTGCTACGGAGGTTCTTCTCAAATCTCTTCTCCTTCTACTGCTTTATTTATTGCTTCATAAAATGTAAATAAAACCATGTAGATAGCCATATTTACTGTACAAATAAAATTAGGGTAACTGCGTAATTTCTCATAATCTTCACTTAATGAATTAATCCGTCATAGGGAACCCGAAAGGGGCGTTGTGGGGTGCTAATACCTTCCCCACACGTAACTAACTCCCTTACCAGACTACGGTTATAATGGCCAAGTTGGTTTTTATTAAAATCAATGCCTTTTTCTCCTTTTCCAATGTTTATGGTCAAAACATTGGTGGCGACTCCAAAAGAACCCTTTTCGAAAACCTTGCTTCTATTAGAGGATAGTTCAGTGTTGAGCACCTCGGAAGCAATGAACACAATTTTAACAAAAAACGCGAGTCTCAACCATCTTTTCGCGACCACTCGCATTAACGTTCGAGACGTCCCAGGACGTCGGAACGGACGGCAGCGACAGATGACGACTCCGCTGGGGAAGTCCGAGAGTTGATCCCATTTAGTGACGGATAAATTCAAACTAAGCAAAGATTTGAAATTACGCCTTTACCCTTACGTATGTTTTTATTGTATGGCTTTAAATAAGCTGCTTGTATGATTATTTACGCAATTGTTTGAAATATAAATTGCACACAAAAACCCTTGCACACAACGAGTCCCTCTATACTCGGGGGCAAGAGTGAATACCTATAGGGAGTGGGTGGCAGATACGATCGGTTAGTTGGCACACGGGGCTACTACCGTTGCCGGAAAACCACAAACTCAAGGTGATAACTCTCTTCTTTTGGTCTAAGGGTGTCGCCACGGAGTTCAGTGCATGACCCGAGGATTGAGAGATTGAGAGGTCCCTATAATGGGGGCACCTTGGGGACCTTTGGCCTTGGTGAGAACAGGTATAGAACCACCTAAACCAAACACGTTTCTGCAGGAAAACCCTACCTCGTGATTAAATAAGCATGGCTCTGCTCGAGGATGTATGAATTGTGTGTGCATTTGTTTGCTGCATTTGTATTGATGCATTAGCATAGGGTAATCATACAACAGACAAAAAATGAAAAAACCCTAAAAATCATAAAAAGCAAAAAGATAAAAGACTTTTATCTCGGACGGTCTTCGATTAAGCTAGCCTGGTTTCGGGTTCTTTGTAAGCTAAGTAGCCACGTTGGCCAGACGAGAAGAGATAAAGGGTCATAAAAAACATAAAAACAATTTAAAGCCATAAAAATACCTTTTTACAAAATTCTTGGCAAAGTCGTATCATTCATACCACATCATCCAATAAGTGGTAAAACCAAGAGAGAAAATAAATACACTAAGAAAGGTATGCATAAACATCATCATAATAAAATCTCTCATACATAAACACATTCATTCCAGGATACACCAATCATTTAAAAAACTATAATAAAATTGTTAAAATCATTTAGAAAGTGGTTGGTCTTCTGCCCGTCCTCACTCGTGCTCAGAAAATTAAGAAGATGGAACAACTGGAGGAACAAAACCGAAAGCTCACTACTGAGCTTAATACGCTAAAAGAGCAAATGACGCAAATGTTGGAAATGATGCGTCAGCAGAATATCCATAAGGAAGGTCCTCAGAGTGGACAAGCCTCTCACCAAGAAGAAGAGGAGGAACCCAAGGTCGAGCATGACCAATCCGGTGCAAGGGCAGTACATATCCAGATTCCGGAAGTATCAAAACAACAGCTTACTGCCCTTGAGGAGAGATTAAGAGCCATGGAAGGGCATAATTTTGATGTCAAAGAGGCGGGCGATATGTGCCTCGTCAAAAATATCCAATTCCCTAACAAATTCAAAGCTCCGGATTTCCCAAAATACATGGGACTAACCTGCCCCAAAAGCCATCTTACAATGTACTGCCGTAAGATGGCTGCATATGCTTGATAATGAAAAACTCCGATCCACTGCTTTCAGGAGAGCACAGTTGAATCGGCTCTAAACCGGTATATGCAGCTGGAAGGGGACCAAATCCAAACCCGGAGACATCCGCGAGATGCTTTCCTTTGTCGCTACAAATACAATATTGATCTGACCCCCGAAAGAGCGAGATCTACAACTATTAAGCAAGAAAGACGATGAATCCTTCAAAGCATATGCCCAAAGATGGAGGGAATTGGCAGCACAAGTGGAACCTCCTCTATCTGACAAAGAGACTACATCCATGTTCATCAATTCTCTGACGGGTCCCTATTATGACAAAATGATAGGGAACACATCAACACTCTTTGCGGACGTAGTCATTATAGGAGAAAGAGTAGAGCAAGGTTTGAAAAGTGGAATAATTGCACAACAGACCTTTTCCAATTCCTCTACTCAAAATTTTAAAAAGAACTTTGGAAAGAAGAAGGAAGGAGCCGTAAATGCTATCAACTTCGCCACTCCTTCTTCCTCCTCGCAGCAGACCAGGCCGCACAGACAAGAAAGGAAGTTCACTCCAATACCCACTTCCTATGGAAGCCTGCTGCCAAAATTGTTGGATGCCAAACTCCTAGTGCGCGTCCCTCCCAAGAAAATGGAGCCACCATATCCAGAATGGTATAAGCCAAACGAAAAATGCAATTATCATTCAGACGCTCCGGGACATTCTGTAGATAAATGTATGGCCTTAAAGCATAAGGTCCAAGATTTAATAGACGCAGGATGGATTACTTTCGACGCGTCAACTCCAAAAGTGGATGACCAGCCCTTATCAAAGCCCGAATGAAAGACGGGATAAGGAAGACCAGACTATCTAGGGCTCATCATTTTTATCATCTCTAAAAATGTAATAAAAAATATATAAAAATATATCGAAAAGCTTCGATGTATTTCTCGTGATCCTCGCCCATGATCACGAGATTTTTGGTTAATAAGGGCTTTGTAAATATTTTGTTTCTATCAATACAATGAGGCATTTTTCATAATATTCATGTTCTCTTTCATTCTTTTCCCTCTTATACGTCTAATAAAGAAATCTAAAACAAAGCATAATCATACAGTCATGTCTATAATTGAAAACTCCCTGGAAGATCTGAAAGCTGAAGGCGAATGGATTGAGTCAGACAGTGAGGAGGGGACCATTTCCCCGGACATGCAAAGACTGTTGGAAAAAGAATCTCAATCAATATAGCCCCATCAGGAGAAAACTGAGTCCATTAATTTGGGACAAGGAGATAATAAGAAAGAAGTAAACATTAGCACCCAAATTGATAATATCAGGGAAGAGGCAATAACACCTTTGCACTTATTCATGCCTCGTCTTTTCCCTTGTACATCGGATAAAGCTGTACTGCGGATATACACAGAAGAATTTCCCGTCAATGAAGATATCTCCAATATAGCTAGCATTGGGGGCAGGATGATAAAAAATTTTATTCATCCAAGGAGCTACAAGATAATGCTCCTAAAAACAAAGGAAAAATAAAGAAACCGAAGAGGAAAAGGAAAAAGAATCCAAGGGGAAGATTAAGCAGACCTTGGATTCACGGTGCTTGGGCAATTTCTTCAACGCTCCACCGAAAGTTAAAAGTCGTGGTAGGCAACAAGTTGATCATGGTTCAAGCTAAAAACTACACTCGAATCAGCGAGCCGTCCACCACACCTTAAATGGATGCGGCTGAAGAAGACATTGGAAAATATGGAAAGACTTCCTAGCAATTTAAAAGTGGTCCATATAATGAAGAGATATGGATACAACCCAGACAAGGGCTTGGAAATGATGCTCAAAGAATAAGAGAGCCACCAGATTTTAAGGATAATCCTTTAAAGTACGACCCTACAAAAGAATAAGTCGTACGATGAAAAGGGAAGTCTCCCCTCCGTACCTTAAAAAGACGATCTTCCAAAAAGGAGGGATATTAACGTCAAGGGTAGCATTAGTCATTAAATGCCCTTCTTCCGATTTTAAGGGATGTAAACCCAATGACTATTAGAGTTCACTCCTCGGGGTGTGCCCGACCCCCGAGCATCTTTAGGGCACGCATTTCCCTTTGAATTACAAAAGAATGCTATTCTTACTATCTGCTTCTTTTCTTGCTAAATATGTCTATACCCCATTAAATAACCATGTTTAGGCAAACGTTTTGATCCAAAATGCGTCAAAACAATCAAAGCGTCATAGACAAAATAAAGTCCGCTAGGTATCCCAAAAAAATGAAAAAGGGGAACCTAGACAAAAGTTAGGACACAACACAGCATCCTAGGCCGAAAACCCAAAAGGGTGGACTAGGAATGTTAATCAGTCATAAATAGGCGCCATAAAGTAATCAGTTGAAGACGCCACCTCATGAAAACAAAACGTTTGTTTAAACTAGCCTAAACACCGACCAACCTTGGCTAGCCATTCTTACATAAACCTTTATTACAAAAATCTCACTAAAACACAAGCCTTTGCAATAAATCCCTTTCCTTCTATTCTCTTGACCCTTCACCACAAAGCATTCAAGTAGTTGACTGGGAAATGTGGAAATATAGTGATCAATAGGAGGATTGAAATCCCTAAGGAAAGGAAGAGGGGCATTGACATGACAATTGCTCTTCGGTTATAGCAAAGATTCGAGACGGCAAATCGGTACAGCTAATCATGTTGACAAAAGCACATAATGATGGAAGTAAACTTAACAGAAGCTGAATGGGGGTTCAAAGCCGATATAACCAGTTAAACCTTATGGAAGAAAAATGGCTGAATGTTATATGTCGTGAGCAAGCCTATCAAGGAAAGATAAAAAAGGATTACGAAAAAAGTCAACCCTCATATTTACCATAAGAAGGAATTAATGGTAAATAAGTTGCTTCCGGCCCAGAAGAATAAAATTGGAAAATGGGCAACTAAATATGAAGGACCCCTTGGGGTCAAATGAGCTTTCTCGGAAGGGGCTCTTATCCTCATCAATATGGATGGAAAAAACTTCGACACCTAATCAACTCCGGTACGGTGAAGAAGTATTATGCTTGAAGACATTGCTCAAGACCCGTCAGGAATGAAAATCCGCAAAGGACATGCCTGGGCAAAAGATAGGGTCCATATTCCTCGCTAGGATACGTCCTAGGCAAAAAGAAGAGGTAAAAAAAAATTAAATAAAAAAAAAAAAAAGAAACTAAGAGCAATGGTTACTTTAGTCGAAAACCGAAAAGGCGGCTAAGGTAACATTCTTCTAGAAGCAAGCAGTCTGCATAGTCTTCACTCTGAGCTCAGGCATCTCAACTGAAGCAGTTAGGAGAACCAGGGGGCAGATATCATGGACATGACTGTTTAAACCTATACAGTATAGCCAACCTTGACCACCCATTCTTCTAAATATCTCTTGAAATCCTTCTGTAAAAGAAATAAAACTTTTGCTCATTTATCAATAAAAATTCCTTTTCATTTCCTTTCTCTTGACCAAATATTATGGAAATGCCTCTTTATTGATAAATCATAAATATGCGCAAAGACTTTTTAATCAAAGATCAAGCATGCATCTAAAAAAAGGAAGCATAAAAATAATAAAAGAATAAATGCCTGCTAGGATATTCTTAGGTAAAAACTAGGGTAGCCTACTAGATCGGAAACCCCAAAAGAACGATCTAGGCAAAAGATAAGGCAAAAAGCCCCCTAAGATATTCTAGGCAAAAATTAAGGCAGCCTGCTAGATCGAAAACCCGTAAAGGGCGGTCTAGGCAAAGGATAGGGCTAAAACCAAAAGATGAGTAAAAGATGAGCCCATCATTAAGGTCATAAAAAGAGGAGCCCATAGGCATATTCATAAGAAGCCAATGGGAGAAGGCCAATTACTTTCTAAATGCATATAAAAAAAATAAATAAACAAATAGATTGCATTTAGGACATCCACACACAAAGTAGTTACATAATACAACTTTTTCAAAATCAAGAAAAAATAATTTTCTTCAAACAAGAATAATAAACATGCATATAAGGAGGATAGTCTCCATACTTGCGATTGAAAACAGGAGGCGCCAGAATCCAGTCTCCATATGAAAATCGAAATCACGAAAAGCGAAATCAAAACCATGTTAGCAGAATAAAGAGCTTCAAGGAAAATAGCTCTAACCTTCTATCCCAATAAACGAAGGTAAACCAAAAAGAGGCCAATGGAAAGGCTCAATGATCCTCAAGCGGATCCTTGCCTACTCCAAAGGCAAAACAAAATTACTCCACGACTCAACATCATCATCACATGAGTCATCAACCATAGTCATTTAAAGATCCGACCACCATCCTTCCATCCGAGAAAGAAGGAAGTCATCAACATAGAAAAGCCAACGGAAAGGCTTGATAATCCCCAAGCGGATCCTTGCCTACTCCAAAGGCAACACAAAAATTATTACATGACTCAGCATCACCACATGAGTCATCAAACATAAATCATTTGAAGCCTCAATCAACATCCTTCCACCAATAAAAGAAGGAAACCATCAAAAAGCCAATGGAAAGGCTCGATCATCCCCAAGAGGATTCTTGCCTACTCCAAAGGCAAAACAAAGATTACCTCACGACTCAGCTTCATCACCACATGAGTTATCAAGCAGAAGCATCAAAGGTCTTCGCTTCATTCCCCAAAAGAGAATAAGGACTACATAAGAGTCCATCAATCAAAGAAAATATGGAGTCAAGTCCTCCACATAACCCGGGGGCAACAAAAAGAAAAAACTTTTCCATCCCCAACAGAGGCCACTACAGAAAAAGGCCAAATAAATGTCTCCAAGTAGAGCACAGCAAGAAAAATCTCCAAAAAGAGAAAAAAGAAGAAAATATCTTCACCTCTCTCAATAAAGCGCTTCAGCAAGCCAGGAGCCAGGACTCCAAATCAAAAAAAGGGGGAATCCCCAAGAAGCCAAGAAATTCCCCAGGATCGCTCAAACAACAAGCATCCAATAAATGGTCAAAAACTCCATTCCTCCCTTGGGGGCAATCCAAAATAAGATCGTCAGAATGAAATCAATTCCCCAGCAGATCACCAAAAAGAAAATCCCCAGCGAGCCTACCAAATGAAGGCAAAACTACAAATTCATATCCTCAGGGAATCGCGTATAAATTCCCAAATATAGATATCCCCAGTGAAAAGCAAAGTCTTCACTTCCAAAAGGCAAGCAGAAAGCCAATATCCCCAAAAAATGGGAAATCAACCTATGCAAGAGGCAATCCAAAACCTAAGTCTTCACCACTATCGAAGCATATGCCTAAATCAAGAGGCACAACCAAATAGAAATCACATCCCCAAGTGGGTTCTTGCCTAAACAAAAGGCACAATCAACAAAAAGCTCAAATCCCCAGAGGATTTCCGCCTGATCAAGAGGCGCAACCAAACAAAAATCTCACCAAGTGGATTTCCGCCTAATCAAGAGGCGCAACTAATAGAAATCAAAATCCCCAGAGGATTCACTGCCTAAACAAGAGGCAACCAACAAAGAATCCCGGCAAAGCCGGATGGCTTAACAAAAAAGCCAAAATCAAAGAATCCCAGATCAAGACCAGGATGGCTAAAAGAAAAAGCCAAAACAATGAAATCCCGGCAAAAGCCAGAATGGCTAAACGAGAAAAGCCAAAAATCAAGAATCACAGGCCAAGACCGGATGGCTAAAAGTCAAAAACAAAGAATCCCAGGTAAAAGCCGAATGGCTAAAACAAGAAAAGCCAAAATACGGAAATCCCTGGTAAAACCGGATGACTAAAATAGAAAAGTCAAAAAGAAAAATCAATTACTCCCCGGAGACGCATGATCAAAAACGAGTAAGTCGTCAACTCATCTCCAAAAACAGATGATCATAGGATTGACTACAAAAAAAAAAAGTTCATCCTGAAAGCCTTGCAGAACGAGGCTTATCATTCACACCGGGTGGGGGTGCATACTCACCTAAGCCTTGCAGAATGAGGCTTATCATTCACACCGGGTGGGGGTACATACTCACCTAAGCCTTGCAGAACGAGGCTTATCATTCACACCGGGTGGGGGTGCATACTCACCTAAGCCTTGCAGAACGAGGCTTATCATTCACACCGGGTGGGGGTGCATACTCACCTAAGCCTTGCAGAATGAGGCTTATCATTCACACCGGGTGGGGGTGCGTACTCACCTAAGCCTTGCAAAATGAGGCTTATCATTCACACCGGGTGAGGGTGCGTACTCACCTAAGCCTTGCAGAATGAGGCTTATCATTCACACCGAGTGGGGGTGCGTACTCACCTAAGCCTCGCAGAACGAGGCTTATCATTCACACCGGGTGGGGGTGCGTACTCACCTAAGCCTTGCAGAATGAGGTTTATCATTCACACCGGGTGGGGGTGCATACTCACCTAAGCCTTGCAGAACGAGGCTTATCATTCTCACCGGGTGGGGGTGCGTACTCACCTAAGCCTTGCAGAACGAGGCTTATCATTCACACCGGGTGGGGGTGCGTACTCACCTAAGCCTTGCAGAACGAGGCTTATCATTCACACCGGGTGGGGGTGCGTACTCACCTAAGCCTTGCAGAACGAGGCTTATCATTCACACCGGGTGGGGGTGCGTACTCACCTAAGCCTTGCAGAACGAGGCTTATCATTCACACCGGGTGGGGGTGCGTACTCACCTAAGCCTTGCAGAACGAGGCTTATCATTCACACCGGGTGGGGGTGCGTACTCACCTAAGCCTTGCAGAATGAGGCTTATCATTCACACCGGGTGGGGGTGCATACTCACCTAAGCCTTGCAGATTGAGGCTTATCATTCACACCGGGTGAGGGTGCATACTCACCTAAGCCTTGCAGAATGAGGGTTATCATTCACACCGGGTGGGGTGCGTACTCACCCAAGCCTTGCAGAATGAGGCTTATAAAAAAACCTAGCAAAAATTCATCAGGTGGAGTAAAAATACTCACCGGGAGCATTGCAAAAAACGGGTGCTAAGATCTTACTTCTATTAGAGGATAGTTCAGTGTTGAGCACCTCGGAAGTAAGTACCCACAAGAGTTTAGCAAAAAGTAAACTCATACCAGGTGAGGGTAGGTACTCACCAAAACCTTGCAGAACAAGGTTCATACCTAGTGGGGGTAGGTACTCACTAAAGTCTAGTAAAATACATACTTATACCGGGTGAGGGTAAGTACTCACCAGAGCTTTACAAAAAGAGGCTCAAACCAGATAGGGGTTGGTACCTATCAAAATATTTATCATCTGGAGGATCAACAAGGAGCAGCATCCGAAGGATGATCGGGCAAAAGGGTTAACTCCTTCCCCTACCAACTAATTTTGTCAGCATATTAAAACCAACAAATTAGTTAGGCAGGTGAAGGGGGGGCAGCTGTAGACCCCTAATTTTGCCCGGCTTCTCAAAATAAAAGCTAGAGGAACTTCGCCCGAAGATGGAGTTCTTCAGGCTTCCCAAAATCGAGGAAACCTCCCACAACAAAGACGGAGGTCACCCATCCACACAATAAAGGAAAAAGAGACTTCCTACACGAAGTCAAAGCTCGCCCGGCATCTTAATGAAGGCCAAGAAGACTTCCTATAGGAAGATAAAACTTCAACGGACACACATCGGCATCAAACGACGTCCGAAAAAAGGAAAGGAAAGCTTCTCGGGGGTCCCGGAACGCGAAGACAGGCCAAAGCAGTTTGGGACAGCCGTCCCAAACACACCTGGCCGTCCCAAACACAAAAAATGCATGTGAGACGCACGTCTCACATTTGGGACGCGCGTCCCAAGCCCCTAAATTCAAATGGGACGGCCGTCCCAAATGCACCAGGCTGTCCCAAATTGTCCCAGTGTAAAAAGTGCAGTTGGGACGGCCGTCCCAACCCAGACGGCCGTCCCAGATGTCCAGGCGAAAAATGGCTATAAATAGGAGCCTCATTTGTCTCATTCCTCACACCAGACAACTCAGAAGACTTGTCTACTTCTCTCCCTCTCTCGAATGATCTTTCTGATTGCCTTTAAAAGGTAACAATCAGTTAAGGAATTTGTATTCCGGCATTCGATTCTTCTAGAAAATTTAGTCGAGTCGAGTCTGTAATCGAGAGGAGAGTCATTGTAGAGCGAGGGACTGCCGAAAAGCGTCCTTATTGTAACAGAGTTGATATATAAAGCTTGCTACGGAGGTTCTTCTCAAATCTCTTCTCCTTTACTGCTTTATTTATTGCTTCATAAAATGTAAATAAAACCATGTAGATAGCCATATTTACTGTACAAATAAAATAAGGGTAACTGCGTAATTTCTCATAATCTTCACTTAATGAATTAATCCGTCATAGGGAACCCGAAAGGGGCGTTGTGGGGTGCTAATACCTTCCCCACACGTAACTAACTCCCTTACCCGACTCTGGTTATAATGGCCAAGTTGGTTTTTATTAAAATCAATGCCTTTTTCTCCTTTTCCAATGTTTATGGTCAAAACATTGGTGGCGACTCCAAAAGAACCCTTTTCGAAAACCTTGCTTCTATTAGAGGATAGTTCAGTGTTGAGCACCTCGGAAGCAATGAACACAATTTTAACAAAAAACGCGAGTCTCAACCATCTTTTCGCGACCGCTCGCATTAACGTTCAAGATGTCCCAGGACGTCGGAACGGACGGCAGCGACATACTGCCTTAGCGTCATGAATCCAAGGCCTGCCGAGGAGACAACTTTATGCCGGAGTAATATCCATTAAATGGAAATCGACATTGAAGATAGTGGGTCCAACTTGGATTGCGAAATTAACTTCTCCCACTACTTCTCGTTTTGATCCGTCGAAGGCTCGAACGATAGTGCTGCTTGGGCACAGACAGGTTCCTTGGATAGTCAACTTGTCGAGTGTGCACTTGGGCATCACGTTCAAGGAAGACCCGTTATCCACAAGAACTTTGGCAATGAGGTACTCCTTGCACTTGATGGAGATGTGCAAGGGCTTGTTGTGGTTTGATCCCTCGAGGGGGAGCTCTTACTCTGTGAAGGTGAGGTGATCGCTTGCCATAATTTGACCGACGATCCTCTCAACCTTTTCTTGGGATATGGTGTGAGGCACATGAAGCACTTGGTGGATTTGATGAAGACAAGCACTTGGTGGATTTGATGAAGACATAGATATAGCTTAGGTTGTGGGTGTGTAGATGATTAGGTTTTTAGTTTAAGCACTTAATCTCTTGATAGGCCAATATATTTTGTGATAAGCGCCTTATAATGTTGCATCCCATTGAAAATCATTTTTCTGCATGAAAAACTAACATCTAAGTATTAAAAGAACAAACTAAGTTTTTCAATCTGTTGAAAAGGATTTTCAATCTGTTAAAATCACTTAAAAGAATAAGTGGTCATACATAATCGTATTTTCAATTGATTGATTCGCGGAATCAACAAGTTAAAATAACTCAATGAATTTTTCAATATCAAGTTTCGCTTTTTCAATCTGTTGAAATGATTTTTAATCTGTTGAAACAGAAAGACTATTTTTTTTCGAGTCTAAGAGTTTTTTTAGAAAATCAATCTGTTGAAATATTTTTTAATCTGTTGAAACAGAGAGACTATTTTTTTAACTAAGTGTTTGCAGGATTTCAATCTGTTGAAATGACTTTCAATCGATTGAAACGGAAGAGCTGTCATTTTTCATTAAGTTGTTTCAATCCATTAAAAACTCGAATCAATCGATTGAAATGGAGCTTTAAATGAAATCAATCGATTGAATCGAGCGTTTTAATCGATTGAAATGTATTCTGATCGATCATAGTTTTATTCGATCGATCATAACTCGATCTGATCGATCATAGTTTCATTCGATCGATCATAACTCGATCTGATCGATCATACTTCGTTCTAATCGATCGAGTCTCTTCTAAACCTGTTTTCTTGCTAACCAACTTATCTTTTGACTCTCCGAAACAGTTTTTTTATATGAAACGTTCGACTCTTTGATTTACTCTATATATACAGATTTGATCTATCTTTTAAAATACACAAAACAATACACTACTTGAGAAAACTTGTGAAATCAATCTGTGAAACTTTCATACGTGACTTTCTCTGCATTCAAGAATCTTTTTCATATCATAAGGTGCTTGTGATCAGAATTGTGGTCATTCAAGAGAGAAAGTGCTTGTTAGAATTGGTTCGGACAATTAAAAACTTCAAGTCCAGGTTTTTTCTTTCCATACTCTTTTGTAAAAGTGTGATTGTGCAGGTTGGATTGTGATCTGCACTTGGTACGATGAATTGGATTTGGTTACTTGGGTGGTTTTCAAGATTCTCTCTTGTGGGTTTTGCAAGATAGTTCTTGGGGTAGATTGGTGAGTATCTACTGGTTGTAATTTTCACTTGGTATTAGTGGAACTTGACTGGTTTGTCAAGAACTGGATGTAGCTCTGGATTAGAGTGAACCAGTATAAATTTGTGTGTTAATATTCTTCTTTCATCTCTTTTATTTTCTGTCTTTAATTGTGTTGTGTTTAAACCGAGTTACCTTTGCAAAGATTGAATAAAGATAACTCATTCTTCCAAAAAGAAAGTAAGTTTTGCGAAAAAGTTTTAAAGTTCAATTCACCCCCCCTCTTGAACTCAACCATTAATTCTTTCAGCACATGCGCTTCGCTCAAGACCTTCATCAGGGCGTTTCTGTGCGGTTCCAAGCTCATTATTAGAGCTAACAAGGTTATCTTTGTAGGTGTATGATTGAGCTGGTCAATAATGGAATACTCGCTTTGCCTTATAAAATGGAGTAATTCCTCTGTCTCCTCCTTGGATTCTTTATTTTCTTTTTCTTCGGTCTTTTTATTTTTTCCTTTATTCTTGGGGACATCTTCTTGTAAGTCCTTGGGGGAGTAGACTCTTCCACTTCTAGTCATGCCCTCGATGCCGACTATGTTGGAGATATCCTCCTTTATTGGTGAAGATTCCCCATATCTCCATGGTACAACTTTATTTGACTCGTAGGGGAAAGGACATGGCATAAATAGTCGCACTGGTGTCCTTGCCCCCTCTTCCTTATTATTTTTGAGGACCAACGGTTGAGGCTTATTGTCTTCTTGTGGCGAGTCAACCATTGGGGAAAGCTTGATTAGGAGTGGCTTTCTCTCCATTCTTTTGATTTGCAAGACGTGTCAGTTAATCCTTCCTTTTTATTATCTTTTTATTAAGAGTGAAGGAGGGGAAATTAAATATGCAAATGAATGATATGCATGCAAAATAGATAATTGTTGAATAGAGAAAAATTTCATTTATCCGTAGAAGGTGTACATTCCCCTATTCCATACTACGAAGCAACTTTTTGCAGAAACGAAAAAGCCTAAAGAAACCCACAAGCGGGTCTTGATCTCTATGTAATTCCTTTTTGGCTTCCCGGACGTGACGAGCAAGTGCTTCGCTTTGCTTCTGGACCGCCTGGCTCATATCTTCACTGTACTTTTGAGCCTCTTTGATCTTTGCCTCTTGATGGACGACCAAGGCTTGTAGTTCATCGAGTTTTGCAAGGGCTCGGTCCTTTTCTTGTAGTACTTGGCCGTACTGAGCTAGCCCATCTCTTTCTTTGCAGCGTAGCTTAGCAAGACTTTTGTTGAGTCTCCGATTGGCCTCTCGCTCTTGGCGTATTTCTGACCGAGTCCTGGTGAGGTCTTGTAATAAGTCCTTGATCGTCTGAGCCTGTTTTGCTGATTCAGCCTCAAGGCGTGCTGATTTGCCAGTTATTTCTTGAAGTTGACTATCCGAGCTGGTTCTAGCAGCTTTGGATGCTGGGATAGCTTGCTCATTAGAGTCAGCACACTGATCCTTGAGGCGTTCTATTTCATGATCATTTTTCTTGCATTGCCTCTGTAGATCGTCTATGGTAAGGATAGATTCTTGTTCTCTTTCTTCAAGGGCCCTCATCTAGGCTCCCATGATTTCTATCCTCTGGGTCAAGGCGTCGACTTGAGCTTGCAGCTCTTCACTATTGGCGCATGTAATGAGTGAGGTGGATGATTGAGACATCCCTCTTCTTTTTCTCCACACCTCATAGTCACTGGAGACAGCCACTCGAGCTTTTCCTAGCTCTCTATCTCCTATAAAGACTGGTTTCTCCCATGCTCTTCTCACAGCTGGTGAGTTAGCAATTGTGCATGGGTCTCCGAAGAAACACAGTCCTCTGAGCTCCCCTCGGGAAATTATAGTTTGAGTCCTCATGAGTTGTCTCATAGCTACTCTAGGTGAATAGGCTATGCAACCCCTGAGTCCTATCAAGGGTACGTTTGGATAATCCCCACATCTGATGAGGAATGGACCGGGTCGGAACCAAGGGCAGACCTAGGATAAATGGTTGGCGTCTCATTGTTCCAACTCGTCCTTCCACTCTGAGGTTAAGCGTCGTTGGAGAGGGATTTTGGAGAAGCTCCTCAAAGGGTCGGGGAACATCCCCATGTAACTAGAGGCGTAAAAATGTGTGATGCCCCACACAAAGAGTAGCGAAGAGCAACAAGAAGTGTTTTTCCTTGCTTCTAGCGGCAAAATTCCATCGAGAGCAAGGTGTCGGCAAGAATTGCAGGCAAGGGACTCTTTGAGTTTACATCCTAGGCTAAGAAGGCGTCCATGACGGCTTGATCCACTGTGTCGATGTGGAAGGGAAACAAGATTGTTCCAAATATAGTCAAAGCCAGGGTTTTGTTGAAGGCGACCCATTCTGCCCTTTCAGCCAATTGGACAGATGGTCTTTTAACATCGAGACTTTCCAACCCTGGATGTTCCCTTTTTCTATCAGGGTAGCCTGCCGGTATGATGGCAGTGACTTGTGCTACAGGAGTATATGCCCCATGGCGGATATGGACCCCAGCTGATTTGGGCCATTTCAACATAATCTCGTACTCCGCCAAGGTGGGCACCATGTCGAACTGCGGAAATTTGAAACAACACAGACTGGAGTTCCAGAAATGAACTAGTACCCTGATGAAAACTTGATCGACACAGATCTTCAGCAGGTCGAGAATCCGTCCATAGGATTTTTCAAAGTCAGAGCGAACCTCTGGTGGCATTATTGCGCAAAGCCGTTCCAACTTCTCAGTATGGTACCGGGGAATGTCCACTTTCTTCAACTGTCTACTAGTCCCCTCCATTTTCTAAAACCAAAATGCATGCTTTATGAATATGATGCTTATTGTAGGTATGAATGTGATTGTTTATTTTCCTATTTATCATGTTTTATTTCTACATGATGTATGGTATTTGCGTATTTTATTTTTTAGAAAATAAACTACCTATATGAATGATTTATGAGTATAATGTTTGTGAACAAGGTCCCATTTATTGTTTTGGAATTGGATTTTTATTTGATTTTTATTTATTATTTTTTATAGCCTTTTTATCTCTTCTGTCGAACTGCGTGGCTACTTAGCTTACAAAGAACCCGAAACCAGGCTAGCTAAAAGGCGGATCTGTCCGAGATAAAAAAAAATGGCTTTATGCGAAAGAATAATATTTAGCGTCCCTTATCTCTTCTGTCGGACTGCGTGACTACTTAGCTTACAAAGAACCTAGAACCAGGCTAGCTAAAAGGCAGACTGTCCGAGATAAGGGTGTTTATTGTAAAAATGTTTTTTGTGATTTTTCTGTTGTTTGGTTATGCCATGCAACAAACAAATGTACACACAATTCAGTCATCTGCGAACAGGCGAGAAGTCGTTTTAATCACGAGGTAGGGTTTTCCTGCAGAAAAGTGCATTGGCTAAGGTAGGTCCTAACTTTTCTAACCAAGGCTAAGGCCCCCAAGGTGCCCCCATTATAGGGTCCCCACTCTCCAGCCTTCCGACCATGCTTAACACTAAGGCCATAGTCAGTCTTCGTGCCAAAAGAGGAAGGTTATCACCTTGAGTGGTGGTTTTCGATCACACTGGTGGGCACAAGGCCATCACTACAGCGAACCGTACCTGCCACCCACTCCCTATGGATTTCTCACTTGCCCCTAGGTATAGAGGGAATTGTTGTGTGCAAAGGTTTGTGTACAATTTGTATTTCAAACAATTGCATAAAAATAAACAAACAACAGTTACGAAAGCCAAGCATTAAAACATGTTATAATACAAGGTAGGTAAAAGTGTAATTTCTTGGTTTATTTATTGAAGTTGGCCCATCACTAAATGGGATCAACTCTCTAGGCTTCCCCAGTGGAGTCACCATCTGTCGCCGCCGTCAAAACGAGGTGGTCGGAGCGACGCGATGGTTCCAACTTTCCAATTTTCGCGTTTTATGGGTGTGGTTACAACGCCTTTAGGTTGTCCGATAACCGGGCTGAACCTAGGGGCGAAGTTTTCAAAAAAGTGTTCTTGGATTGTCCGATAACCGGGCTAACCCAAGAACTAATTTTGAAGGGTTCTTATGGAGTCGCCATCGATGTTTTTACCGGAAACATCGAAAAAGGAGTAAAAACGCATTGGTTTTCGAAAACCAACTTTGGTCGTTAAAACCAGAGTTTAGGTAAGGGAGTTAGTTACGTGTAAGGGAAGTGTTAGTTCCCTTATGACGCCCCTTTCGGGTTCCCTATGATAGGCCAGCTATTGAATAAATAAACTTTGTGAAAAGACGCTTTTACCCTTTTATTTGCGGAATTAAAATAATGACTACATGGCCCTAACATCTATTATGCAATTTAATCATAATAATAGAAGCAATAAAGAGATAGAGAGAGTGAAGAAACCTCCAAAGCAAGCTCTTTAATTAATTCTCTTAAAATTAGGGTGCTTTTTGGCAGCCCTTCACTCTTTACAATGCCGGAAAAACTCTCGGAAACGCTATAAAAACTCTAAGAAACTCTTAGAAACTCCGGAAATACTTCGGAGGGGTTCTAGGAAGAGAATTTAAAGAAGTTGCAAGAGGAAAAGTGGAAGAACTGTGTGAAATGAAGGGGGGGAAGCGCTACTATTTATAGGGATTCACGTCTCTCAAGCCGAGAGGACCGTCTCGTCTGACAAGGTCGAGACGGCCGTCTCGCCTTGCAAAAATGGCGAGAAGGCCGTCTCGCCAAACGAGACGGCTGTCTTGACTTGTGGGAATGGCGAGACGGCAGTCTCGAAAAGCAAGACGGCGGTCTCGATCCTTGAAGGCGAAAATCCTTATTTTTATGTAGAAAACCCTTCCTATCCTAGTATGGGGCCTAATAGTCTCTCCTAATGGCATCTTAGGCTTCATCCATCTTTGAAAAGGAGGTCTTCTGGTCTTATTATGAGGCCGGGCAAGATTAGGGGTCTACAACAGGTTGCACACAGCTTGTTGAATCTCTCCCAATATTCATATAATGTCTCCCCATGTTGCTGCCTAATGCCACAAATTTCTTTTTGGATTGCTGCAGTTCTAGATGCAAGAAAGAATTTTTCAAGGAACAACCTCTTCATGTCATTCCATGTAGTGATGGTGAAAGGTAAAAAATACAACCAATCCTTGGCTGCCCCATCCAGAGAGAAAGGAAATGCTTTCATTTTCACAAGATCTTTTGGAATAGTAGATGGCCCCATGGTCAAACAAACTACATGAAACTCCTTGAAATGCTTATGAGGATCTTCTCCTGCAAGTCCATGAAACTTTGGCAGCAAATGTATAAGTCCAAAATTAAGTTCATAAGTTGTCTCATTTTCAGGATATTGGACACACCAAGGTTGAAAAACAACATTAGGTGTAGCCAACTCTTCCAATGTAAGCTCACGATTATCAACCATATGATCAAGTTTAGAATCAGATGCATATTCAGATATAGAAGAACAAGAATGATAATAAAAAAAGGAAAAGGATCAACAAAATTAATAGGATTACTAGAATGAACTACAACACTACTACTATTATGGCTATTACTATTAGCTCTCAGCCTATGAAATGTTCTTTCTATCTCAGGATCAAGCTCATGCAATATTACAGGATTGCTTCTAGTCATACAACAAGATCACTCAAAGGTTAAGAGAAGGTAAAAATTCAAAAGTCAATAGAAAGCCTAAAAAAAATCAAAACAATAACACAAAACTCAATTAACAAAATTTCTGGACCAAAACACTCCTAAAATCATGAAAAACAACCAAAAAAATTGGCAAGGAAAAATTCACAGTGCAACTATATGAACCACTCAAGTAAAGATTGAAAAGAATTTATATACAATAGTAGAAAATAGAAACTGCAAGCAGAAAATAAAACAAAAAATAGTAATAGAAATAGAATTTGACTGTCTAAGCTATTTTATGCAGCAAAACAATGTGATTATAGCAAAATTATGTTTTACAGCAACAATTGAATTAATATTCCATTGGTTTTTCTACTACTAGAAGTTCCAATTCTCCTCTAGTTGGTCTTGTTGCATCTGTAGAAAGGAACAACACACACAAAGATGCAAGATAGAAAAATACAAGGACTTAATTTCACTCAACACAATAGAATGCAAGTGGTGGGAATCAATGTTCCGTGTAGCAGCAAAACTGAAACAAAACCACTAAAACAGAACACAAAACATTGAAACAATTTGAAAATATCTCTGCTCAAATTGTTGGACCTACAACTAGGAACAAGCAACAAAATATATGTATCCACAGAGAACAGAGAACTAAACAACAGAATGACCAATACTAATACTTCAACCACAAACTAGGTTTCAACAATAAACTGAAACAAAATAGAACACTAGTACTCAAATAGCAAGCTAAACATAATATGAAAATACAAACAGTTAGTACTCTTGATAAAATCAAAACAAAATGACTTGTGGTCCTCGGTAGCGGCGCCATTTTGGTAACCACATCCTAAGGGTTAACAAACAAACTAGGTTTCTTGATTTATGAATGTAGAATTAGTAGCTAACCTAGGTCGAATTCTCAGGGACAACAAGATGCATTTTATTTTCAGTTTTTATCATGGAATTAGGGTTAGATTTGGGGGTTTAATTTTTTGAGAAATTAAAACAGATTTCTCCCTTAACAATTGGAATCGGTTTAAGATTCATTCCCTATGGCTGCTTTCATTGTTCAAGTTAAATTCGAATTCTCACTCAACCAATCTTAATTCAATGAACTTGCAATCACAAATCCAAACAGAAATTGACAACAGAAATCAAAATCTTGATTATGAATCTTTACTACAACTTGAAATGTAATCGATTAAATTAAAATTGATTTAAGTCAATTCAAATCTAAATTTAATCTCTAATCTATTCATGGAAGAAAAACGAATTCATAATCATGCAATCCATTTTTAACCTAAAACAAAACAAAGAAGAGTATAGAGGAAAGAATTCAATCGAAGGAAAAATTTTAGAACTCAAACATACCATATCTTTAACCTCTCACCGATTATTGAATTAGCCTTGCACCATTATCATGTTGCAGCACCAAAACGTGAAAGAGAAGACAGAAATCTCGAGGGAGAAAAGAGAGTTCGTGAGAGAGAAGAAAAGCTTTGGGCCAAAAAAGAAAAAAAAATACCATAACTTCCAAAATATGAGCGTCCAAAAGAAAAAATTATCCTCCGCCCAATGTAATGGTTTTTTATATATGTAAATGGCTTAATGAGCCTAAATCTGACTAAACATGACCTGGCCCAAAGTTTAAGCCGCTAATACACTAATTACAATTCATTAAGTCCTAATTTAAAAATCTGCCCAGGGCTGTAATTTTGTAAGCAAAATTCTACATCCTTAATGTTTGAACTGGGTCTTTCGTCAAACAGAGAAGTTGCAGACCTTTTTCTTATCTTACCAACGACACCAAGAACGTTCAAATCCGAGGTCTCTAGCTCCAGATATGGCCTGCACAAGAAAACTGTACAAAACTTGAAAAATACGAAAATTAACCAAAAATTACAACTAATGTCTAAATTGACTTATTAAATCAAAACAAATCTAAAAAATAACAAAATAACATCAACACCAACCCAAAACACTATAAACCAAACATAAAGGTTGTAAGAAGAACTGATGTAGAAAGTTTGAATTTTTTATATTTTTATAATCCTTTTTTATTTATCTAGTTTTATTTATTTATAATACCCTCTTTATCCTCCTCTATTTATCGGGGGTCCCCTCCCCTTTATATTATATTTTTATTATTTATTATATTGTTTTAAGAGAATTGTCACTAGCGAGGATTCAAACCCAATACTTTAGAGTTGGAGGTCGATACTCCAACCACTAAACTACTAGGATTTTCTCGATAATAACTTATAAATAAATTATATTTATATACAAATAAATGTATATCTGTGTAAATATATAAAAATAAAATATAAAATAAATAAATACAAATATATTTATATATTTTGATATATTTATATATTGGATGTAAGGGCGCGCTCGAGGGTTTGTGTGTCGAGTGGATCTTCAAAATTTGATACCAAATTTAATCTAATTATAATAGAACAATTTTTTCCTTATATAGATTATTATAAATTAATCAAAATCATCTTTTAATAATTAATTTTTGTAGACATAGATTAATTTATAATAATTTATTAAATAAAATAAATTTAAAAATAAATATTTAATTATTTTTAATATTTGAAAAAATTATTTTAATATAAGAATTTCAATTAAATAATAGAAGAAAAAAGATAAAAAGAAGACATTAAAATAAAATAAAAATAAATAAAGAAAAAAATTATTTTATATCATTATATAAATAAATTATAAAGATTATATTCTATCTTTAAATTACAAACCCATATAAAGAGACTCGCTCACAAATTTGACATCAAATTTTGAAAACTCACTCAACACACACTTTCACCCTCGAACGCATTCTCACATCTAACATATAAATATGTAAAAATATAACTATATAAATATATAATTATTTCAAAATATATAAATATAAAAATATATTTATATTTATATATTTTGTATTTATATATTTACATGGATATACATTTATTTGTATATAAATATAATTTATTTATAAATTATTATTAGAAAATCTTAGTAACTTAGTGCTTGGAGTATCACTCTCTACCATTAATGTAATGGGTTTGAATCCTATCACTGACAATTCTCTTAATTTGATATTATTTCAACTTTTAACGTCGGTTGACTACAAACCGACGTTGAATGTGTCAAAATTAAACTTTCAACATTGGTTGATTCAAAACCGACGTTGAAAGTGTATTCAAAATTCAACTTTCAACGTTGGTTGACTCAAAACCGATGTTGAATGTGTCAAAATTTAACTTTCAACATCGGTTGATTCAAAACTGACGTTGAAAGTGTATTCAACGTCAACTCAGCTTTGACCGACGTTAAATGACGACGTAGAAAACATATTTTGTAGTAGTGCATTCTAGGGATATGAAGAATCTTTTGCTTTAATGGGTTTGGTGTAGCCCTCATTCTCTTTTGGAAGTGTGACGGAGGTTCTGGATGAGCATGATCGATGACTCATGTGATGGCACTGCTGAGTCATGAGGTAATCTTTTGTTTTGCCTTCAGAGTAGGCAAGAATCCGCTTGGGGATGATCGAGCCTTTCCTTTGGCTTTTTATTTGTTGTGCCTTCTTATTTTTTTAGTGGAAGGAGGAAATGTTGGAGATTTGGATTTTCTGAAGCTCTTTATTTTGCTGGAATGGTTAATTTCGCCTTTTTCTGGAAATTTATTTCTTTTTTTCGTGAATTTGAAATGTGGCTCTTATTAGGGTGACACATGTGCCATTTTACTTTTTAATTTCTTTTATATATGTGGACTTTTAAAAGAAAAGAAGGCAAATGGGAAAAACTTTTTATTCATTCATTCTTTTTTTTTTGTCAGAAAAACATCAACAGATTCTAATCCTCCGCCTCTGGGCTAGGTAGGGATGAAGGTGCTGGTGAAGGGAAGCGGCGAAGCATGCGGCGCTGGAACCTCTCCTGGCTCTGGACTAGACTTTCTATCCTGCGGTCCAGATAATCCTGCCTCAGATTTATTTGACCAAACTATTGGCACATGGACTGAAACTGTCCTTCCATGTAGGCGTGTTGTCGTCCATGCGTCGATATAGACCAGCAAAATCATGGTCATACTGTTGTTGTTGAGATTCTGAACGTATGGGTATCTCCTGAAATGTATCCATGTCATGGATATCAACTGAAATTGAGATCAAGGGGTGCAAGACAAACCCGGAGCCCTGTCTACTAAGGATATTCATATGGGCGAGCATTGCCCCGTTAATCAGTTCTAGTCGGAGAGCTGTCATGATGTCTTCTCCATCAAGGCATGCCCAATGTTTGGCTAGAGGAGTAATGAGAGGAGTCATCATGATTGCTCCTGCTGGTCTACAAGTTCCAAAGTCCTTTAGAGCCTTCAGGAAGAAGTAGCCGGGGTTGCATCGATATCCCCAGTGCATGCAGTAGATAACAAATAGGTCAGTCAGGGTCACCTTTCCCTGATTCTCCTTCCTGCTATGGACAGTTCCTGTCAGTAGCTTGTGACAGATGCGTAGTGGAGGGAGGAAAGTCGTGCCCTTCAGGTGAGTCGCGACATGCCGTGATCCCATGATATCTTCCCACATGTTGCTGGTAGTGAGGGAAGTCGGTTTCTCAAAGTAGGCAGACATATATTCTGGTGTCCAAATATCCGTATACTGGCTGAAGCCCACTACAACATTGAATTCGTCTAGTGTTGTGGTCTGATATGCCCCGTTCATCCAATAGGAAACAACTTGAGTAGGGGGCACTTCAGGAATTGTAGACAACATGTCCACCAGGGTAACAGAGGCTAAAAACTCCATGGTGGCAGTGCAGTAGATCCGGGAGGATGGCTCGCGGAGTAAAAAGTCCCACCCTATGCCCTGAATATATTTTCTAACATCTTGATCCCAACCAAAGGTGGTTAGGATCCCAAAGTTAAGGCAGAGCATAGGGTACCAAATGTATTGTTGGATGTTGGCAAGCCTTAATTGATGATGATCTACCAATTGGGTGTGGCTGATGGGAGCTCCTCTAGTTGGTAATCTAAAGTGCTTTCTCCTTGAGGAAGACTCTCCATGCTCCATTTTTTTTGTACCCAACACACTTAGAGATGCTAGAAATGTATGAAAACGAAAAAAAAAAAACAAGAAAGAATGCTTGAAATGGGATGCAAAATGCAAGAACTCACACCCCTTATTTATAGGAAAAGTCTGGAAGGTTGGGATGGCCGTCTGGGATTCGAGATGGCCGTTTGGGATTCGAGATGGCCGTCTTGACCTAACGGTTACACTAGGATGGCCGTCTGGGGTTAGGGACGACCGTCTCAGTTGAATTTTTCTTTTGAGACGTGCGTCTCATATGTGGGACGTGCATCACATTTGAATTTTTAAATTAGGACGGTTGTCTCACCATATGGGATGAATGTCTCAACTTGTTTTTGTTTTTTTTGTTTTTGTTTTTGTTTTTAAAGATAGGACCCTATTCAACAACATCAATGCATGCAATGTTTTTGATATGCATCCTATAGTTTTACTTTCAGTTAATATTCCAAAATAATTAACTGATGTGCTTTTGCTTTTGGCTTGCTTCTGTTGTCGTATACTTCCGTCATCATGTGCTTCTGTCAACATGATTTATCTGTACCATTTTTGCCGCTTCGGATCTTTGCTATGACCGAAGAGTAATTTTTTGAATGTAGAGTAATTGCCATATCAGTGCTCCTCTTCTTTTCCTTAGGGATTTCAATCCTCCTATTGATCACTATATTTCCACATTCCCTAGTTAATCACTCGGATGCTTATAGTGAAGGTAGAGAGAAAAGAAGGAAAAGGTTTATTGTAAAGGCTTGTGTTTTAGTGGGATTTTTTTTAATAATAGTTTTTGTAAGAATGGCTAGCCAGGGTTGGTCAGTTTTAGGCTAGTTCAAACAAACGTTTTTTTTATAAGGTGGCGTCTTTAACTAATTATTTTGCGACGCCTATTTATGACTAACTAGCTTCCCTAGTCCGCCCTTTCGAGTTTTCAGCCCAGGATGTTGTGCTATGTCCTAACTTTTGTCTAGGTTTCCTTTTTCTTGTTTTTGGGAATACCTAGCGGACATTATTTTTGTAACCCTAACTTTTGCCCAGGCTACCCTTTATTATTGTTCGGGTCTCCTAGCGGGTTTACCCTAACTTTTGCGCAGCCCCCTTTATGGGTTTCTTGCCGGGTATTTTGCCCTTTTATTCTTTTTGTATTAGCCTTTGGCTTTGACGGGCTTCTTTTAATAATAACGTTTTTTTGCACAACATTGTCGAAACATGATTTTATAGTGAGGTAACACTTTATTTTGTTTACGGCGCACTTTGATTATTTTGACGCATATTAAAACAAAACATTTGTCTAAACATGATTATTAATGGGGTATAGACAAAATTAGCAAGAAGAGAAGCAGATAGTAAGAATAACATTTTTTGTAATTCAAAGGGAAATGTGTGCCCTAAAGATGCTTGGGGTTGGGCACACCCCAAGGAGGGATCTCTAACAGTCGTTGGGTTTACATCCCTTAGAATCGGAAGAAGAACACCTAATGACTAACGCTACCCTTGACGCTAACATCCCTCCACTTCGGAAGATCATCTTTGAGATGCGGAGGGGAGACTTCCCTTTTCTTCATACGACTTGATCTCTTGTAGGGTCGTACAGCTGTACCTTAAAGGATTGTCCTTATAATCTAGTGGCTCTCTTATTCCTTGAGCATTTCTTCCAAGCCCTTGACCTAGGCGGTATCCATATTTCTTCATCATATGGGCCACTCTCATGTTATTGGGAAGTTTTTCTACATTGGCAATTTCAAGCGCTTGAAAAGATGTTTCAAGGGCCTCTTCAGTTGCATCCACATAAGGTAGGGCAAATAGTTTGTTGATCAAAATATTATCTTTAGCTTGAACCGTGACCAGTTTCTCGCCTACTACAAATTTGACTTTTTAGTGGAGCATTGAAGGTATTGCCTTAGCGCTGTGAACCCAAGGTTCGTCGAGGAGACAACTGTATGCTGGAGTAATATCCAGCACATGAAAGTCTACGTTAAAAATAATGGGGCCAATTGTAAGAATTAATGGTTGAGTTCAAGAGGGGGGGGGGGTGAATTGAACTTTAGAAATCTTTTTTGAAAAACACTTTTTCTTTGTGGAAGAATGATTAATCTTTATCCAATCTTTTTATTAGGCAGATTTGGTTTTAAACAAAGCAAGAATATAAACCAGAAATGAAAAAGAGATAAAAGCAGAAATACAACACAAGAGTTTATATTGGTTCACTCTTCCCAAGAGCTACATCCAGTTCTTGACAAATCTGCCAAGTTCCACTAATATCAAGTGAAAATACAAACCAGTAGATATACACCAATCTACCCCAAGAACTACCTTACAACACCACAAGATAGACTCTTGAAAAACCTCCCAGCAACCAAAACCAGTTACTGTAACTAGTGCAGATACAAACCCAATCTACACAATTAGAATTCGTACAAGTATATGAAAAGAATAAACATGGACTGCAACTTTTACAATATAGAAGTCCAGAAGCAATTTTTCTAACTCAGAACTTTCTCTCTTGAAGATCTTTCAGCAATCTTGATCAAAACGCCTTATGATATGAAATGTTTATGAATGCTCAGATAAAGACACGGATATGAGAGCTCCAAGATTGGTTTCAATCGTTTTCCAAATTGTATGTTTGAAAGAGAAATCAAAACTATATTTATAGAGTAAAAGAGAGGGTCTGATAGATTCAATCGATTTAAAATGATGTTGCAATTGATTGATTTCATTTAAAACTCATTCAATCGGTTAATTCAAGCTTTCAATGGATTGAAACAATTAGAAGAAAAATGGTAGCTCTTTGTTTCAACAGATTAAAATATATTTCAACAGATTGAAATTCTGAGATACCTTAAAATGAAAAATGATATCTCTCTGTTTCAACATATAAAAATTTATTTCAACAGATTGAAATTCTGAGATACTTTAAAATGACAAATGACATCTCTCTGTGTTCAACAGATTGAACTTGATTTCAACAGATTAAAATTTTGAGATACTTTTGAAATGAAAAATGACTAGAACATTTTAATCTATTGATTTCTCAATTCAACAGATTAATACTGCGAACCCCTTAATATGGAAAAACCATCAAGAACATTTTAACCTGTTGATTCTACGATTCAATCAATTAAAATTTTGGCTGTATATATACATTTCCTATTTTAAGTGATTTTAAAGATTGAAACTGCTTTTTAACAGATTAAAAAAACTCAGTTTGTTCTTTCAAGGCTTAAAAACTCAATTTTTCATGCAGTAAGATAAATTATATGAAATGCAACATTTATAGGCGCTTATCACAAGATCTACTGAAACTATCAAGAGATTAAATTATAAACCTATAACCTATCTACCTACATACCCACAAAATAAACTCTATAAACTCTATATGTCTTCATCAAATCCAACAAGTGCTTCAATCTCCCCCTATTTGATGGAGACAAATAATCACTGCACCTGCATAAAAGAAACAATAACAGAACAGAGACATATGATTTTGTGATGTGTGTGTAGTGTTAGTATAAGCAAATACTTCTCCCCCTATTTTACTTCATCAAAAAGTGTTCAATTACAAGCCATAAGTACCATGTAAGTACCCAAAAGTAAGACAAAAAAAAACACAAGTGAAAGAAAGCATAAGAAATTTCACTCATCACCATCCCAGGGACGCTGATTGAATTGGAGGTCTCCAATTCTGTTGAAGATATCCTCCAGTTGATTATCAATGTGCTGAAATCTGGCAATGGAGTCTTCATAAAGCTGATGTTGGCAAGCTTGCAGAGCATATGTCATCTCCATGTGTCTCCTTTGATTTGTTTGAATTTCATTCATTTGATGCAGCATAGTCCGTTCAAACTGTGAAAGAGGCGTGCCACGGCCAGGTTGTGCCACATAAGGAATCATTTCCAATGGAGACTGTTGAGCCATATCATCTTCCATAGGGTCTATTTGTCTTGCTTCAGCAACACTTGGAGCACCAATATTCTCACTGTCTTCTTCTTCTTCTTCTTCTTCTTCTACTTCTTCTCTCCCAGCTTCTTCTTTTGAAATCCAATCACCATCAATCTTAATGAATCCCATTTTATGAAGGATGGAGTTGTTAATCCCATTTGTGGGGCAAACTATTTAAGCCAATTCTCCTTCTAAGTCAACACCAAAATGAGTTAGAAATTTAGAAATTAAGAAATTAAGATTGCATAGGGATACCTAAAATCACTTAGCCTTTTTGCTTTGATCATATGATCCTTGATGACAAATACCCAGTTTACTCTGATTCTGTGGTGGATACAGTACATCAGTACCAAGTCACCTTCATTCAATACTGCATGATTGCTCCCCCTGGGAGTAAGCTGCCAGGCCACTATGAATGCAAGTATTCTTTCTTCAAGGTTAAGCTTTCCAGTGTTGAAGGAACTCACAGAGTCACACTTATTTCTCAAACAAGAACGAAAGTATTTGACTTTGTTGAATTCTTCTACATCAGAGGTATGTCCTTTAGTGACTTTTACTCCTTCATCCTTGAGTCCAACAACATTTTTCCAGACAGTGGGAGTAATCTCAATTTCCACTCCTTTAACTTGAGTTTTGAGTGTAGAACCTTCAAATGACAGATTAGTAAAGAAAACTTTCATAAGGTCAGGATAGATTCTACCATTGAGCTCAAGGAACTTCTGAAGTTTCTAGTGTTGCAGCAACTTTCGAACCCCTTTGAACCCTTCAGCATCCAACCACGAGAATTTTAGAACCTTGGGAATATTAATCTGTTTTATGCTCATTTCGTGAATGAATAACCCCATCTTCTCTTGATTCGCATTGAACCAGGTTTCAATGCGCCCTCCTCCTGATGTTTCTTGGACAATAGCTGAGGATTCTCCTCTGCTGAACTTCCTCCTTCCAGATTTGGTGCGCTTGAACATGTTGTTTGAGAGATGAACCAAATACAGAAAAGAGAGAATATTTTTCCAAGAAGGAGTACAGGATTTTCAAATCAACTATTGCATACTAAAAGGAATGAGAGAAACCAAACCCTTCATCTACTTTGAATAGTCAATTTTGTCTTTTAGTAAATTACCTCAATTTTGCTCCGTGTGTCAGAGATGGAAAAGACAGAGAGAGAGAGAGAGAGAGAGAGAGAGAGAGAGAGAGAGAGAGAATGGGTACTGTAACACTCAATTACCTGCATTTCTTCACATCTGATTTCCAATCACAGTCTTTCAGCTTTTATTGGATAACCATTACATTTAAGAGAGTAGCTGAAGTTGTTTGTAGTTGCAAAGGCACTTAACTCAATCTGCAGTAAATAATCAGAAGCAAAGCATACACTACTAGCCCTAGAACAAAATTAACCAATTGATTTTCCATAAAATCAATTGATTTTCAATTAATGATATAGACACAGATTATCAAAAGTAAAATAAATCGATTGAATCGAAGATTTAATCAATTAATTCAAAAAGGAAAATATGTAGAGCTACAGAGTTATTGAAATAAATCGATTAAAAACTTATTTAATCGATTAATCTGGAAATAAATCATGAATAGAGATTGAGAATCAGGAAATCAACAGATTATTTCGCAATTTCAATCGATTAAAACACATAGTTTGACAAGTATTTCAAAATTTTTAGACAACTTAATCGATTGAACATATTATCAACCTGTTAAAAAGCACAGAACCATAATAAAGGATCAATTATACAATACTAGATAGATCCAAAATTCCTAATTCAGTTCTAAGCATATTAAGTCTATCTCTAGGTAGTGGTTTGGTGAACAAGTTAGCTAATTGTTTCTCAATATCAATGAATAAAATTTCACAATCACCCCTAGATACATGTTCTCTAATAAAGTGATGTCTAATTTCAATATGCTTAGTTCTAGAGTGTTGAATAGGATTCTTAGTTAGATTAATTGCACTAGTATTATCACAAACCAGAGGTACCGTGTTGAGAAACACCCCATAATATTTCAATTGTTGTTTGAGGTAGATACTCTGCAGTTGAAAGAGCTACACATGCTTGTTTTTTGCTGTGCCATGATATGAGACTGCTTCCCAGTAAATGGCATGTACCAGAGGTATTTTTCCTATCCAATCTACATCCTGCAAAGTCAGAATAAAAAAATCCAACAAGTTTAAGAAAGGCACCTTCAGGATACCATAGTTCAACATTAATGGTTCCTTTAAGATACTTGAGAATCCTTTTAGCAGCAGTGAGGTGGGATTCCTTTGGATTTGCCTGAAATCTAGCACAAAGGCAAACACTGAAAATAATGTCAGGCCTACTAGCAGTTAGATATAAAAGAGATCCAATCAAAACTCTATATTTAGTTTGATCAACAGATTTTCCTTTTTCATCTAAATCTAGACAACAGTTAGTAGACATGGGTGTGGAGGATTCTTTCCAATTATGCATATCAAATTTCTTCAACAACTCATTACAGTATTTAGATTGATTTAGGAAAATACCATTCATTAATTGCTTAACCTAGAGACCAAGGAAGAAATTCAGTTCTCCCATCATAGACATCTCAAATTCACTTTGCATTTCCTTAACAAATTTATTACACAAGTCATTATTAGTAGAACCAAAAATGATATCATCAACATAAACCTGCACCAGAATAATGTCAGATCCAGATTTCTTAATGAATAAGGTTTTGTCAACTTCACCTCATTTGTATCCTTGATCAATTAAGAAATTACTTAGTCTCTCATACCATTGTCTAGGAGCCTGCTTTAATCCATAAAGAGCCTTTGTCAGCTTGTAGACATGGTCAGGATGTTTGTGATTTTCAAAACCAGGAGGCTGAGAAACATAGACTTCTTCATTGATGAGTCCATTTTGAAAGGCACTCTTGACATCCATCTGAAGTAATCTGAAACCACTAATACAAGCATGAGCTAATAACAGTCTAACAACTTCAAGTCTAGCTACGGGTGCAAAGGTTTCATCAAAATCAATTCCTTCCTGTTGATTATATCCTTTGGCTACCAACCTAGCTTTATTTCTAGTAAAAATGTTGTGTTCATCTAATTTTTTTTTTAATACTCACTTAGTACCAATTATATTGATATCTTTGGTTTTAGGGACTAATTCCCACACATTATTTCTTTCAAACTGATTAAGTTCATCATGCATGGCACTAACCCAATATTCATCATTTAATGCATCCTTAACAGATTTAGGTTCAATTTGTGAAATGAATGCCATATGATTGCAGAATTGATTAAGAGAATTGCTAGTGGATACTCCCTTATTGATTTGCTCAATAACATTGTATAGAGAAAGATCTCTTGGGACAATCCATTCTCTAGGAAGCTCATCCAAGGTATCTTCTTCCTGTTCTCCAACAATTCTTTCTGGTGGATCAGTTTTTGTAGGATCAATTGATTGATCACCTTCTTCGACAATATACTGATCTGTACCTCTGGGATGTTTTAACTGATAAGAATTATCAGCTAATTCGTCATCATCTACAGTACTTGTTGTTTTACTCGTGTCAGATTTTGGCTCACAGATTAGGCAGATTTCTGGTTTGAAGATAACCTTGTGACCAAGATCACATAATTGGCTTATACTGATTAAATTGTGCTTAAGACCTTCAACAAGAAGAACATTGTGAATGGTCACGGTTTCACCATCTCCTATATCTCCAGAACCTAAGATTCTTCCCTTGTTGTTATCTCCATATGTCACGTGACCTCCAGTCTTCAATCTCAGTTTCTGAAATTTGGAAATATCACCTGTCATATGCCTTGAGCATCCGCTATCCAAGTACCAAAGTGATTCTTGCTGTTGTTCATGAAAAATCAAGCATCAAGTATTTGGTACCCTTAAATACTTTGGGTCCTTAGTGGTCAAATCTTCTGTTTAACATATTTTGGAACCCATCTCATTTTACCCCGTGGCACAAAGTGTTTTCTAATATGACAGAATTTTACACTATGCCCTTTTTTCATACAATAATGACAAGATGAGAAAGGAGATGTTGTTGATTTTCTGAAAGAAAAGAAGTTCAAATACCTTTTAGTTTTAACCCCAAACTTAGGTTTGTAACCAATTCCAGTATGATCAAAAACACAGTTTTGAGACCCAAGAAGTGTATCTAAATTTTATTTACCTTGAGTAAACTTAGATAAGGTTTTAATCAAATACTCAACCTTTTTCAGCAGAGAGATACACTTTTCACAATTGTTGTTAGCAGCAACATTATCAGAAGATGAATTATTGTAGATTATTTCAAGATGTTCCATATCTGTTTTGCTTTATAATAATTCTTCTTCCAGAGCTTTAACCCTATTCTCTAACCAGTTATTTAGTCCTTTTAACCGATTATTTGTATAGGATAAATTCCTAGCTTCATCATGCATTTCATTGAAAGCAATTAGTAATGTGTTGTAATTCATTTCATTCTCTATGGGGGTTGAACTTACATGGGATGAAGAGGATTCACAGACTGACCATTAAGCATAGATTCACTTCTTCACCTTCGAATACGTGAACTCGAGGATGAATCATTGTCTTGCCAAGCTATGTAGGCCTTTTTCCCTTTGTACTTCATATCTTTCTTGTTTTGATTCTTGGATTTTTCTGGACATTCACTTCTTATATGTCCCTACTTACCACAAGAATAACAAGTATAAGTATTTTGAATAGAATCAATTCTTTTATCAGTGTACCTTTTAATCTGGCCAGTTCTGTTCTTCTTCTTAAGAAATTTCCCAAATTTCTTAACCAACAGATTCAGATTCTCAAATTCATCTTCTTCAAAGTCACTACTTTCTTCAATCATCTTGAGAACAATGTTTCTGCTTTTCTTCTCTGCATTTTCTTGTTCTTTAAATCGATTGATCTCCAACTCGTGTTCCCTTAGCTTACCAAACAATGATGCAGTAGTCATCTCAGTTAAGTCTCTTGATTCTGATATAGCTATTACCTTTGGTTGCCAAGTTCTGTCCAAACATTTAAGGATTTTGATGTTTAACTCTTCCTTGTCAAATGTCTTGCCTAATCCAATTAGATGGTTGACTATATGCGTGAATCTTTTCTGCACATCTGCAATGGTTTCACCTTGCTGCATTTTAAACAATTCATAATATCTAATTAATTCATGCTTCCTTGCCCTTTTCACATCAGAGGTACCCTCATGAGTGACCTCTAGAATCTCCCACATTTCTTTGGCAGAGGCACATTGAGAAACCCTGAAAAACGCATCAAGATTTAAGGCAGAGGTAATAAAGTTCTTAGCAGTATAATCATATTGAACTTTCCTATTTTCTGCATCAGTTAAGTCAGCCCAGTCTTTTTCAACAATTTTACCGTCCACTGTATGAGTTGGTTTGAAAGGACCATTAACAATTGTATCCCAAATACCCCTATCAAGAGATTCAATAAAGATTTTCATTCTAACCTTCCAGAAAGAATAATTCACACCAGCAAATAGAGGAGGCCTATTGATGGAGGCTCCTTCAGAAAAATTCATCTTTCCCTCAGCCATTTAAACCTTTCTTGTACCGAATTCTTGAGTAACTTACAAGAACCAACTCTTGATACCAATTGTAAGAATTAATGGTTGAGTTCAAGAGGCGGGGTGAATTGAACTTTAGAAATATTTTTCGAAAAACACTCTTTCTTTGTGGAAGAATGATTAATCTTTATCCAATCTTTTTATTAAGCATATTTGGTTTTAAACAAAGCAAGAATATAAACCAGAAATGAAAAGAGATAAAAGAAGAAATACAACACAAGCGTTTATACTGGTTCACTCTTCCCAAGAGCTACATCCAGTTCTTGACAAATCTGCCAAGTTCCACTAATATCCAGTGAAAATACAAACCAGTAGATATACATCAATCTACCCTAAGAACTACCTTACAACACCACAAGATAGAATCTTGAAAAACCTCCCAACAACCAAACCCAGTTACTGTAACCAGTGCAGATTCAAACCCAATCTACACAATTAGAATTCGTACAAGTATATGAAAAGAATAAACCTGGACTACAACTTTTACAATATAGAAGTCCAGAAGCAATTTTTCTAACTTAGAACTTTCTCTCTTGAAGATCTTTCAACAATCTTGATCAAAACGCCTTATGATATGAAATGTTTATGAATGCTCAGATAAAGACACGAATATGAGAGCTCCAAGATTGGTTTCAATCGTTTTCCAAATTGTATGTTTGAAAGAGAAATCAAAACTGTATTTATAGAGTAAAAGAGAGGGTCTGATAGATTCAATCGATTTAAAATGATGTTTCAATCGATTGATTTCATTTAAAACTCATTCAATCGGTTAATTCGAGCTTTCAATGGATTGAAACAGTTAGAAGAAAAATGGTAGCTCTCTGTTTCAACAGATTAAAATATATTTCAACAAATTGAAATTCTGAGATATCTTAAATTGAAAAATGCTATCTCTCTGTTTCAACAGATTAAAATTTATTTCAACAGATTGAAATTCTGAGATACTTTAAAATGAAAAATGACATCTCTCTGTTTCAACAGATTGAACTTGATTTCAACAGATTAAAATTCTGAGATACTTTTGAAATGAAAAATGACTAGAACATTTTAATTTATTGATTTCTCAATTCAACAGATTAATACTGCGAACCCCTTAATATGGAAAAACCATCAAGAACATTTTAACCTGTTGATTCTACGATTCAATCAATTAAAATTTTGGCTGTATATATACATTTCTTATTTTAAGTGATTTTAACTGATTGAAACTGCTTTTCAACAGATTAAAAAAACTCAGTTTGTTCTTTCAAGGCTTAAAAACTCAGTTTTTCATGCAGTAAGATAAATTCTATGAAATGCAACATTTGTAGGCGCTTATCACAAGATCTACTGAAACTATCAAGAGATTAAATTCTAAACCTATAACCTATCTACCTACATACCCACAAAATAAACTCTATAAACTCTATATGTCTTCATCAAATCCAACAAGTGCTTCACCAATTTGGAGGGGCAGGCTAATCTCCCCCACTACTTCACACTTTGATCCATCAAAGGCTCAAACAACCGTATTGCTTGGGTGCATATGGACTCCTTGAACTCTTATCTTATCAAGTGTGCATATAGGCATGACATTCAAGGATGACCCATTATCCATAAGAACTTTCGCAATGAGGTATTCTTTGCATTTAACTGAAATGTGCAAGGGCTTGTTATGATTTGACCCTCCAGGAGGGAGTTCTTCATCTATGAAGGTGAGATGATCATTGGCTGTAATATTACCAATAATCCCTTCAAACTTATCTTGGGATATCGCATGCAGGACGTAAGATTCGTTCAAAACCTTTAATAATGCGTTTCGATGCGATTTGGAACTCATTATTAATGATAGCAAAGTTATCTTTGCAGGAGTGCGGTTGAGTTGATCAATGATGGAGTACTCACTTTGTCTAATATACTGGAGTAACTCATTTGTCTCCTCCTTGGATTCTTTATTATTTTCCTCTCCGGTTTCTTTATTTTTTCCTTTATTTCTAGGAGCATTATCTTGTAGCTCCTTGGGGGAATAAATTCTTTCGCTTCTTGTCATGCCCCCAATACCGGCTATATTAGAGATGTCTTTGTTGATAGACGTTTCTTCTACGTATCTCCATGGTACAACTTTATTCGATGCGTAAGGGAAAGGACGAGTGTAGACCCCAAATCTTGCCCGACCTCAAAATAAAGAGTAGAAGACTTCTGTTTAAAGATGGACAAGACTTTAAAGGTCCCTATGATTGTTCACTAGGCTCCATATTAGAATAGGAAGACTTTTTGTACACAAAAATAAGAAAATTATACCCAGAAGACCGAGACCACCGTCTCGTTTGGCGAGACTGCCGTCTTGCCATTTGCCAAAAGAGAGACCGTCGTCTCGCCATTTGTCAAAAGCCAGACCGCCGTCTCGCCATTTGTCAAAAGCCAGACCGTCGTCTCGCCATTTGTCAAAAGCGAGATCGCCGTCTCGTTTGGCAAAACCATCGTCTCGTCATTTTCCAAAGGCGAGACAGAGGTCTTAGTCTGACGGGCACAAATTTATATAAAAGGGGGGCCTCTCCTCGTTTTTAACAACTTCTCCAACTGAATATACCCTCCTATACTCTTCTAGAATCCCTCTGTAGCATTTCTAGAGTCCTAGGGTTGTTTTTAGGCATTCTAGAGTCCTTCGGGAGAGAAGTAAGCGGCATTGTAGAGAGTTGGGTTTGCCAAAAAACGGCCTTTACAAGAACATTTATAAGAGCTTGCTTCGAAGGTTACTCTATATCCCTTACTTTATTATTATCACTTTTATTAGTTACCATCTCTGTGCATTAGTTATTAGGGCCATGTAATCAATAATTTAAATTTTGCAATGAATAAATAATGGTAAAAGCATGATTTCAATGTTCTTATTTCTTTACAATAAACAATCCATCATGGGAACCCGAAAGGGGCATCATGGGGAAGCCAATACCTTCCCCACACGTAACTAACTCCCTTACCTAACTCTGGTTGTAATGAACAAAGTTGGTTTTTCTTAAAACCATCGCCTTCTTTTCCTTTTCCAATGTTTTTGGTAAAAATATTGGTGGCAACTCCAGAACCCACTTATGAAAACCTCACCCTTAGAATAGTTCATTTATTGGACATCCTAAGGGTGATGACCACACTTTTAAAAACGCGATTTGAATCAAAGGACCATCGCATCACTCCGACTGCCTCTTTTGACGATGGTGACAGATGGCGACTCCACTGGGGAAGCTAGAGAGTTGACCCCATTTAGTGATGGACTAGTTTAAGAAATAAAAACTTGAAATTATGCTTTTACCCTTTCTTACTTTTATAACATGATTTATTGCTTGTCTTTAATAATTGTTGTATGCTTACTCTATGCAATTGTTTGAAATAACAACTATATACAAATCCTTACACACAACAATTCCCCGTATACCTTGGGGCAAGTGGGATAACCTTAGGGAGTGGGTGGCATTGTACGATTTGCCATAGTGAGGGCCATGAGCCCACCGATATGGTCGGAAACCACCACTCAAGGTGATAACCTTTCTCTTTTGGCCTAAAAATCGATAAGGCCTTAGTGCCATGCATGGTTTAAAGGCTGGGAGAGTGGGGACCCTGTAATGGGGGCACCTTGGGGGCCTGGCCTTGGTGAGGATATTTAGAACTACCTTGAATACGCACTCTTCTGCAAGATACCCCTACCTCGTGATAAAAACGTCATCTCACTATTCGCGGATGAGTGAATTATTTGTGCATTTGTTTGTTGCATAGCATAATCATACAACAACAAAATAAAAACAAAATTCTCAAAAACTTTTTCATAATAAACACCATTATCTCGGACAGTTCACATTTTAGCTAGCCTGGTTTCAGGTTCTTTGTAAGCTAAATAGCGACGTGGACCGACAGAAGAGTTAAGGGATTCTAAAATCATTCTTTTATAATAAACCAACTTTATTTTGGACAATCATCATTTTAGCTAGTCTGGTTTCAGGTTCTTTGTAAGCTAAGTAGCCACGTTGACGTACAGAAGAGATAAAGGGGTCACAAAACGAATAAAAAAAAAAACAAAATAATGGAATTTAATAAAACGATTTTGACAAAGTCAAATCATTCATACCCGCATCATTTCATAAGTGAAAAAAATCAAGAGAGAAAATAAATGCATAAGGAAAGAAAGCATACGTATCATCTTAATAAAACCTCTCATACATAAATGCACCCATGCTAGGGGGCATTAGATATCTCTAAGACAAAGGCAAAAGAGACCCAAATGCGCTTGTAATCTTCCACAAGGAAGGGACAAGTGTGCTAAGGCATGTGGTGACCATCGTTACACTTGTCAAAGCCATGATAGGGAAGGAACCATTATACCGAAGTGGGTATGGAACTCCCAAAGCGTAAGCTTTAAGGATCATACCAAAGCCATTGTCTTAAGGCATATCTATCTCACACCTATCATTCATTTCCATTAATAAAATTCATTTCGGCATCTTAGAAAGTGGTTGGTCTTCCCATAATCAGAAGGCTAAGGCAATGGAGCACCTGGAGGAACAGAACCGCAAACTCACTACTGAGGTTAGCGCCCTGAGAGAACAAATGGCGCAAATGATGGAGGTAATGCGCTAGCAAAACCTCAATAAAGGAGAAACTCAAGGCAACCGCGCCTCTCGCCATGAGGAGGAAGAGGAAGAAGAGTTCTTTTACGAACAAAAAGCCTATGTGCAGTTTCACGCAAGGGCAATGCACATCCACACCCCCGAGGTATCCAAATAGCAGATATCTGCCTTGGAGGATGTGGACCCCAAATCCTGCCCGGCCTCATAATAAAGACCAGAGACCTCCTTTTCGAAGATGGATGAAGCCTAAGAAGCCACTAGGAGAAACTATTAGGCCTCATACTAGGATAGGAGGGTTTTTTTAGCACAAAAATAAGGATTTTCGCCTTTGAGGGTCGAGACCGCCGTCTCGGATTCGAGACCGCCGTCTCGCCTTGCGCAAGTGGCGAGACTGCCGTCTCGTCACCTGCGAATGGTGAGACCGCCGTCTCGATTGGCGAGATGGCCGTCTCGCCATTCCTGCAAGGCGAGACGACCATCTCGTTTGGCGAGACGACCGTCTCGATCTTGTCAGACGAGACGGCCAGTCTCGACCTTGTCAGATGAGACGGCCAGTCTCGACCTGACAGGCGCGAATCCCTATAAATAAGGGGTCCATTCCCCTCATTCCACACAGTTCTTCCACCTTCTCTCTAGAAATCTCTTCAAATTCTCTCTCTAGAACCCCTCCGAAGCATTTCCAGAGTTTCTAAGCGTTTCTAAGAGTGCTTTTTAGCGATTCGAGAGGTTTCTGACGCTGTGTAGAGTGAAGGGATGCCACATAGCACCCTAATTATCAAAGAATTAATAGAAAGCTTGCTTCGAAGGTTTCTACTATCTCTCTCTCTCTACTTTACCGCTTTATTTTAATTATGCAATAAACATTAGGGCCATGTAGTCATAATTTAAATTTCGCACAATAAAAGGGTAAAAGCGTATTTTCTGGTTTATTTACTCAGAATAGCTGGCCTATCATAGGGAACCCGAAAGAGGCGTCGTAAAGGAACTAACCCTTCCTTTACACGTAACTAACTCCCTTACCCAACTCTGGTTCTAACGACCAAAGTTGGTTTTTCGAAAACCAACGCCTTTTAATTCCTTTTCGATGTTTCCGGTAAAAACATCGGTGGCGACTCCAGAGAACCCTTCAAAACTAGCTCTTGGATTAGCCCGGTTATCGGACAATCCAAGAGCGCCCTTTCGAAAACCTCGCCTCTAGGTTCAGCCCGGTTATCGGACAACCTAAAGGCGTTGTAACCACCAATAAAAAACGCGAAAATTGGAAAGTCGAAACCATCGCGTCGCTCCGACCGCCTCGTTTTGATGGCGACGACAGAGGAAAGGCTGAAGGTAGTCAAAGGGCACAATTTTGATGTTAAGGAGGCATTTGACATGTGCCTTGTCAAGAACATCCAGTTTCCTCCAAAATTCAAAGTCCCAGACTTCCCCAAGTACGCAGGGCTGACTTGCCCCAAAAACCATCTTACAATGTATTGTCGTAAGATGGCTGCACATGCTGAGAATGAGAAACTTTCGATCCATTGCTTCCAGGAGAGCCTGGCGGATTCAACTCTCAATTGGTACATGCAATTAGAGAAGGGGCAGGTCCAAACTTGGAAGCAGCTGGCATACGCCTTTCTCTATCATTACCGATACAATATTGACCTAACTCCGGATAGGTCGGACCTTATAACTTTGAAAAAAAGGAACGACGAGTCTTTCAAGGCGTATGCCCAGCGGTGGAGGGAAATGACTGCCCAAGTAGAGCCCCCACTAACAGACAAAGAAACGGTGGCCATGTTCATTGATTCGCTAACAAACCCTTATTATGATAAGGCGATAGCAAGCACATCCAACCTCTTCTCAGACATGGTCACCTGCAGGGAAAGGGTGGAGCAAGGGCTAAGAAGCGGGAAGATAGCGCGATCCTCCTCCTCCAGTGTTTCATTCAAAAAGCCCTTTAACAAAAAGAAGGAGGAGGTTGTGCATGTGAACAATCTCGCTACTCCTTCCTACACTCCGCAGACGGTCCGACAGGCACATAAAAATGAAAGGAAGTTTACCACTCTTTTGACCTCCTATGAGAAATTGTTGCCCCAATTGCTAGAGGCCAAGCTCCTAGTTCGCGTTCCTCCCAAGAAGGTGGAGCCTCCCTACCCCAAGTGGTATAAAACTAATGAAAAATGTGATTACCATTCGGATGCGCCTTGGCATTCAACGGAGAATTTCTTGACCTTGAAATATAAGGTCAAAGAGCTACTAGACGCCGGGTGGATAACTTTTGACGCTCCTACCTCTGATGTAGATATGAAGCCTCTGTAAAAACCAGAGTGAGAGGAGGGTCGGATTAGGAGGATCAGCTGTTAGGAGGCTTTTTCTTCAAGCTTTTCTTGTATTTCCTACGGTCCCCACCCGTGGCCGTAGGATCACCGATTAAAAGGGCACATGTACATATTTTTTCTTAATACATGAGGCATTTTCCGTCATATCATATTCATTCTCATTCTTTTCCCTCTTCTATTTATTATTCTTTCAAAATAATTGAATAATAAAATCTATGCCTGAAATAGAACTTAAAAAAATAATCATGTATGTGACTGATGAACCTCTATGGGATCCGGAAGCCGAAGGCGAATGAGTCGAATCTGACAGTGAGTAGGGGACCGTTTCCCCGGACAGGCAAAGAATGCTGGAAAAAGAAGCTCGCTCCATACAACCTTATGAGGAAGAAACAGAAACTATCAACTTGGGACAAGGAGATGATAAGAAAGAAATAAACATTGGCACCCAGATTGGTAGCAACATCAGGGAGGGACTAATACACCATTTGAAAGAATATGTGGACATATTTGCTTGGTCTTATCACGACATGCCCGGATTCGACATGAGCATAGTGGAGCACCGGTTGCCCTTAAAAGAGGGATTTCGGCCCATAAAGCAGAAGCTCAGAAGAATAAAGTCGGATTGGTCCTTAATGATCAAGGAGGAAGTGCAAAGACAGTTAGACGCTAACTTTCTAATCGTATCCAAGTACCCCGAGTGGTTGGCAAACATAGTTCCCGTCATCAAGAAGGGTGGAAAAATCAGAGTATGTGTAGATTATAGGGATTTGAACCGAGCGAGCCTAAAGGACGATTTCCCCTTACCACACATTAACACTTTAGTAGATCACACCGCTACAAACACGCTCTATTCTTTTATGGACGGATATGTAGGGTGCAATCAAATTAAGTTGGCCGTTGAAGATAGAGAGAGGACATCCTTCATCACACCATGAGGGACATTTTGCTACAGAGTGATGCCTTTTGGGCTAAAAAACGCAGGGGCTACTTATCAGAGGGCTATGGTAACCCCTTGACTATGGTGAGAACAATTAGAACCACCTTGACTATGCACCTTTCTGCAGGAAACCCCTACCTCGTGATTAAAAACATCATCGCTCTGTTCGCGGATGAGCGAATTGTTTGTGCATATGGTTGTTGCATTTTGTTTGTTGCATAGCATAATCATACAATAGCTAAAATAAACAAAAATCCTTAAAACACAAAAAAAATTAAAATATATAAAAACCTTTTTTTTATATAAACCTTTCTTATCTCAGACAGTCTTCATTTAAGCTAGCCTGGTTTCAGGTTCTTTTAAATCTAAGTAGCCATGTTGACCAACAAAAGAGATAAGGAGCTATATAACATAAAAATAAACAAAAACTTTTTTGCTATAAACCTCTCTTATCTCAGACAGTCTTTATTTAAGCTAGCTTGGTTTCAGGTTCTTTGTAAGCTAAGTAGCCACGTTGACCAACAGAAGAGATAAGGGGTAATAAAACAAATAAAATAAAGAAATTTAATAAAACGATTTTGACAAAGTCAAATCATTCATACCCTTATCATTTTAAGAGTGGTAAAAATTAGAGAGGAAATAAAGGCATAAGGAAAGTGTGCATAATGCATCATCCTAATAGAATCTCTCATGCATAAAAACATTCATGCTAGAGGGCACTAGATATCTTTAAGACAAAGGCAAAAGAGATCCAAGTGCGTTTGTAACCTTCCTCAAGGAAGGGGGCAAGTATGCTAAGGTGTAGTAACCTTCGTAATACTTGTCAATCCATGAAAAGGAAGGAACCAATACACCGAGGTGGGTATGGTGCTCTGAGAAGTGTATGCTTCAAGGAGGATACTGAAGCTAATGTCTGAAGGCATATCCATGTTAATCATTCATTTCAAAACACAAATAAAAATCCTTAATTCATTTGCATACATAAAATTAGAGAAAATGGGACCCCTTTCATGGTGTTAGCATCGAATCCATAACATCCATATAGGTAGTTTCCCTTTTCGGCATAACAAATACACAAAATATAAAAAAGCAAAAATCCAAAACACTATCATACATCATGTTAGAAAATAAAACATGAAAATGTTTAGGAAAAAAAAAACACCTTCATACATGCAAACATCATTAACATAAACATGCATTTTTTTTTTTAGTCTATGGAGGGATCTAGTGATAGACAGTTGAAGAAAGTGGATATTCCTCGATACCATGTGTCGCCACCGTCAAAAGAGGCAGTCAGAGCGACGCAATGGTTTTGATGACTCGCGTTTTCTAAAAAGTGGTCAACGCTTTTAGGTTGTTCGATAACCGGGCTGAACCTAAAAGCGAGGTTTTTGTAAAGGGTTCTATGGAGTTGCCACCGATGCTTTTACCATAAACATCAGAAAAGAAAGAAAAGAAGGCGTTGGTTTAGAAAAACCAACTTTGGCCGTTACAACCAGAGTTGGGTAAGGGAGTTAGTTACGTGTGGGGAAGGTGTTAGCACCCCACAATGCCCCTTTCGGGTTCCCTATGATGTACTAATTCATATAATAAAGACTAAGAAAAATTATGCTTCTACCCTATTTATTTATCTACTTTGCGGAATTTTAAATATTTACATGGACCTAGTATATAATGCATACAAGGAAAGCAGTAAAAGATAGCAGTAAAAGAGATAGAATAGAGAAAGGAACCTCCGAAGTGAGCTTTCTATTAACTCTTCAAACTTGAGGACGCTTTTTGGCAATCCCCTCGCACTACAAGCATGCTCCTCACCAGCAAAAGAGAAAATACCTCCCCACTGAGTGCCACATGTCTCAAAAGGAGACTTCCTTAACCAATTTCTACTTTAAATGAAAATCAGAAGCTTACTCGAACTCTAGAAAGTGCTCAAAGTTATCCTGAAGTCTTAGGAGAGCTTCTAGGATGAGAGAAGGGTGTGAGAGTGTGTGGAAAAGTGAGAAATGAGGGTCTATTTATAGGAAAACGCACCTGGCAGGCCTGGACGGCCGTCCATGGCTTTGTTAGCATGGATGGTCGTCCATGTTAGGGTGGACGACCATCTGTTTATGATGGATGGTTGTCCATTGCTGCAGATAAGAGTGGATGGCTGTCTGTTTATGATGGATGGCCATCCATTACTACAGATAAGAGTGGATGGTCATCAGTTTATGATGGATGGTCGTCCATTGCTGCAGATAAGAGTGGATGGTTGTCTGTTTATGATGGATGGTTGTATGTGGTTGTCTAGACGACCATCTGAGCTATATGAACGACCATCCATTGTTTTCTAACAAAAATTTATTTTTATTTTCTCATAAAACCCTCCTTATCCTAAATGGAACCTAGAAAATGCTACCAGGGACCTATTGAAGCCTTAACCATCTTCGGAATGGAGGTTTTCTGAACTTATTGTGAGGTCGGGCAAGATTTGGGGTCTACAGCTACCCCCCTTCACCTGACTGACCGATTGTTGGCTAATGTACCAAGAGACTGGTTGGTGGGTGAAGGAGTTAACCTTCTTGCCCAGTTGTCTTTCGAATGCTCCTTTGGTGTGGTAGCTGACCGTCCAAATGATACATGTGTGTTTGATGGGTATGAACCCCCATCTAGCTTTGTCGTACACATGGTCTTTCTTTTGACCCTAAGGTGATGAGTGCGAGCCCCCATCCGATTTGAAGTCCTCCTCTAAAAGACTGGGTTCGAGTCCTCTTCTGAAAGACTCGGTGGGTATAAACCCCCATTAGATTTGAAGTCCACTTCTAAAAGATTGGGTTTGAGTCCTCTTTTGAAAGACTCAGTGGGTATAAACCCCCATCTGGTTTGAAGTCCTTATCGCCGCCGTCCGTTCCGACATGTAGGGACATCTCGAACATTTATGCGAGCGGTCGCGAAAAGATGGTTTAGACTCGCGTTTTTATGTTAAAAATATGTTCATTGCTTTCGAGGTGCTCAACAACTGAACTATACTCTAATAAAAGCAAGGTTTTCGAAAAGGGGTTCTTATGGAGTCGCCACCAATGTTTTGACCATAAACATTGGAAAAGGATAAAAAGGTGTTGATTTTAATAAAAACCAAACTTGGCCATTATAACCAGAGTTAGGTAAGGGAGTTAGTTACGTGTGGGGAAGGTGTTAGCACCCCACAACGCCCCTTTCGGGTTCCCTATGACGGATTCATTCATTAAGTGAAGATTACGAGAAATTATGCTATTACCCTATTTTATTTATACAGTATTTAAAAATAGCTATCTACATGATTTTAGTTTACACTGCATACAGAAAGCAATAAATAAAACAATAAAAGAGAAGAGAATTGAAAAGAACCTCTGTAGCAAGCTTTGTATTGCAAATCATTTACAGTGACGATGCGTTTTGGCAATCCCCCGCTCTACAAAGACTCTCCTCCCCGAATACAGTATCGACTCGACTAAATTTTAAAGAAGAATCGAATGCTGGAATACAATTCCTTAACTGATTGTTACCTTTTTAAGGCAATCGGAGAGTTCATTCGAAGTAGGGAGAGAAGACAAGTACTAGGAGTTGTCTGGGGTGTGAAAAAGTGGCAAATGAGCCTCCTATTTATAGTTTTCGTAGCCTGGCAGCTTGGGACGACCGTACGGGACTTGGAAATAAAGGATGAGTGTCTGGAGAAGTTGGGACGGCCGTCCCATTCAAATTTGGGACCTGAGACGTGCGTCTCAACTTTGGGACGGGCGTCCCACTTGGCAGGGGCAGCTTGGGACGGCCGTCTCACATTTGGGACGACCGTCTCAACTTGTTTTGGCCAGCTTTTGTGTTCTGGGACCCCCGGGAAGCTTTCCTTTCTTTATTCGGACATCGATTGATGCCGTTTAGATGCCTATTGAAGCTTTATCTTCATATAGGAAGTCTTCTTGGCCTTTATTGAGATGTCGGGCGAGCTTTATCTTGTTATAGGAAGTCTCCTTTGCCTTTATTGAGAGGCCAGGCAAAATTAGGGGTATACAGTCCTCTTCTGAAAGACTTGGTCGGAGTCCCATTTTGTGAGACTCGATGAGTATAAACCCCCATCCGGTTTGAAGTCATTTTTTGAAAGACTTGGTCGGAGTCCCCTTTTTGAGACTCGATGAGTACAAACCCCCATCCGGTTTGAAGTCCTCTTCTGAAAGACTTGGTCGGAGTCCCCTTTTTTGAGATTTGATGAGTATAAACCCCCATCCGATGTGAAGCCCTCTTCTGAAAGACTTGGTTGAAGTCCCCTTTTGTGAGACTCGATGAGTATAAACACCCATCCAGTTTGAAGTCCCTTTTCCTTGGACTAAACTATGTGGTAGCGGCTTACTGATTTTGGTCACGCGCTGACTCCATGGGAAGTAATTTTTGAAGATTTTTTGTTTGACATTTTGTTGTAGTCATCTGGTGCGTGGGGTTTCTTTGATTTTTTTAGGCTTTTACAATAGCCATCCAACTTGTTGATCATTTGGGGATTCTTTGTCTTTGGCTTTTTCAATAGCCATTGGCTTTGTTGGTTGCCGAGGATTTTTTATTTTGGATTTTTTTTTCAATGGTCATCCCGCTTATTGGTTGTTGGGGATTTTTGATGAATGCCTCTTAGGTAGACAAGAATCCACTGGGGATTTGTTGATTATGATGATATGCATCTGGGTAGGCAGATGCTTCATTTAAAGGTGAAGACTTTTGATTATATTTCTTTGCCTCTGAATAGGCTGGTGTCCCCTTTGGGGATGTTGGCTCTTGCTTGGCAGGTCTTGCCTATGCGTAGGCAAATGACCCTCTGAGGATATGACTCTAAAGATTGCCCTTGCAGTAGGCTCACTGGGGATAGGTTTTTCTTTTTAGTGATCCACCAGGGAATTATTTATTTCCTTAGGGATCTGGTTTTTTATGGCTCTCTGGGGGAATGGAGTCTTGGCTCCTTAGGGGAATTATTTATTTCCTTGGGGATGCTGGTAGGAGCTGACTTTGCGAAGCTCTTTATTCCACTGAGGGAATGGAATTTGCAATTCCTTGTTTTGGTTTCTTTATTCTCTTTACCGTGACCCATTTGGGGTTTTCATTGGTTACCTAAAAGTTAGGATCTTTATTCGATTTCGCCTTTTTCTCGCGATTTATCTCTTTTTTCTCACGATTTTAAAATTTGGCTTTTGTTTATGGGGATAATGCGTGTGCCTTTTTACTTTTTAGTTTCTTTTATCCACACAGGATTTTTCTTTCTCTTTGGGGATTCGCAGGGGATGCAATTTTTTCTCTTTTTTGTGGCCCTATTGGGGAATGGAGTCTTGGCTCCTTGATTGATGATGATGAGAGCTGGCTTTGTAAATCTCTTATTCTACTGGGAGAAATAGGATTTCTGATCCCTTGATTTGCTCTATTTTTCTTCTTTTTGTATGACCCACTTGGGGAGTTATTTGGTCTTTCTTTGACATGGCCTTTTCTTTTTGGGCCTCCATTGAGGAGGAAGGGTTTTCTTTTCTTTCCTTCTGTTTTCTTTTTCTTGAGCCCTTGGGGGTACGGAGATTTGACTTGTTGATTTTGATGATGGTCTTCTGAGGAATCCTTATTCTTTGTCAGGGAATGTGGCAGAGATTTGAATGAGTATTCTTGTTGACTCATGTGGCGGTGATGCTGAGCCTTGGGGAAATATTTTTTGCTTTTGCCTTCGGAGTAGGCAAGGATCCTCTTGGGGGATGTCTAAGCCTTTCCGTCGACTTTTTCTTTATTGATGTGCCTTCTCTTTCTTGGATGGAAGGATGGTGGCTTGGAGCTTTGGCTTCTGGAAGCTCTTATTTGACTGGCGAGGAATTTCCGATTCCTTGTCTTTATTTTTCTTTTCCTTTTCTTGGAAAAAACCCACTTGGGGATTTTATTGGCCTTTCTTAGTCACAACCTTTTTTCTCTTTTTTGGGTTATCCATTGGGGATAAAGGGTTTTCTTCTCTTGATCCCTTTATTTTCCTTGGGTAATGTGGTGACGACTTGCTCCATTTTCTTGAAGGGGAGCTTTATTTGGAGACTTTTTTTGGGTGCTTCCTATTTTGAGCCACAAACATGGAGCTAGTCTCCGTATATACATTATTATCGTTATTTATTTGAAGCAATTTTATTATTTTTTATTTTTTATCTTGACAAAGTCGTTTTGTGCGACTACTTGTGTGGATGCCCTACATGCAATCTATTCTATTATTTGATGCATCTAGAAAAGTGATCGGCATTCTCCTGCTGGACTTTAATGATCATGTTGATGGGCACCTCTTTTATTTAATTTTTGATTAAGCCCTAACTTTTACCTAGACCGCCCTTTTGGGGTTTTCAATCTAGCGGACTGCCTTAATTTTTGCCTAGGATATCTTAGCGAGCTTTTCTTTTTTATAAATGTCTTAAATTTTTCCTAGACCGCCCTTTTGGGGTTTTTGATCTAGCAGACTACCCTAATTTTTTCCTAAAAATCTTCTAGCAAGCATTATTCCCTTTTTTTTATTTTTTATTTTCTAATGCTTTCGTGTTTATGATGCATGATTTGACCTTGACAAAATGACTTCGCGCATATTTATGATTTATCAATATAGAGACAATTTCATAAATTGGTCAAGAGAAAAGAAATGAAAGACAATTTTATTGATATGCATGAGCAAAAGGTTCATTGTTTTCACAGAAGGATTACAAATGGAATTTAGAAGAATGGCAGGCCAAGGTTGGCTACACTGTGCAGGTTATAACAATCATGTCTATGATATCTGGCCCCCTAGTTCTCTTAATTGTTTTAGTTGAAATGCTTGAGTCAGGAGTGAAGACTATGCAATGTTGCCTGTTCTAGAAGGATGTTACCTTAACCGCCTTTTGGTTTTCGACTAAGGTAACCATTGCTCTTAGGGGATTTTTTCTCTTCTTCCCTTTTTCTTTTCTCTTTTTTTTTTTTTGAAACCTCTAAATTTTCCCTAGGACATATCCTAGTGAGGCATGTGGATCCAACCTTTTGCCCAGGATGCCCTTTGTGGGTTTTTATCCTGGCCGGTCATGAGCAATGCCTTCAAGCATAATACTTCTTCATCGTCTCGGAATTGAGTGGGTGCCGAAGTTCTTTTTAGTACATGTCGGTGAGGATAAGAGTTCCTCCTGAGAAAGCTCGCTTGACCACGAAGGGTTGTTCATAATTGCTGCCCATTTTCCAATTTTATCTTTTTTGGGCTAGAGGCAATTTCTTTACCATTAAATCCCCCTCATGGTAAGAATGGGGGTTGACCTTTTTGTCGTAATCCCTTTTGATCTTTTTTGATAGGCTTTGTTCACGACGTATGGTGTCCAACCATTTTTTATTTGATTAGATTAAACTGATCGTATTGGTTTTGGACCCATTCAGCTTCTTTCAGTTTTGCTTCTATGATAAATTACAGGGAAGGTATCTCGACCTTTATTGAGAGTACGACCTCTATGTCATATACAAGGGAGAATGGAGTAACCTTTGTGGAGGTCCGTACGGAAGTTTAATAACTATGAAGGGCAAAAAGTGTTGTAAACCCCAAATCTTGCCCGACCTCACAATAAAGAGCAGAAGACTTCCATTCGAAGATGGACAAAGCCACAAAAGGTCCCTAGGCATGTTTACTAGGCTCCACACTAGAATAGGAAAGCTTTCTGTACACAAAAATAAGAGAATTCTGCCCAGAAGCACGAGATGGCCGTCCCATTTGGCCAGACGGCCGTCTCGCCATTTATGAGATGACACCACCATCTCGCCACTTGGCGAGATGGCCATCTCGACCTCAAAGTGGCGAGATGGCTGTCTTGAATGGTGAAATGGTCATCTCGACCTTTGTCAGGCGAGACGACCATCCTAGTCTGATGGGCACGAATTTCTATAAATAGGACCTCCGTATCAGGGAGAGAACACCCGAAAAAACCCAGAAATTATATAGTTCTTACTCCGATACTCTATATACTTGCTTTTATTGCTTTGAAGGTCCAATTCTAGCTCATCTAAGCAGTTTCGGTAGTTTCTAGTTCAAGAGAGGAGTGTTTGTGTAGAGAGCGGGAAATTGCCAAAAAGCACCCCTTGCAAGTTTATAAAAGCTTGCTTTGAATGTTCCTAAACCACTTATTCTCTTTTATCGCTTTTGTTAATTACTCTCTCTGTGCATTAGTTATTAGGGTCATGTAGTCAGCTATTTAAATTTTGCAATGAATAAATAAGGGTAGAAAGCATAATTTTAATGTTCTTATTTTAAAAATAAACAGTCCATCATATGGAACTTGAAAGGGGCGTCGTGAGGAAGCTAATATCTTCCCCGCACGTAACTAACTCCCTTACATAACTTCGGTTGTAATGACCAAAGTTGGTTGTTCTTAAAACCATCGCCTTCTTTTTTTTCTTTTCCAATGTTTTTGGTTAAAATATTGGTGGCGACTCCAAGACCTATTTATGAAAACCTCACCCTTAGAATAGTTCGGTTATCGGACATCGTAAGGGTAATGACCACACTTTTAAAACATGAGTCGAATAAAAAAAATCATCGCGTCGCTCCGACCACCTCTTTTGACGGTGGTGACAGGTGCCAATCCTTATAGGTTTTTCTCATCTTCTTCTTGATGTTCTAATAGGCTGCCCCCACTACACCGTTCATTTTAGGTCGGTAGGGAGAGGAGTCATGATGTTGGATTCTAAAGTCTTGGCATGTGATGGTAGGACCATGCACATGCATCCATATATTCCCTTAATAGTTGTATTAACCCTTCCCTGACATTATCATCAATTTGGGTACCAATATATATGGCCTAGTAGGGCCATATATATCGAGCTTCTATTTTTTAGCAACCTATGCATGTCTAGGGAAATGGTCCCCTCCTCATTGTCTGACTCGGTCCACTCGCCTTCGGCTTTCGGATCCCCGGAGAGTCATCCATCACAGACATGATTCTTTTTATTCTAGGTTCTGTTTAGGCTTAGATTTTATTCTTTTATTTTGAAAGAATATTGAGAGAAAAGAATGAAAAAGAATATGAATGCTTATGCAAATGCCTCATTGTATTGATAAAAAGGAAATATTTACAAAGCCCTTTTAATCAAGGATCTCGCGGTCACGGGCAGGGACTGCGAGAGGTGCATGGGAAGCTTAAAACAAATGCTAACATAAGAAGCCCTAATCAGCTAGCCTTCTCTTGTCCAACCCCACTATTCTAGTTGTGACAGAGGCTTGGCGTCTATGTTAGGAGCGGGAGCGTCGAACGTGATCCACTCGGGACTGCATTGTAAGATGGCTCTTGGGACAAGTCCTTCCCATGTACTTGGAAAAATTAGGGACCTTGAACTTGGAAGGGAATTGGATATTCTTAACAAGACACATGTCGACCGCCTTGTCACTGCCGTCAAAAGAGGCAGTCGGAGCAACACGATGGTTTCCGACTTCCGCTCGGGTTTTTTAAGATGATATTATAATGACTGTAGGTTGTCCAATAACCGGGTTGGACCTAAAGGCGAGGTTTTCAAAAATGGGTTCTGGAGTCGCCACCAATGTTTTATCCGGAAACATTGGAAAAGGAAAAAAAGAAGGCGTTGGTTTTGAAAAACCAACTTTGGCCATTACAACCAGAGTTGGGTAAGGGAGTTAGTTACGTGTAGGGAAGGAATTAGCTTCCCTACGATGCCCCTTTCGGGTTCCCTATGATGGGTCGTTTATTTCATAAATAGAACTTTAAAATGACGCTTTTACCCTTTATTTATTTGCGGAATTTAAGATATTGACTACATGGCCCTAACAGCTAATGCACGTATAAATGTAAATAAAAAGTGATAAAAGAATGAGAGAAAGTGTGGAAACCTTCGAAGCACGCTTTCGTAATTCAAATTCTTGAAGTAGGACGCTTTTTGGCAATCCTTCACTCTACAACGTTGACCGCTCTTTCTCGCAACGCTACAGAATACCCTCTAAGAATGCTAAGAAACTCTGGAAATGCTTCGGAGGGATCCTAGGAGAAGAATTACAGAAGGGAAAGTTGAAGAATTGTGTGAAAAGGAGGGGAGCGCACCCTCCCTTTATAGGGATTTGTGCCTGTCAGGTCGAGACGGTTGTCTCGCCTAACAAGGTCGAGACGGCCGTCTTGCCAAATGGGATGGCCGTCTAACCCTTGATAAAAGGCGAGAAGGCCATCTCACCAAACGAGACGGCGGTCTCGCCATTGGCAAGTGGCGAGAAGGCCGTCTCACCAAACGAGACGGAGGTCTCGGCCTTCCAGGTGAAATTCCTTATTTTTTCTATACAAAAAACCTTCCTACTCTAATATGGGGCCTATTAGTCTATTCTCGGGACCTTTTAGGCCTTGCCCATCTTCAAATTGGAGGTCTTTTGCTCTTTATTTTGAGATCGGGCAAGATTTGGGGTCTACAGCTGCCCCCCCTTCACCTGACTAGCCAACTGTTGGCCTGTTATGCCAAAAAGATTGGCTGGAGGGTGAAGGAGTTAACCCTCTTGCCCGGATGTCCTTCGGATGCTCCATCTTGCGGTAGCCGACCCTCTAGACGAAAAATGTGTGTGTGCGCCTCTTTGATGTTCCTTCATGCGGTAGCCGACCCCTTTGGTTGACATGTGGTAGAGCCTCAGGATGCTCCTTCTTGCGGTAGCCGACCCTTCGGTTGATGAGTGTGAACCCCCATCCGGTTGCTTGTAACTTTGGGATGCTCCTTCTTGCAGTAGTCGACCCCTTGGCTGAAAAGTGGTAGAACCTTAGTGTAGACCCCTAATTTTGCCCGGGCCTCTCAAAATAAAGGCTAGAGGAACGTCGCCCAAAAAAAGGAGTGCATCCGGCTTCCCAAAACTGAGGAAACCTCCCGCAACAAACACAGAGATCACTCATTCACACGATAAAAGCCAAAAGAGACTTCCTACACAAAGACAAAGCTCGCCCGGCATCTTAATGAAGGCCAAGAAGACTTCCTATATGAAGATAAAGCTTCAACGGACACACATCGGCATCAATCTACGCCGAAAACAGCAAGGAAAGCTTCCGGGGTCCCAAAGCGCGAAGCGGCGAACGAGGTTGAGACGGCCGTCCCAAAGTGGGACGGCCGTCCCAACCCTCCGGGTTCAAGTGGGACGCGCGTCCCAAAGTTGGGACGGCCGTCCCAACCCCGGTTTAAGTGGGACGGCCGTCCGGCCTTCCTGGGGGTCCCGCTACGTGTAAAAATGCCATTTGGGACGGCCGTCCCGGTCCAGACGGCCGTCCCACCCGGATGGCGCGTCCCAAAGTGCGCCGACTGCGAAAAACTATAAATAGGAGACTCATTTGTCACTTTTTGACACACTTCGAGACACCCGAGTCACCACGGACACTCCGGAGAGCTGCGAAACACTTTAGAGCACTCGTCTACTTCTCTCCCTCTCTCAAATGATCTTTCAGATTGCCTTAAATAGGTAACAATCGGTTAAGGAATTAGATTCGGCATTTGATTCTTCTTTAAATTTTTAAGAGAGTCGTTCTTGTATTGGTGAGGAGAGTCTTGTGTAGAAAGAGGGGTTGCCAAAACGCATCCTCACGGTTCGAGATTCTCAATATAAAGCTTGCTACGGAGGTTCTTTTCAATTCCCTTCTCTTTTATTGCTTTATTTATTGTTTTATTTTATTTATTGCGTCATATAGAATAAAATCATGTAGATAGTCATTTTAATATTCCTTCTATTGCTTTATTTAGTTTTATTTAAAATTATGTAAATAGCTATTTCAATATTATGCAATAAAATAGGGTAATCGCGTAATTTCTCAAAGTCTTTTCTTTAAATGAATTAATCTGTCATAGGGAACCCGAAAGGGCGTTGTGGGGTGCTAATACCTTCCCCACACGTAACTAACTCCCTTACCCAACTACGGTTATAATGGCCAAGTGCGGTTTTTCTTAAAATCAATATTTTTCCCTTTTCCAATGTTTATGGTTAAAACATTGGTGGCGACTCCATAAGAACCCTTTTCGAAAACCTTTTAAAACAAATACGCGAGTCTAAACCATCTTTCGCGACCGCTCGCATTAACGTCTCAAAGACGTTCCCTCCCGGGACGTCGGAAAGGGACGGCGGCGGCAGATGGCGACTCCATTGGGGAAGCTAGAGAGTTGATCCCATTTAGTGACGAGATAAATTCAAACTAAGTGAAGATTTGAAATTACGCCTTTACCCTTACGTATGTTTTTATTGTATGGCTTTATATAAGCTGCTTGTATGATTATTTACTGCAATTGTTTGAAATATAAATTGCACACAAAAACCCTTGCACACAACGGTCCCTCTATGCCGGGGGCAAGAGTGAATATCTATAGGGAGTGGGTGGCGAGATACGATCGGTTAGTTGGCACACGGGGCTACTACGGTTGTCGGAAAACCACCAACTCAAGGTGATAACTCTCTTCTTTTGATCTAAGGATGTCGACACGGAGTTCGTGCATGACCGAGGATTGAAAGTTGAGAGGTCCCTATAATGGGGGCACCTTGGGGACCTTTGGCCTGGTGAGAACGGTTAGAACCACCTAAACCAAACACGTTTACGCGGGAAAATCCTACCTCGTGATTAAATAAGCGTGGCTCTGCTCGTGGATGTATGAATTGTGTGTGCATACGTTTGCTGCATTTGTATTGATGCATTAGCATAGGGTAATCATACAACAAACAAAAAAGTGAAAAACCCTAAAAATCATAAAAAAATATAAAAACAAATTAAAATCACAAAAACATCTTTGTTATAAAATATAAAGTTATTAGCCAAAGCTTCATGATTCATATCACCTTTTCTTCATAAAAAAAATAAAAAGGGAAGAAAATAGGACTCTCTTCATCTAAATCCATAAGCATTTATATAGATAAGTTTTCTTTTCAAGAAAAACCAAGTACTAACATGAATCATATTAGGAACGAAACATGATAATACTTAGAAAAACAAACACTTGCATCCACGCATCTACAAAAAACCATACTCATATCATGCATTTTTCACTTACGTTAGATAATGGAGGGATCCGGTAATAGACGAGTTAAAGAAAGTGGGAATCCTTCTATGCCGTGTAGAGAAGTTAAGACACTTGTGTACATATATGCCGCCGAAAGTCTATGCTTGACTTTGAAAAGTCTTACGGAAGAATTCTTGACCTCACGAAAATCAATATTGATCCAATATTTGTTAGAGCATTAATCCACTTACGGAATCCCGATTTACAACGCTTCGAGTTCTCGCAGTTTGACTTGGTACCAACCTTAGAAGAATACGAACTCATGGTTAGATGGCCTCGGTCGGTTGGAGTTTATGTCTGCTCGGGAGAATATACGGCCGTGAGTAAGGTTGCCACTATTATACTGACGCCTCCTCATCAATCCGCCCTAGAGGAAAAAGGGAATATCGAGAGGTTGGAAAATGGCTATAATAGAAGACCACTTAGTCTCTTTAGGCTGAAAAGAAGGACTGGTCTACATTCAACAAGACTCTAGCATTAGCAATGTTCGGAATCATATTATTCCCATTCCATGTGGACATCGTGGATCACGCTGCAATGGACGCATTCTTCGCACGGGATGTATATTCAAAGAGTCCTATACACTGCAATCCTTGCGATACCACACTTTACGTGAAATTACGCCAGCAGAGACAAGGAAAAACACTCGAGATCTTTGTACCTCGCTGCTATATGTATGGGGTGTTACTCACTTTTACGCCTCAAGCCACATGGGTGTATTTCCGACCCTTTAAGAAGTTTCTCAAAAATCCCCCTTCAACATCGTCAAGCCTTAGAGTGGAAAGGCTGAGTTAGAAAGCTGGAACATAGAGCATGTATCATGGGTTTGTCCTTGGTTCGACCCGGTTATATTCTCATACGATGCGGAAACTACCGAATATACCACTTCTAGGTCTTAGAGGTTGTATAGCATATTCTCCTAAAATAGCCATGAGACAACTTATGAGAACTCGAGGCTGTGCCAACCCAAGAAGAGCTCGGAGGGCTGAATCTATACCATTATTCCCATAACTTTGAAGAAATATCTGCTTGTCGGGAAAGCATGGGAAAGACCAATATACACGGGGGATAAAGAGCTCGGAAGGATTCAGGTATCCACATCCCACGAATATGAAAAATGGAGGAAAAATAGAGGGGTACCCCTACCATCGATGCATTCACTAAAGCGTTGGTCAACGAGGAGCTACAATTGCAAGTCAATGCCCTAAACAAAAGGATAGAAGTCATGGAAACTCGGCTAAGGGCTTTTGAAGAAAAAGAGCGAGGAATCAACCATCATAATAGACGGTCTAAAAAGGCAATGTAAAAAGAAGGACCATGAGATAGAACTTCTTAAAAATGATTATGCTTGACTACCAAGAAGAAGCTAGGCGAGCATTGAAGATGCCAAGGTTTGAACAAGATAGTCTTTTCCAGGACATGAATGATGAAATAGCACGTTTTGAGAAGGCACTTGCGGAAGCAAACAAAAATGATCAAATTAATACGGGATGACCTAGCGGGAACTCATTCGGAAGCACAAAGGTGGCGAGAAACCGCTGAAAAATACAAGAAAAGCCTGGATGAGCTGCATGATAAAGAAAAAGAAGGATTAGCTCGGTATGGTCACTTAATTCATGAAAGGGACCAAATAAGAGAGAGATCTGACCAACAATACGCTTTGATCGTTCATCTAGAAGAAAAGATAAGAGAGGCTTGTCAATATAGTGAAAACATGAGTCAAGCGATACATGAGCAAGCTAAGATACTCGGAAACCATGTGAGAATAGCTGAAGATGAATTACAAAGAAAACCTAAATTACCTATAGGATTCTTCAAGCTTTTCAGTTTTTGTCGGCACTTGCTCCAAAGCATTGTATAGAAGGATTTACACTTTCTAATAAAAGGATTTATTTTTCTCCTTAAATTGTCTATTGCATTCATAAGTTGCATACATTCATATATTCCTCCTCATTTTAATAATAAAGATAATAAAAAGAAAGGATTAAGCTGGTGTGCTTTCCACAAATCGAGAAAAATGGAAAAGAAGTCTTTCGTCATCAAAATCTACTGCGACAGTCGATAAATCCGAAGATGATAACAAACAAGCACAGTTAATCATTCCAATCAATAAAAGGGAAGAAGCAATAACACCTTTACGCTTGTTTGTACCGCGTCCTTTCCCTTATAAATCAAACAAAGCTGTACCTTGGAGATACTCGGAAGAATCGCCGGTCAATCAAGACATCTCCAACATAGCCGGTATGGGGGGCATGACAAGAAGCGGAAGAATATATTCCCCCAAGGAAATTCAAGATAATACTCCTAAAGAGAAGGCAAAAAATAAGGCCGAAGAGGAAAAGGAATCCAAGGAGGAGACGAGATGAGCTACTCCGAGTACATAAGACAAAGCGAGTACTCCATCATCGATCAACTCAATCGCACTCCTGCAAAGATAACCTTGTTGTCACTCATCATGAGTTCGGAACCGCATCGAAACACACTTTGTTAAAAGTTTTGAATGAATCATTCGTTCCACATGCAATACCTCAAGACCAGTTTGAAGGAATTATTGGTAATATTACGACCAATGATCATCGACCTTCACCAATGAAGAACTCCCTTTAGAAGGGTCCGATCACAACAAGCCTTTGCATATTTCGGTTAAATGCAAGGAATATCTCATTTCCAAAGTTCTTGTGGATAATGGGTCATCCTTAAACGTCATGCCCAAAAGTACCCTCGACAAGATAATAATACGAGAAACCCACATGCGCCCAAGTAATACAATAGTTCGAGCCTTTGACGGATCAAGACGTGAAGTAGTAGGAGAGATTAGTCTACCAATCCAAATCGGACCTACTATTTTCAACATAGACTTCCACGTGATGGATATCACACCGGCATACGATTGTCTCCTTGGTAGACCTTGGATTCATAGCGCTAAGGCAATACCTTCGACGCTCCACGAGAAAGTCAAGTTTGTGACAAATGATAAAGCTGGTCACGGTTCAAGTTGAAGAAGACTTTCTAATAAGCAAACCATCTATTCAACCATATGTGGATGCGGTGAAGAGGCTCTTGAAACATCTTTTCAAGCACTTGAAATTGCCAATATCGAAAGACTCCCTAGTAGCATGAAGGTGGCCCGGATGATGAAAAGATATGGATATCGCCCGGGACGGGGGCTTGGAAAGAACGCTCAAGGAATAAGAGAGCCACCAGATTTCAAAGATAATCCGCTAAAGTATGGACTAGGGTATGACCCTACAAAAGATCAAACCATACAAAGAAAAGGGAAGTCTTACCCCTCGAAGATGGTATTAGAAAAGGAGGGGTCTTAGCGCAAAGGGTAGCGTTAGTCATTAGGTGTCCTTCTTAGATTCTAAGGGATGTAAATCTAGTGACTATTAGAGATCACTCCTCGGGGTATGCCGAGTCCCAGAGCATCTTTAGGGCACACATTTCCACTGAAATTACAAAAGAATGCTATTCTTACTATCTGCTTCTTTTCTTGCTAAATGTATCTATACCCCATTAAATAACCACTGTATTAGACAAGCGTTTTATTCCAAATGCGTCCAAATAAGTAAAGCGCCGCAAAGCAAGGTCAAAATAAATTGATTAACTAGAAACACAAATAAAATATAAAATCAAATCTCGACAAATGTTGTGCAAAAAATATACGCATACAAAAAAGGAAAGCCCGTCAAGGTCAAAGACCAAGACAAGAAAATAAAAGGGCAAAATACCGGCGGGAAACCCACAAAGGGGGCTGCGCAAAAATTAGGGTAAACCGGCGGGAGACCGAACAATAACAAAGGGTAGCCTGGGCAAAAGTTAGGGTTATTAAAAGTCAGCTAGGTATTCCTAAAAATAAATACAAAAGGAAACCTAGACGAAAATCGGGACGAAAGCACGGCATCCTAGGCTGAAAACCCGAAAGGGCGGACTAGGGAAGTTAGTCAATCACGAAAGGCGCCACAAATCGGTAAACAACGACGCCACGTCATAAGAATAAAACGTTTATCTAAACTAGCCTAAACACGAGACCAACCTTGGCCAGCCATTCTTACAAAAACCTTTATTACAAAAATATCTCTCTAAAACGCAAGCCTTTGCAATAAATCCTTTTCCTTCTTTTCTCTTGACCATTTCACTATAAAGCATTCAAGTAATGAAGGGGAATGTGGTAACATAGTGATCAATAGGAAGGTTGAAATCCCTAAGGAAAAGAAGGAGGGCATTGACATGGCGGTTGCTCTACGAACAAAGGATTGCTCTTCGGCCATGGCAAAGAAAATTCCAAAGACGGCAAATCGGTACGGCTAAGCTTGTTAGTCAAGAAGCGGGATGACGGTAAGGTACAACACCAAGAATGCGCCCAAAGTCAAAGCACATCGGTTAAAACTCTCGAAATATTAACTAAAATAGATCCTAGGATGCATATCATGAAGCATTACATGCATTAAAGCATAGATGAAGGGAATCCTATCTTCGATTTCATCAAAAAACACGAAAATTAACTCAAAAAATCAAAAACCAACTTAAGGAGCTTGGGACGGCCGTCCCAAAGTCCGAGACGGCCGTCCCAAGTGCATTTTCACGTTTGGGACGTGCGTCCCAACAGGGGTCCGGCACTGTGCATTTGTGCCATTTGGGACGGCCGTCCCAACCCAGACGGCCGTCCCAAACTCCCCTGCGCGGTCTATATATATGGGACGCGGTTTTTGGCTCTCGGTACCTCATTCCAAGCTTCCTATCTTGTCTTTCCTCCTCTTCCATACATTTTTAGCATTTCTAAGAGAATATTACCTACAATGGAGCATGGAGAAGCCTCATCCAGAAGAAAACGCACCGGGGCTGCTGCTAGAAGAGCTCCATGCCACCGGTATGATGATGGCGAAGCGCATCAACAAAGCGGCAAATATCCGGCGGTTGCACGGTACCGATCTTTGCGACTAGACTTCGGGATCCTGGCCACATTCGGCTGGGAACAAGATGTTAGGAGGTTCATCCACAACATAGGATGGGACTTCCTCCTTCGTGAGCCACCCACTCGGATCCATCGCACCGCTACGATGGAGTTTCTCGCCTCAGTTAGCATGATGGAGATGCCATCCACCACTCCTGGGGTGCCACCAACAACGGCTATCTCCTGCTTGGATGGATGGAGCCTCTCAGAACCACTGCCCTGGATGACTTCAACGTCATCATGGGATTACTGCCGGCCAGGAGACAAGAACACCGGAATATCGGTCGCATATGCGGAGAAACCTGCGGTTCTCACCACCACCGGTATGTGGAAGGATATTGCTTGGAGCTATCAACCTCCCATCTCATCTGAAGGGTGCAGCCTTCAATCCCCCTCTTCGCATATGCCACAAATTGCTTGCTTGGGACCATTCACGGCGGGAAGGAAAGCCAGGGGAAGGTAACGGCGGGCGACCTTTTTATAGTCTACTGCATGCATCGGGGACACCGTGCAACCACGGATACGCATTCATGAAGGCTGTAAAGGAATGCGGTACTCGAGGATCGGCGGGAGCAATCATGGTGGCTCCCTTCCTTACCCCTCTTGCTTGAATGCGGGGATGCACGAGACGGAGAAGATATCCCAGGCTGAACTTCAACCAGAGCCTATCAACGGAGGAGTGCTGACGAACATGAGTATCCTCGGCGAGAGAAGGATCGGGTTTCATCCTAAACCCTATCATCTCGATTTCATGGGATATGCGCGATTTCAATACGCGCAAGATATCCCTACCACTTGAAGTCCCGGCGGCAATCACGCGACTCGGATTTCTCCGGCTTATACGGGCGCCTGGATGAGGAGCATGCCTATATGGAAGGAGAGTTCCGGTCTATACGCCGGCGAGTTCGACCGGATGAGCTGTTAGACAAGACAGGGACTGGCCGTCGAGATAGAGAGCCTGGTCCGAGACCCGAGGCAAGGTTCCAACGCCGCCTACTCGCAGCTTCCCTTCACCGGTACCATCTGCCCATTCCGGCCCAGAGCAGACGATTAGGATTTATTTAACTTTCTTATGTCTTAAATATGCTTGAAATGTACCCGAACATAAGCAGTAATAAATAAAACTCGTTATTTCTGTTTTACACGTCGCAATCAAAAAGCCCATGTGTATAAAATAAAAGGCACACATGATTCACTAAAAAGTCAGATTTCAAAACAGCTCGCGACGAAAACTAAGTCGCGAAAGTAAAAGGCGAAATCTAAACCGCTTGACAAAAATTACTCCAACCATCAACCTTCTACACCAATATAAGACGAGAAAAACCAACGGAAAGGCTTAATTATCCCCAAGCGGATCCTCGCCTACTCCGGAGGCAAAACAAAAAGATTACCTCACGACTCGAAGACATCGCCGCAAGAGTCCTTAAGCACACTCATACAAGAGTATCAGCTTCAAAGAAGAACAAGGACTACATAAGAGTCTATCAAAGAAAAAGCAGAGTCAAAATCCCCCACATCAGCGGGGGCAACAAAAAGAAAGAAGAGAAGAGCCTTTCACCCTCTAACAAAGGCTACGACATGAAGGAGCCGAAAGAAATTTCAGTCCACGGGAAGCCAATAAAATTCCCCTCGGTGGATCACCAAAAAGAAAAATTTTTCCCCGATAAGCCTATCCGCAAAAGCAAATTACAAATCCACGGGGAGTTAAGCACCCAATATGAATATCCCCGAGGAAGGTACAAAACCTTCACTCCCAAGAATGCCTATGCTTACTCGAAACAAGCAAAAAGCCGATATCCCCAAGAAGCGGGAAATCAACCTATAAGAGGTAATACAAGCACAAAGCTTTCAAAAAACATCTACCTACTCGAGAGGTATTATCAAGAACGAGATATCCTCAAGAAGAACATCGGCCTATCCGAGAGGAAAGCCTTCGTCGCTATTGAAGCACTCGCCTAATCAAGAGGCACGAAAAAAATCAACGAATCCCCGGTAAATTCCAGCCTAATCAAGAGGCACAACAAATTCCCCAAATGGATCTCCGCCTAATCAAGAGGCACAATCAAGAAGAAAAACCAAAAACATCAAAAATCCCGGTAAAGCCGGATGACGACTAACGAGCAAAGTCAAAAACAAATATTCCCTACGGAATGGGCGCATGAACGAGAAAAAATAAGCGCCAACACATCTCCAAAAACGAGATAATCACGGGATTAACTACCAAAAAGTGCATTCTAAGAACCTTGCGGAACGGGGTTCGGACCGGGTGGGGGTAGGTACCCATCGGAACCTTGCGGAACGGGGTTCGGACCAGGTGGGGGTAAGTACCCATCGAATCTTGCGGAGCGGGATTCGGACCGGGTGGGGGTAGGTACCCATCGGAACCTTGCGGAACGGGGTTCGGACCGGGTGGGGGTAGGTACCCATCGGAACCTTGCGGAACGGGGTTCGGACCGGGTGGGGGTAAGTACCCATCAGAATCTTGCGAACGGGATTCGGACCGGGTGGGGGTAGGTACCCATCGAACCTTGCGAACGGGGTTCGGACCGGGTGGGGGTAAGTACCCATCGGAATCTTGCGAGACGGGATTCGGACCGGGTGGGGGTAGGTACCCATCGGAATCTTGCGAACGAGATTCGGACGGGTGGGGGTAGGTACCCATCGGAACCTTGCGGAGCGGGGTTCGGACCAGGTGGGGGTAAGTACCCATCGAATCTTGCGAACGGGATTCGGACCGGGTGGGGGTAGGTACCCATCGGAACCTTGCGAAGCGGGGTTCGGACCGGGTGGGGGTAGGTACCCATCGGAACCTTGCGGAACGGGGTTCGGACCGGGTGGGGGTAAGTACCCATCGAGAATCTTGCGAAGCGGGATTCGGACCGGGTGGGGGTAGGTACCCATCGGAATCTTGCGAGCGAGATTCGGACCAGGTGGGGTAGGTACCCATCAGAACCTTGCGGAGCGGGGTTCGGACCAGGTGGGGGTAAGTACCCATCGAATCTTGCGAACGGGATTCGGACCAGGTGGGGGTAAGTACCCATCGAGAATCTTGCGGAACGGGATTCGGACCGAGGTGGGGGTAGGTACCCATCGGAACCTTGCGGAACGGGGTTCGGACCAGGTGGGGGTAAGTACCCATCAGAATCTTGCGGAACGGGATTCGGACCAGGTGGGGGTAGGTACCCATCGAACCTTGCGAACGGGATTCGGACCGGGTGGGGGTAGGTACCCATCGGAACCTTGCGGAACGGGGTTCGGACCGGGTGGGGGTAGGTACCCATCAGAACCTTGCGAGAACGGGGTTCGGACCGGGTGGGGGTAAGTACCCATCGGAATCTTGCGAACGGGATTCGGACCAGGTGGGGGTAAGTACCCATCGGAATCTTGCGAACGGGATTCGGACCGGGTGGGGGTAGGTACCCATCGAACCTTGCGGAACGGGGTTCGGACCGGGTGGGGGTAAGTACCCATCGGAATCTTGCGAACGGGGTTCGGACCGGGTGGGGGTAAGTACCCATCGAGAATCTTGCGGAACGGGATTCGGACCGGGTGGGGGTAGGTACCCATCGGAATCTTGCGGAACGAGGTTCGGACCGGGTGGGGGTAGGTACCCATCGGAACCTTGCGGAACGGGGTTCGGACCGGGTGGGGGTAAGTACCCATCGGAATCTTGCGGAACGGGATTCGGACCGGGTGGGGGTAAGTACCCATCGAGAATCTTGCGGAACGGGATTCGGACCGGGTGGGGGTAGGTACCCATCGGAACCTTGCGAGAACGGGGTTCGGACCGGGTGGGGGTAGGTACCCATCGGAACCTTGCGAACGGGGTTCGGACCGGGTGGGGGTAGGTACCCATCGGAACCTTGCGGAACGGGGTTCGGACCGGGTGGGGGTAAGTACCCATCGGAATCTTGCGAGACGGGATTCGGACCAGGTGGGGGTAGGTACCCATCGGAATCTTGCGGAACGAGATTCGGACCGGGTGGGGGTAGGTACCCATCGGAACCTTGCGGAACGGGGTTCGGACCAGGTGGGGGTAAGTACCCATCAGAATCTTGCGAACGGGATTCGGACTAGGTGGGGGTAGGTACCCATCGGAATCTTGCGAACGAGATTCGGACCGGGTGGGGGTAGGTACCCATCGGAATCTTGCGAACGGGATTCGGACCGGGTGGGGGTAAGTACCCATCAGAATCTTGCGAACGGGATTCGGACCGGGTGGGGGTAAGTACCCATCAGAATCTTGCGAACGGGATTCGGACCAGGTGGGGGTAAGTACCCATCGGAATCTTGCGAACGGGATTCGGACCGGGTGGGGGTAAGTACTCATCAAAAACTTTGCAGAAGGCATTAGGTGGAGTAAAAATACTCACCTAGAGCATTTCAAAGATGGGTTGCAAAGACCTTACTTCTATTAGGGGTTAGTTCAATGTTGAGCACCTCGGAAGTAAGTACCCACAAGAGTCTAACAAAATGTAAATTCATACGGGTGAGGGTAGGTACTCACCAAAACCTTGCGAGAACAAGGTTCATACCTAGTGGGGGTAGGTACCCACAAAAGTCTAATAAAATACGAGACTCATACCGGGTGAGGGTAAGTACTCACAGAGCTTTATAAAAGGAGGCTCAAACCGAGATAGGGGTTGGTACCTATCAAAATATTTATCATCCGGAGGGCCAGGCAAAGGAGCGACATCCGAAGGATAGCAGGAGCAAAAGGGTTAACTCCTTCCCCTACCAACTAATTTTGTCGGCATATTAAAGCCAAGCGAATTAGTTAGGCGAGCGAAGGGGGCAGCTGTAGACCCCTAATTTTGCCGGGCCTCTCAAAATAAAGGCTAGAGGAACGTCGCCCAAAAAGGAGTGCATCCGGCTTCCCAAAGCGAGGAAACCTCCCGCAACAAACACAGAGATCACTCATTCACACGATAAAAGCCAAAAGAGACTTCCTACACAAAGACAAAGCTCGCCGGCATCTTAATGAAGGCCAAGAAGACTTCCTATATGAAGATAAAGCTTCAACGGACACACATCGGCATCAATCTACGCCGAAAACAGCAAGGAAAGCTTCCGGGGTCCCAAAGCGCAGCGCCGGAAGCGAGGTTGAGACGGCCGTCCCAAAGTGGGACGGCCGTCCCAGCCCTCCGGGTTCAAGTGGGACGCGCGTCCCAAAGTTGGGACGGCCGTCCCAGCCCCGGTTTAAGTGGGACGGCCGTCCGGCCTTCCTGGGGGTCTCGCTACGTGTAAAAATGCCATTTGGGACGGCGCGTCCCGGTCCGGACGGCCGTCCCACCCGGATGGCCGTCCCAAAGTGCGCCAGCTGCGAAAAACTATAAATAGGAGACTCATTTGTCACTTTTTGACACACTTCGGACACCCGGTCACCACGAGACACTCCAGAGAGCTCGAAACACTTTAGAGCACTCGTCTACTTCTCTCCCTCTCTCAAATGATCTTTCAGATTGCCTTAAATAGGTAACAATCGGTTAAGGAATTAGATTCAGGCATTTGATTCTTCTTTAAATTTTTAAGAGAGTCGTTCTTGTATTGGTGAGGAGAGTCTTGTGTAGAAAGAGGGGTTGCCAAAACGCATCCTCACGGTTCGAGATTCTCAATATAAAGCTTGCTACGGAGGTTCTTTTCAATTCCCTTCTCTTTTATTGCTTTATTTATTGTTTTATTTTATTTATTGCGTCATATAGAATAAAATCATGTAGATAGTCATTTTAATATTCCTTCTATTGCTTTATTTAGTTTTATTTAAAATTATGTAAATAGCTATTTCAATATTATGCAATAAAATAGGGTAATCGCGTAATTTCTCAAAGTCTTTTCTTTAAATGAATTAATCTGTCATAGGGAACCCGAAAGGGGCGTTGTGGGGTGCTAATACCTTCCCCACACGTAACTAACTCCCTTACCCAACTCTGGTTATAATGGCCAAGTGCGGTTTTTCTTAAAATCAATATTTTTCCCTTTTCCAATGTTTATGGTTAAAACATTGGTGGCGACTCCATAAGAACCCTTTTTCGAAAACCTTTTAAAACAAATACGCGAGTCTAAACCATCTTTCCGCGACCGCTCGCATTAACGTCTCAAAGACGTTCCCTCCCCGGGACGTCGGAAAGGGACGGCGGCGACACTTAGGATGCTCCTTCTTGCGGTAGCCGACCCTTTGGTTGATGAGTATGAACCCCCATTCGGTTGGTAGCGTTTGCAGTCCACCATTGTAGGACTGGATGAGTATAAACCCCTCATCTAGCTGGTATGGTCCACTTCATAGGACTGACTGCGACTTACTGCTCTAGCTCATGCGCAGGTTGATGGGTATGAACCCCCCATCTGGTTGGCACAGTCCACTTCGTAGGACTGGTGGTGGTGGCGGCTTACTGCTCTAGCTCATGTGCCGGTTGATGAGTATGAACCCCCCATCTGGCTGGTGCAGTCCACCATTGTAGGACTGGATGAGTATGAACCCCTCATGTGGCTGGTATAGTTTGCACTCCACCATTGTAGGACAGGATGAGTATGAAATCCTCATTGTAGACCCCAAATCTTGCCCGGCATCAAAATAAGAGCAGAAGACCTCCTACTCGAAGATGGACGAAGCCTATAAAGCCACTAGGAGAGACTATTAGGCCCCATGTTAGAATAGGAAGGATTTTTTGTACAAAAATAAGGATTTTCACCTTCAGGACTCGAGACTGCCATCTCGCTTTTCGGGACCACCGTCTCGCCATTGATGCAAGTCGAGACCGCCGTCTCATTTGGCAAGACGGTCGTCTCGCCACTTGCCAATGGCGAGACCCCCCTCCTGTTTGGCGAGAAGGCCTTCTCATCACTTGGCAAATTAAGACGGCGGTTTCGCCAAATGAGACCGCCATCTCGCCATTGATTCAAGGCGAGAGCGCCGTCCCGAATGGCGAGAGCGCCATCTCGACCTTGCCAGTCGAGACCGCCGTCTCGACCTGACAGGCGCAAATCCCTTTAAATAGTGAGCGCTCCCCCCCTCATTTCACACAGTTCTTCCACTTTCCCTTCTACACTTTCTTCAAATTCTCTTCCTAGAGTCCCTCCGAAGCATTTCGGGAGTTTCTAAGTGTCTTAGAGAGCTTTTTATAGCGTTTTCAAGAGATTTCCGATGTTGTAAGAGCGAAGGGCTGCCAAAACGCACCCTACTTTCAAGAGTATTAATTAAAAAGCTTGCTTCGGAGGTTTCTACACTCTCTCCCTCCCTTTTACTGCCTTTATTTTTATGATTAAATTGCATAATAGACATTAGGGCCATGTATTCATCATTTTAATTCCGCAAATAAAAGGGTAAAAGCGTCTTTTCGAAAGTTTATCTATAAAATAACTAGCCTATTATAGGGAACCCGAAAGGGGCGTCGTAAGGGAACTAACACTTCCCTTACACGTAACTAACTCCCTTACCCAACTCTGGTTTTAACGACCAAAGTTGGTTTTCGAAAACCAACGCCTTTTCTCTCCTTTTTCGATGTTTCTGGTAAAAACATCGGTGGCGACTCCATAAGAACCCTTTCAAATTAGTTCTTAGGTCAGCTCGGTTATCGGACGACCTAAGAACACCTTTTCAAAAACCTCGCGCTGAGGTTCAGCCCAGTTATCAGACAACCTAAAGGCGTTGTAACATCACCCATAAAAACGTGAAAAATTGAAAGTCGGAACCATCGTGTCGCTCCGACCGCCTCTTTTTGACGGCGGTGACAGATGGCGACTCTGTTGGGGAAGCCTAGAGAGTTGATCCCATTTAGTGATGGGCCAGTTTAATAAATAAACTAAGAAATTACACTTTTATCCTACCTTGTATTATAACATGTTTTAATTGCTTGACTTTAATAATTGTTGTTTGTTTATTTTACGCAATTGTTTGAAATACAAACTGTACACAAACCTTTGCACACAACAGTTCCCTCTATACCTGGGGGCAAGAGAGAAATCCATAGGGAGTGGGTGACAGGTACGATTCGCTGTAGTGATGGCCTTGAGCCCACCGGTGTGATCGGAAACCACCACTCAAGGTGATAACCTTCCTCTTTTGGCACAAAGACTGACTATGGCCTTAGTGTTAAGCATGGTCGGAAGGCCAGAGAGTGGGGACCCTATAATGGGGGCATCTTGGGGGCCTAAGCCTTGGTGAGAACAGTTAGAACCTACCCTTGCCAATGCACTTTTCTGCAGGAAAATCCTACCTCATGATTAAAACGACTTCTCGCCTGCTCGTGGATGATTGAATTGTGTGCGCATTTGTTTATCGCATTTGATTGCATAGCATAACCAAACAACAACAAAAAAATCACAAAAAACATTTTTTGTAATAAACACCCTTATCTTGGACAGTCTGCCTTTTAGCTAGCCTGGTTTCGGGTTCTTTGTAAGCTAAGTAGCCACGCAGTCCGACAGAAGAGATAAGGGACACTAAACATTATTCTTTTGCAATAAGCCATTTTATCTCAAACAGTTTGCCTTTTAGCTACCCTGGTTTCAGGTTCTTTGTAAGCTAAGTAACCACGCAGTCCGACAGAAGAGATAAAAAGGTTCCAAAATAAAAATAATAAATAAAAGACCCAAATCAAATAAATTGGACCTTGTTCATAAATATTAAATTCATAAACCATTCATATAGGTAGTTTATTTTTCAAAAAAAATAAAATAATAATACCATACATCATGTAGAAATAAAACATGATAAAAAGGAAAAATAAACACTCCCATACCTACAATAAGCATCATGTTCATAAACACATGCACTTTTGATTTTTAGAAAATGGAGGGGACTAGTAGAAAATTGAAGAAAGTGGACATTCCCCGATACCATACTGATAAGCTAGAACGGCTTTGCACGTTAATGCTACCAGAGGTTCACTCCGACTTCAAAAAATCTTATGGAAGGGTCTACTCCCCCAAGGACTTACAAGAAGATGCCCCCAAGAATAAAGGGAAAAATAAATGGATCGAAGAAAAAGAAAATAAAGAATCCAAGCAGGAGACAGACGAATTACTCCAATTCATAAGGCAAAGCGAATATTCCATTATCGATCATCTCAATCATACACCTGCAAAGATAACTCTGTTATCTTTAATGATGAGCTTGGAACCACATAGAAATACCCTGATGAAGGTCTTGAGTGAAGCGCATGTACCTCACACCATATCCCAAGAAAAGGTCGAGAGGATCGTCAGTCACATTACGGCAAGCGATCACCTCACCTTTACAGAGGAAGAACTCCCCCTCGAGGGGTCAAGCCACAACAAGCCCTTGCACATTTCTATCAAGTGCAAGGAGTACCTCATTGCAAAAGTTCTTGTGGATAACGGGTCATCCTTGAACGTGATGCCCAAGTGCACACTCGACAAGCTGACTATTCAAGGAACCCGTCTGCGCCCAAGTAGCACTATCATTCGAGCCTTCGACGGATCCAAGCGAGAAGTAGTAGGAGAAGTCAATCTACTAATCCAAGTCGGACCCACTATCTTCAACGTCGATTTCCACGTAATGGACATTACTCCGGCATATAGTTGTCTCCTCGGCAGGCTTGGATGCACGACGCTAAGGCAGTACCTTCAATGCTCCACCAGAAAGTCAAGTTTATAGTGAATGACAAACTGGTCACGGTCCAAGAAGAAGACGATATCCTGATCAGTGGACTGTCAACCCAGCCTTATGTGGATGCGGCTGAAGAGGCCCTTGAAACATCTTTTCAAGCGCTTGAGATTGCCAGTGTAGAGAGACTTCCAAAAAACACGAAGGTAGCCCACATGATGATGAAGCATGGTTATCATCCTGGCCAAGGACTGGGGGCAGATTCCCAAGGGATGAGGGAACCCCCAAAATTCAAAGATAATCCTTTTAAGTGTGGCCTAGGATATGACCCTACTAAGGACCTAGCAAAAGGAAGAAAAGGCAAGTCTCCCTTCCGCACACTCAAGTAGATATTCCGAAGTGGAGGGACGCAAGCGTCAAGAGCTACCCTAGTCATTAGGAGATCTTTTTCTTCGCTTAAGGGATGTAAACCCAATGATTGTTAGAGATTATCCCCTAGGGCTAGCTCGACCCCCAGGCATTTTAGGGCACATATTCCCTTATTAATTAATAAAGAATACATTTCTTACTATCTGCTTCTCTTCTTGCTACTTCATATCTATACCTCAGAATAACCTTGTCTAAACAAGCCAAGAAAAAAAAAGGAAGAATAAAAGCGCGTCCAAGTAATCAAAATTTACCATTGCCATTACAATCATGTTAGTCGATTAGAAGCACAAAATAAGGTTTTACCTCACCATAAATAAAGTCGTGTTTCGTCAATATTGTGAAAAACACACACACAAAAAAAAGAGAAGAAAAAGCCCATAGAAGCCAAAGGCCAAAAGGAAAAGGGCAGAATACCCGGTAGGAAACCCACTAAGGGGGCTACGCAAAAGATAGGGTCAACCCGTTAGGACACCTGAACAAAAATAAAGGGTAGCCTAGGCAAAATTTAGGGTTACAAAAGTAAGGTCCGCTACGATTCCCTAAATAAAAAAGAAGGAACCTAGACAAAAGATAGGACCAAAAACACAATATCCTAGTTCGAAAACCCAAAGGGCGATCTAGGGAAATCGATTAGCCATAAAAAGAAATGGAAATAGGCTAAGGCGCAAATTCAAACAAAAGAAAGAAAAACGTTTGCTTAGACAAAAGCTTAAACACCTAAGCCTAACCTTAGCCAGCCATTCTTACAAAATCTTTTCTAAATAAAATCAACCGTCTAAAACACAAGATGTTGAATTTACCCTTTACTTCTTTTCTCTTGACCCTCATAACATTATTCTAATAATTAGTTTGGGAATATGGAGGCGTATAATCAACAAGAGGATTGAAATCCCTAAAGTGAAGAAAAAGGGACACCAACATGGCAAAGTGTGCTCTCCAAAAAAAAAGAAAAAAGAGAAAAAGAAAAGAAAACAGAAAAAAGTGAGAAGAGAAAATTATTCTTCGGTCACGTTAAGTCCGGAACGGTACAACCAAGTACAGCAAAAGAACAAAGAATCAGAGGGCACCCGTCTCTACAAGACGCATCTGTTAATTCTTCTCAAAACTAATGAAATAGGAATTATAGGACATCAAACATGAAAACATTTCATGCATAAAATGTTTTTGAACAAGGTCCTATTTTCTTAAAAAAAAAACTTCTAAAAATTGAGACCGCTGTCTCGTCCTCCCAGACCGTCGTCTCGATCCTCACTGAAATGAGACCGTCGTCTCAACTTCCGAGACCGCCGTCTCGACTTGGACAAAAACGAGACCGCTTTCTCGCTTGGAGAGAGGGTCGTCTCGCCATAAACCAAAGTTGAGACCGCTGTATCGAAGTTTTAGACGGCGGTCCCGAATCCCACGAAATCGAGACCGCCGTCTCGACTTCCCAGACAGCAGTCCTGAATCCAGCGAAAAACCTATGTATAGGGGGCCTTGGAGGGGGTTCTCATGTTGAACATTCAAGAACTTGATGTTGAACTTACATGGACATGAAGCTTGTTGATTTTGATGATGATTCAAGAACACAAGAACGTAGAGAGTTGAAGACTTGTTTTATAGTGTAATAACTCTGTTTTGATTGGTTTAAGTCTGTAATATTAGAGTTTAAGATAGCTGATACATAGTCTGCACTTTAGAAGCTTCAAAAACTCAAATTTATCAAAGTGCCTCGGCTTTAATCGATTAAATGGTCAAATAATCGATTATTACAGTGAGAAAAACCATTTTCTGTATCGGTTCACTGTAATAATCGATTAACACACCTATTAATCGATTAACAGGCCTATTAATCGATTAATAGGGCTTTTAATCGATTAAAACAGTGAGTTTTGGGGTTCTGTTGATTTTGGCTCTGTAATAATCGATTAACACTTCATTTAATCGATTATTTCAGTCAGATTTTGATTTTCAAATTCAAATCAACCCTATTTTCGAAAACCCTAATCCCAAGACTCCTAGTTCTGAAATTCTCAATTCCCAAACCCTAATTTCTCTACTTAAGCTTCTCTATGGCACTCAGAAAACATGAACAACCTTTTTCATACAAAAGTTAAGTGATGTGAGTGCCAGAGAACTGTTTGTTGCAAGAAAAAGGGGCTTTTGGAACCTGGTGTGGGCTAGAAGCGATAAGAATCACTAACTGGAGTTCTTAGTGGATTGTGTGTTGTGCCGTCTCTAGGGAAAGTTGTTCTTCATCTCTTGTGGATTTCAAGAGAGGTGTTTTCTTTACTTTATCTTTTCCATTATAAATGATACGACTTTGCCAAGAATCTTCTTATTATAAAAATATTTTTATGGCTTTTAATTTGTTTTTATATTTTTTATGACCCTTTATCTCTTCTGTCGGTCAACGTGGCTACTTAGCTTACAAAGAACCTGAAACCAGGCTAGCTTAACTGAAGACTGTCCGAGATAAAGTTGGTCTTACTCTTGTCGCTTTTTGTGATTTTTAGGGTTTTTCATTTTTTTGTTTGTTGTATGATTACCCTATGCTAATGCATCAATACAAATGCAGCAAACGTATGCACACACAATTCATACATCCACGAGTAGAGCCACGCTTATTTAATCACGAGGTAGGGTTTTCCTGCAGAAACGTGCTTGGTTTAGGTGGTTCTAACTGTTCTCACCAGGCCAAAGGTCCCCAAGGTGCCCCCATTATAGGGACCTCTCAACTCTTAATCCTCGGGTCATGCACGGAACTCCGTGTCGACACCCTCCATGTTGTTGCTGGAGGTTTCCTCGGTTTTACTGGGGAAGCCGGATGAACTCCATCTTCGGGTGAAGTTCCTCTAGCTTTTATTTTGAGAGGCCGGGCAAAATTAAGGGTCTACATCCCAAATCTTTTTCTAGATGGACAACAGAGGAAAATAGAAAAGCACAATTTGACGTAAGGGCTAGAAATATTATTTCATCTGCTTTAACCCTTGACGAGTTTTACAGGATATCAGTTTGTAAGAGTGCTCAAGAAATGTGGGATAAACTAAGAGTAACCTATGAAGGAATCGATGATAGTGACTCGATTTCATAATCAAGTGACTCAGAAATAGAAGCTAACATTTGCTTGTTGGCAAAAGACAATATATCTTCCAACTTTGAGGTTAGTGATTCCGACTCATTCTCAAGTGATGATGAAAATGATTTTGATGAATTACAAAATGCATATGAAGAATTATTTAATGCTTTTAAGGACTTGAAAAATGAATACAAATATGTGAAAAAGAGTTTGAATAGATCCGAAAAGGAGGTGGAGTCCTTAAAAACAAAAATTGTATGTTTAGAGGAAAAGGAGTCATTAAAAACGAAAATTGTATGTTTAGAGGAAAAGGAGTCATTAAAAACGAAAATTGCATGTTTAGAGGAAAATGAAACCTTAGAAACGAAAATTGTATGCATAGATGAGAATGTTGATAAGAATATAGTATGTGCATCTTGTAAAGAGTATGAGTATGACATAGATATACTTAATCATCTACTTGATAAAGCCGAAAAGGAATTGAGTAATAATAATAAAGTTGTTGTAACTCCAAATAGTGTAAACCATCAAGTTTCTTTGAGAAGGCCTAAAAGGAAAAACAAAAGAGTATGGGTAGAAAAAGGAACTAGAGCATGTATTGTTAGAAATGCATCATTTTCAAAAGCTACATCTAAAGCATATTATTATTGTATGAAACATGGTCATACTTCAAATAGATGTAAAATAAAAAATTTTGGTGTTCCTAAAGGAAAATATATTTGGGTTCCTATAGTTAAATGAATTGTTTGTCTCTTGTATTTATTCAAAGAAAATTAATCATTTAGTATGTTTTGAATAGAATGCTAATTAGGTCAATTATAAAATCAACTCCCTATGAATTGTTGAATGGTAGAAAGCCTAATGTTGCTCATTTAAAAATATTTGGATGTAAGTGCTTTGTGTTAAATAATGGAAAGGACAACTTAGGAAAATTTGACTCAAAAGCTGATGAGGGCATTTTCTTATGTTATTCATTAACTAGTAAGGCTTACAGGGTGTTTAATAGAAGAACCTTAAATATTGAAGAATCTATTCATGTTACTTTTGATGAGATTGTAGACCTTGGGGGAAATCCTCTTGAGTCAAATAAAGAACTTGCAGGTGATGATGACTATATAAGAGAGGCTATTGATGAATTGTATTTGGAAGAAAATGAGCTTTCTCAAACGCCTGAATTAGCAAAAGAATGGCAATCACCTAGAGGACTCTCAATGGACAATATCATTGGTGATATCTCAAAAGGGGTAAGAACAAGAAATATGACTAATTTCTGCATGTCTGTAGCTTTTGTGTCACAGATAGAACCCAAAAATGTTGAGGAAGCACTTAAAGATTACCAATGGTGCATAGCCATGCAAGAAGAACTTAACCAATTTGAAAGGAATCAAGTCTGGGAATTAATCCCAAGAGAAGAATCACATCAAGTTATAAGAACTAAATGGGTGTTTAGAAATAAACTTGATGAAGATGGAAACATAACAAAGAATAAAGCCAGACTTGTTGCCAAAGGCTATTGTCAGGAGGAAGGTATAGATTATGATGAAACTTATGCTCCTGTTGCCAGGTTAGAGGCTATACGCCTACTTCTTACTTATGCATCTTTGATGAAATTTAAATTATATCAAATGGATGTTAAGAGTGCATTTTTGAATGGTTTTATTAAAGAAGAAGTTTATGTGGAGCAACCCCCTGGATTTGAGGAATTTAGTTATCCTAATCATATTTTTAAATTAAAGAAAGCATTATATGGGTTGAAACAAGCTCCTAGATCTTGGTATGAAAGGCTAAGTAGTTTCCTAACATCAAATGATTTTTCTAGAGGAAAAATTGATTCTACTCTGTTTATAAAGAAAGTTAAAGAACATATCTTATTGGTCCAGGTATATGTTGATAATACAATTTTTGGATTGTAGACCCCTAATTTTGCCCGGCCTCTCAAAATAAAAGCTAGAGGAACTTCGCCCGAAGATGGAGTTCACCCGGCTTCCCAAAACGAGAAGGACCTCCCACAACAAAAGACGGAGTTCACTCATTCACACAATAAAGGCCAAAAGAGACTTCCTACACAAAGACAAAGCTCGCCCGACATCTTAATGAAGGCCAAGAAGACTTCCTATATGAAGATAAAGCTTCAACGGACACACATCGGCATCAATCTATGTCCGAAAAAGGAAAGGAAAGCTTCCCGGGGTCCCAGAACGCGAAGACTGGACAAAACAGGCCGAGACCACCGTCCCAGAGTTGGGACGGCCGTCCTAACTGCCATTTTACAAGTGGGACGCGCGTCCCAAACTTGGGACGGCCGTCCCAAACCCCAGGGGGTCTCAGCCTTCGTTAATTTGCATTTGGGACGGCCGTCCCAACCCAGACTGGCCGTCCCAGATTGGCACAACGTGAAAAACGCATTTGGGACGGCCGTCCCAACCCAGACGGTCGTCCCAAAGTTCCAGGCAGCGAAAAATGATATAAATAGGAGCCTCATTTGTCTCATTTAACACACCTCAGACACCAGAGAATTCCTGGACTTGTCTTCTTCTCTCCTTCTCTCGAATGATCTTTCTGATTGCCTTTAATAGGTAACAATCAGTTAAGGAATTTATATTCCGGCATTCGATTCTTCTAGAAATTTTAGTTGAGTTGAGTCTGTAATCGAGAGTAGAGTTGCTGTAGAGCGAAGGACTGCGAAACAGCGTCCTCCTTGTAACAGAATCTTAATATAAAAGCTTGCTAAGGAGGTTTTTCTCAATTCTCTTCTCCTTTACTTGCTTTATTTACTTCGTATGCAATGTAGATAAATCATGTAGATAGCCATATTTATTAAATAAATAAAATAAGGGTAATCGCGTAATTTTTTGTAATCTGGACTTAAATGAATTAATCCGTCATAGGGAACCCGAAAGGGGCGTTGTGGGGTGCTAATACCTTCCCCACACGTAACTAACTCCCTTACCCGACTCTGGTTATAATGGCCAAGTTTGGTTTTTATCGAAATCAATGCCTTTTTCTCCTTTTCCAATGTTTATGGTCAAAACATTGGTGGCGACTCAAAAAAGAACCCTTTTCGAAAACTTTGCTTCTATTAGAGGATAGTTCAGCGTGAGCGCCTCGGAAGCAATGAACATATTTTTAACAAAAAATGCGAGTCTCAACCATCTTTTCGCGACCGCTCGCAGAACGTTCGAGACGTCCCCAGGACGTCGGAACGGACGGCGGCGACAGATGGCGACTCCACTGGGGAAGTCCGAGAGTTGATCCCATTTAGTGACGGATAAATTCAAATTAAGCAAAGATTTGAATTTACGCCTTTACCCTTCTGTATGTTTTTATTGTATGGCTTTAAATAACTGCTGTATGATTATTTCTGCAATTGTTTGAAATATAAATTGCACACAAAACCCTTGCACACAACAGTCCCTCTATACCCGGGGGCAAGAGTGATTACCTATAGGGAGTGGGTGGCAGATACGATCGGTTAGTTGGCACACGGGGCTACTACCGTTGTCGGAAAACCACCAACTCAAGGTGATAACTCTCTTCTTTTGGTCTAAGGATGTCGCCACAGAGTTCCGTGCATGACCCGAGGATTGAGAGTTGAGAGGTCCCTATAATGGGGGCACCTTGGGGACCTTTGGCCTTGGTGAGAACAGTTAGAACCTCCTAAACCAAGCACGTTTCTGCAGGAAAATCCCACCTCGTGATTAAATAAGCGTGGCTCTGCTCGTGGATGTATGAATTGTGTGTGCATACGTTTGCTGCATTTGTATTGATGCATTAGCATAGGGTAATCATACAACAAACAAAAAATAAAAAACCCTAGAAATCACAAAAAGCGAAAAGATAAAAGACCTTTATCTCGGACAGTCTTCAGTTAAGCTAGCCTGGTTTCAGGTTCTTTGTAAGCTAAGTAGCCACGTTGACCGACAGAAGAGATAAAGGGTCATAAAAAAAATATAAAAACAAATTAAAGTCATAAAAATACCTCTGTTACAAAATCAAAATTCTTAACAAAAACCTTACAATTCATATCACCTTTTCTTCACAAAAATAAAAAAAGGGAAGAAAATAGGACTCTCTTCATTAAAATCCATAAACATTCATATAGATAAGCTTTTCTTTCAAGGAAAACCCGGTATTATCATGCATCATATTAGGAATAAAACATGATAATACTTAGAAAAATAAACACTTGCATACATGCATTTACAAAAACTCATCCTCATATCATGCATTTTCAATTTTGCTAGATAATGGAGGGATCCGGTAATAGACAATTAAAGAAAGTGGAGATCCTTCTATGCCGTGTAGAGAAGTTAAGGCATTTGTGTACATATATGCCGCCGGAGGTCTATGCTAGCTTTGAGAAGTCTTACGGAAGAATTCTTGACCTCCTAAAGATCAGCATTGATCCAATATTTGTTAGAGCATTGGTCCACTTCGGAGTCCCGATTTACACCGCTTCGAGTTCTCGCAGTTTGACTTGGTACCAACCTTAGAAGAATATGAACTCATGGTCAGATGGCCTCGATCGGTTGGGGTCTACGTTTGCTCGAGGAGTATATACGGTCGTGAGTAAGGTTGCTACTATTATACGACCGCCTCCTCATCAATCCACCCTAGAGGGAAAAGGGAATATCGGAGGTTGGAAAATGGCTATAATAGAAGACCACTTAGTCTCTTTAGCCGAAAAGAAGGACTGGTCTACATTCAACAAGACTCTAGCATTAGCAATGTTCGGAATCATATTATTCCCATTCCATGTGAACATCGTGGATCATGCTGCAATGGACGCATTCTTTGCCCGGGATGTATATTCAACGAGTCCTATACCCGCAATCCTTGCTGACACCCCGCTTTCCATAGATTTTTGCCGACGTAAACAGGGGAAAACACTTAGATGCTGCACTTCACTACTATACGTGTGGGGTATTACTCATTTCTACGCCTCAAGCCATATGGGCGTATTTCACGATCCTTTAAGGAGTTTTTCAAAAATCCCTCTTCGAGCATCGTCAAGTGCTAGAATGGAAAACCGAGTTGGAAAGCTGGAACATAGAACACATATCCCGGGTATGCCCTTGGTTCCGACCCAGTTATATTCTCGTACGATGTGGAGATTACCCGAGCATACCATTACTAGGCCTCGGGGGTTGTATAGCCTACTCTCCTAAGATGGCTATGAGACAACTTATGAGAACCCGGACCGCACCAACTCAAGAAGAGCTCGGAGGGCTGAGTCTATGTCATTATTCCCATAACTTTAAAGAAGTATCCGCTGTCCAGAAAGCATGGGAAAGACCAGTCTACATGGGAGATAAAGAACTCGGAAAGGTTCAGGTTTCTACGTCCCATAAATATGAAGAATGGAGAAAAAATAGAGGGATACCCCAACCATCTGCTGCATTCACTACAACTTTAGTCGGTGAAGAGCTACAATTGCAGGTCAATGCCTTAAACAAGAGGGTTGAAGTCATGGAAGCTCAGTCGAGAGCCTTCAAAGAAAAAGATCAAGAGTCAACCCTTATAATAGATGGTCTAAAAAGACAATGTAAAAAGAAGGACCACGAAATAGAGCGTCTTAAGAACGATTGTGCTCGATTATCGGGAAGAGACTAAGCAAGCATTGAAGATTCCAAGACTTGAGCAAGATAGTCCGTTCCGGGACTTGAATGACGAAATAGCACATCTCGAAAACACGCTTGCGAACAGTGCAAGAACGATCAAGTTAATACAAGATGACCTAGCAAATACTCGATCGAAGCACAAAAGTGGTGGGAAAGCTGCTTAGAAATACATAATAGACCTAGAGGAGCTACATGAAAAAGAAAAAGATGGATTAGCTCAATACGGTCAATTACTTCGTGAAAAGGACCGACTAATAGAGAGGTCTCGATCAGCAGCATGCCTTGATCGTTCATCAAGAAGAAAAGATAAAAGAGGCTCATCGATACAGTGAAGATATGAGCCAGGCGGTATCCGAGCAAATCAAGACGCTCGTAAATCACGTGATAACAACTGAAGACGAATTACGAAGAAAGCCTAATTTACCTATAGGATTCTTCAAGCTTTTTCGCTTTTGTCAATACTTGCTTCAAAGCATTGTATAGAAGGATACACACTTTCTAATAAAAGAATTTTTTTCCCTTAAATTGTCTATTGCATTCATAAGTTGCATACATTCACATATCCCTCCTCATTTAATAATAAAGATAATAAAAAGAAAGGATTAACCGATGTGCTTTCCACAAATCGAAAAATGGAAAGGAAGCCTTTCGTCATCAAAATCTCTACGAAGGTCGATAAACTCGAAGATAATAACAAACAAGCACCGTTAATAATTCCAATCGATAAAAGGGAAGAAGCAATAGCGCCTTTACGCTTATTCGTGCCACGTCCTTTCCCCTATGCATCAAATAAAGTTGTACCTTGGAGATACTCGGAAGAATCGTCAGTCAATCAAGATATCTCCAACATAGCCTGTATTGGGGGCATGACAAGAAGCGGAAGAATATACTCCCCAAGGAATTACAAGATAATATTCCTAAAGATAAAATGAAAAATAAAGCCGAAGAACAAAAGGAATCCAAGGAGGAGACAGATGAGTTACTCCAGTACATAAGACAAAGTGAGTACTCCATCATCGATCAACTCAATCGTACTCCAAAGAAAGATAACTTTGTTATCACTCATCATGAGTTCGAATCGCACCGGAACGCATTGTTAAAGGTTTTGAATGAATCATTTGTTCCGCATGCAATATCCCAAGAAAAGTTTGAAGGAATCATTGGTAATATTACAGCCAATGATCATCTCGACCTTCACCAATGAAGAACTCCCTTTAGAAGGGTCCGATCACAACAAGCCCTTGCATATTTCCGTTAAATGCAAGGAATATCTCATTTCCAAAGTTCTTGTGGATAATGGGTCATCCTTAAATGTTATGCCTAAAAGTACACTCGACAAGATAACAATACAAGGAACCCACATGCGACCGAGTAATATAGTTGTTCGAGCCTTTGACGGATCAAGGCGTGAAGTAGTAGGAGAGATTAGTCTACCAATCCAAATCGGACCTACTATTTTCAACATAGACTTCCACGTGATGGATATCACGCCAAAGCATACGATTGTCTCCTTGGTAGACCTTGGATTCATAGCGCTAAGGCAATACCTTCAACACTCCACCAGAAAGTCAAGTTTGTGACAAATGATAAACTCGTCACAGTTCAAGCTGAAGAAGACTTTCTGATCAGCAAACCGTCTGTCCAACCATATGTGGATGCGGCTGAAGAGGCTCTTGAAACATCTTTTCAAGCACTCGAAATTGCCAATACCGAAAGACTCCCTAATAACATGAAGGTGGCCCATATGATGAAAAGATATGGATATCGCCCAGGACAGGGGCTCGGAAAGAACGCTCAAGGAATAAGAGAGCCACCAGATTTCAAAGATAACTCTCTAAAGTATGGTTTAGGGTACTGTTAGAAAAGTAGTTTTAAATCAAGAGGGGGGGTGAATTGATTTTTTGAAAGTTTTTCGCAAATCTCAGATTATCTAATTCGAAAATTAAGTTTCTAAAAATCTTTTTGAATTACCAAGCAATCAAACAATATAAGCGCAGCAACTGAAATTAAAGAGAGAAAGGTTAGGAAAGATTTCACCGGTAATTTTATACTGGTTCACCCAATACCAGGGCTACGTCCGGACTCCAGCCAAATTCCAGCTGGGTTCCACTAGAATAGATGTTTTACGAGACTCACCCTCTTACACCTATTCTAACTCTCCACCAAGAACCAAATTCCAGCTCTTGGAAACCTCTCGCAACCAAATTCCAGCCAGGAGAGAAACCAATGGCCCAAATTCCGGGCACCACACACAAGAACCAAATTCCAGCTCTTGCTTTAACCTTTCCACCAAGAACCAAATTCCAGTTCTTGGCAACTTTCTACAACAAATGCAGAAAACTTGTACCCAAATTCCAGGTACAAAACGAGTACAAATGAATGAATAGAAATTGAAAAGAAGAAACAAAGAAAGCTCAAACCGGATTACACCAATCCACGTCAGTTTCTTCTTCAAAGAAATGCAAAGTGCCTCAAGAAAGATTTCAAAAGAAGTTCACAAAAACAGTTGTGTATCTTTCTTGAAAAATGCTAATAGTTGCTTGTATTGATTGCTTGAATTGTGTAAAAACTGATATGTGATCTCTATCTCAAAGTTTCAAGCAAATCTGTTTATAAAAGAGTATTTTCAAATCTGCTGCATTAATTAATCTGTTGAAAGTTTGTTTTAATCTGTTGAAATAGCCGTTACAATCTGTTAAAAGTCCTTTCAACCCATTAATGCGTTCATGATCTTTAACGAGAAAATGTTTTAGTTGATACTGACCACGTTTTTATCGGTTAAAACGTTTTACAAACATTTTCTAAGTATAAAACAATCGATTGAATCACGTATTAATCGATTGATTTGTTTAAAAACCTCTTTATAAAACTTTCCAAGTTATTTTAGCTGATATAAAGTCGTTTTAATCGATTAAAAACCTGCACAGAATTTTTCTAAGTTGTTCTAATCGGTTGAAATACGTTTTAATCGATTGAAAAGATTTTCTAAGTTATTTTAATCGATTGAAATACGTTTTAATCGATTGAAACAGATCTGATCGGTCATAATTCAATTCTGATCGATCATATCAAACTTCGATCGGTCATAATCTCATTCTGATCGATCATCCTGACATCCAAAGTGATTTTAATCGATTTAAACGTGTTTTAATCGATTCAAATAATTCTGATCGCTCATATTTAAGATCTGATCGATTATATTGCATTCTGACCTATTATATTCGAATTCTAATCGGTCATAAAGAGTTTTAATCGATTAAAAGAAGTTTGTATCGATTAAAATATTGTAAAAACACTTTTTAAAACATTCTAAGTGTTTTAAATTGATTCTTTCAAACTCGTATCAGTTAATAACTTGTTTAAGAAAATTCTTTGCCAAAATGCTTTTGTTTTTGATTTGTTAAAAACTGTTTTTGAGGCATTTTGCAAAATGAATGAAGAAGCTTTGTGCAGTGGAAAAGGTAAAGTGGTTTTACCTAAGCTTTCTGTTAAGACACACTAAGTCTTCAGCTCCATTCTTCTGAGTGACTTGTTTGACTGTTGCAGAGTTGACCTTTGACTTTATCTTTGACTTCATCAAATCACCGAGATCTTTGCTAGGATCACTTTCAGTCTCCCCCTATTTGATGAAGACAAACACCATTTTGAAAAAACAATCTCTGCAAAATAAGTCACTTGATAATGCGGTTAGGTGAGAAATATAAGAATGTAATAAAGTTTTGTTTCTCCCCTAAAACTTATTTCTCCCCTAAAATGTTGCACTTAAATTTATCTTAAAGTGATGCAACTATTTCTCCCCTTTTGACTTCATCAAAAATAGGGAACCAGAAGAGAAAAGAATAAAATGTAAGGTTTTGAAAAATATGCTCAAGTTTTTGAAAATACAAAGTGAATCAATATTTCACTCATGAAAAGAATCAATTAAAGTTGATTCAAACTTATCTCCATTAACACGTTTGTAATGAATACAATTAACACGTGTAAAGATAAGGGAATCACGCTTTAGTAGCATGTTACAGGAACGACCATTAACTAAAGCCTTTAATCTTTCTTCCCGAATAAAAATCGATTAAAAACGAGTATAATCGGTTAAAATGTTCTTGGTAAATGATTTTAATCGATTGAAAGAAAAGTTTAATCGATTAAAACATTTAAGATTTTGAAAACATGAAACTTTAGTAAAAATAATCGATTATTTCGATTTTCAATCGATTAAAACATGTTGTATAAGTTCATTTAATCGATTAACAAGATGTTGTATTGATTAAAACAATCAGTTTTGAAAATGAAGTAATGTTTAATGCATATTTTGTAAAACTGATCATTTAGAAGGATGTTTTAACAATACTAACAAGCTATCTTAGCTAATAGATCTATCAGAATAAAGTCTTATTTAGCTAAAGCTCTCGTGGATCTATTTAAATTCTATTTACGCCGATCGATCTAGATTAGATCCTAAACCATATTTAACCAAAGGTTAAGGCAAATGTTCCTGGTATAACACCAGTTAATATCACAGTCCATGCAAACAATATAAAGATAGAAATAAGCGTGAAGATAAAGATGATGAGGGGAACTAGTCATCCCAATTTCCTCGATTGAACTGCTTATCCACCAGACTTGGTGATCATTCATTTGATCCCCACCAATATCAAAAGATAATAGGCTTTCCTTTTTGCTGGAACTAATTTTGCTCTATCAACTATTTGAGTCAACAACTGCTCGTCACTCCTGTATCGACAACGTAAACTTTTCCCGAAAAGAAATCTTTTAGCAGTATCTTGTTATTATTGACTGCATTACAGTCCATGGTTGACACCACACTGGAATTTCTACTACACATCAGAGGCATAATCATGTACTCGACCAAATCCCACACGAATGCATGATACCATAAATTGCATGAATCACAGGTTAATGATGTACTCGAGATAGGAATTTTCTTTCATAATAGCCAACCCATTTTGAACCCTCGCAGTTGTCATTATCCAAGCAAATAACCGCATTCTTATTAATGTAGTATGATGGGTGTTATTCTCACTTATAGTGAACCAGTCATCATTATCTTTTGAGGAATGTTATTCTGGTAGAGTGGGCAATGATTAGTAATGAGGACAGGTGATGACAATCAATCCAGAATTCTAAAACAATATAAAATTTATCCCTGTCCTGACCATAAAACATACATTCCCCGTACCACGTTATTCAATTCTTGAATTGCTGTGCCGATTGGTTTCCTTACAGTGTCACCTCGTGACATTGATGATTAAAGCAAATATTCAAAGTTGCACAAGTTCCAATGAATTTCACCAAGAGTTTTGAACCAATGCATGCTCAAAATTATTTCAAATATATTGCAATGTAATATCAAGAAATTTAATGAAAACATGTATTTATTGGATTTCCTAGTAATGAATAACTTATTACCAGAAACAATTATCACTAAAAAATTTTTGATAAACTATGTTTTCAGTCCTAACAGTTTGACCTCGTTTGTAACTAGTGTCTATAAGAAAAGTTACAGTCCATTCTTTGATAATTTCTTTGATTTTCAGTGTATTACCATGCAGCATTCCATGTAAAGTATTAAGAGAAATGTAAACATCTACGAGCTTGAATCATGTTTATGTTGTTGTCAAAATAAAAGACTCTTTCATTCATGAATAACAGTAATAGTTTTCCCACATTATGTCACTCGGTCGAGTTCCCAATTCAAAGATTTGTTCGACCTTCGCTTTCTAATTTAAAAATTTGTGTCATTGAAAGAAAATTGAATATGGATACGTTTCGAAACAGATCTGCTCGAACCAGTCATGATTTTGATCATGTTTACGCAGAGAATTGAGAGGAGATTTTGAAAATATGAAAACGAAGAAAGATGATAAGTTGAGAAATGATAAGTTCGAACCTGGTTTGATGAAGAAACGGATTTCAAGTTTTTGAAATTCAAAGAGACATTTAAACACATTATGCGGATTCTGGATTATCATAAAGACCTGGGTTTTTTAATCGAATTGGCCTATCAAACTTTAATTAGATGTCTGTAAATCATGTTTTCGAACCTAATTAATTGATTAATCAACTCATTATCTATTAATTTGATTCTTGACATTAGGGTTGAAAACATCTACGAGTGAATTAATCGATTGTTTTATGAAAGAATCGATTAGATAGGTACTGTAATGAAATCAATAACATGACACCAGAATTTAAATCGATTAAAACGTAAATGAATCGATTATTTTGATACCTAAGTGTTTTTAGTTGATATACGAGATATTACAATCGATTAAAACAATTAAACCAAAATCCTGAGATCAGTTCAATCGATTATTTCGATATTTCAATCGATTAAAATGGTACTGACGGATATCAGTAAGTTATTTTAATCGATTAATATTGATTTATATCAATTAAAACAATTAATTTAAATACACGTAACCTGGTTTCGCAGACTCTGATCTTCAAGGGATTCCCGAACTTGTTCCTGCAAAACAATTAAGTATTTTTCTCGGTACCCTTTATAATTATTGGGTCCTGATCATGTTATTTGAAAAGAATTAATCTTTGGAACCCATTTCATTCTCCCTTTAGGTACGGCATATTTCTTAATTCTGCAATATTTAACAGAGTGCCCTTTTTTCATACAAGTAAAAGCATTTGATAAACGGAGATGAAACAGTTTTACTATATGCAAAATAATTTTTGAAAGCTCTGGTTTTCTTTCCAATGGTCGGTGTATAACCTATACCACCACGTTCAATAACTAATTTTTGGGAATTAAGTATCTTATCAAGATTATTTTTTCCTTGTGCCAATTTAGATGAGGTTTTTACTAGATATGATACTTGTTTCGTAACTCGGGACAGCTTTTGCAATCTTCAATATTACACATGCAATCGGTATCATTCTCTAATTCTAACTTTTCATCCTTAGTTTCTTCATCAGTTATTTTCTTTTCAAGAAGAATGATCTTGTTTTCTAAAAGCCTATTCATGCTTTTCAATTTTCTATTTTCAGTTTCTAATTTCTTTGCTACTGCATGTATTTCAAGGAAAGCATCTTGTAATGAGCTATAGTTCATAGATTCAGAACTTACACTGGTATTTGGTGATTCTGAGTTGACCATCAAGCATATTTCTGGTGCTTCTTCATAGGTCTTTTCAAGAATCTTCCACATTTGTGCAAGTTGTTTGGCAATGTGCAATCCTGAAAAGATCATTTTTGTTAAGGGCGAGATAAGATGATATTCTTGGCAATACAATCATCTTGGATTCTGTTAGCAATATCAATTTCCTGTTCAATAACATTCCAAGCATTTATACTAACAGATTCAATGAAGATTTTCATCCTTAGTTTCCGGAATAGATAATCTGTTCCACACAACGAGTGGAGGTCTATCAATGTACGCTCCCTCAGAAAATGCCATGGATCGAAGTAACTTGAGTAACTTTCAAGCACCTCGCTCTGATGCCAATTGTTAGAAAAGTAGTTTTAAATCAAGAGGGGGGGTGAATTGATTTTTTGAAAGTTTTTCGCAAATCTCAGATTATCTAATTCGAAAATTAAGTTTCTAAAAATCTTTTTGAATTACCAAGCAATCAAACAATATAAGCGCAGCAACTGAAATTAAAGAGAGAAAGGTTAGGAAAGATTTCACCGGTAATTTTATACTGGTTCACCCAATACCAGGGCTACGTCCAGACTCTAGCCAAATTCCAACTGGGTTCCACTAGAATAGATGTTTTACGAGACTCACCCTCTTACACCTATTCTAACTCTCCACCAAGAACCAAATTCCAGCTCTTGGAAACCTCTCGCAACCAAATTCCAGACGCAGAGAAACCAAGTGCCCAAATTCCAGGCACCACACACAAGAACCAAATTCCAGCTCTTGCTTTAACCTTTCCACCAAGAACCAAATTCCAGTTCTTGGCAACTTTCTACAACAACTGCAGAAAACTTGTACCCAAATTCCAGGTACAAAACAAGTACAAATGAATGAATAGAAATTGAAAAGAAGAAACAAAGAAAGCTCAAACCGGATTACACCAATCCACGTCAGTTTCTTCTTCAAAGAAATGCAAAGTGCCTCAAGAAAGATTTCAAAAGAAGTTCACAAAAACAGCTTGTGTATCTTTCTTGAAAAATGCTAATAGTTGCTTGTATTGATTGCTTGAATTGTGTAAAACTGATATGTGATCTCTATCTCAAAGTTTCAAGCAAATCTGTTTATAAAAGAGTATTTTCAAATCTGTCTGCATTAATTAATCTGTTGAAAGTTTGTTTTAATCTGTTGAAATAGCCGTTACAATCTGTTAAAAGTCCTTTCAACCCATTAATGCGTTCATGATCTTTAACAGAAAATGTTTTAGTTGATACGACCACGTTTTTATCGGTTAAAACGTTTTACAAACATTTTCTAAGTATAAAACAATCGATTGAATCACGTATTAATCGATTGATTTGTTTAAAAACCTCTTTATAAAACTTTCCAAGTTATTTTAGCTGATATAAAGTCGTTTTAATCGATTAAAAACCTGCACGATAATTTTTCTAAGTTGTTCTAATCGGTTGAAATACGTTTTAATCGATTGAAAAGATTTTCTAAGTTATTTTAATCGATTGAAATACGTTTTAATCGATTGAAACAGATCTGATCGGTCATAATTCAATTCTGATCGATCATATCAAACTTCGATCGGTCATAATCTCATTCTGATCGATCATCCTGACATCCAAAGTGATTTTAATCGATTTAAACGTGTTTTAATCGATTCAAATAATTCTGATCGCTCATATTTAAGATCTGATCGATTATATTGCATTCTGACCTATTATATTCGAATTCTAATCGGTCATAAAGAGTTTTAATCGATTAAAAGAAGTTTGTATCGATTAAAATATTGTAAAAACACTTTTTAAAACATTCTAAGTGTTTTAAATTGATTCTTTCAAACCTGTATCGGTTAATAACTTGTTTAAGAAAATTCTTTGCCAAAATGCTTTTGTTTTTGATTTGTTAAAAACTGTTTTTGAGGCATTTTGCAAAATGAATGAAGAAGCTTTGTGCAGTGGAAAAGGTAAAGTGGTTTTACCTAAGCTTTCTGTTAAGACACACTAAGTCTTCAGCTCCATTCTTCGAGTGACTTGTTTGATCTGTTGCAGAGTTGACCTTTGACTTTATCTTTGACTTCATCAAATCACTGAGATCTTTGCTAGGATCACTTTCAGGTACGATCCTACGAAAGATCAAACCATACGAAGAACAGGGAAGTCTTACCCCTCGAAGATGGTATTCCGAAAAGGAGGGGTATTAGCGCGAAGGGTAGCGTTAGTCATTAGGTGTCCTTCTTCCGATTCTAAGGAATGTAAATCTAGTGACTATTAGAGATCACTCCTCGGGGTTTGCCCGTCCCCCGAGCATCTTTAGGGCACACATTTCCCTGAAATTACAAAAGAATGCTATTCTTACTATCTGCTTCTTTTCTTGCTAAAATGTATCTATACCCCATTTTAATAAACAAAGTTTAGATAAATGTTTTGTTCCAAATGCGTCCAAATAAGTAAAGCGCCGCAAAGCAAAGTCAAAATAAATTGATTAACTAGAAACACAAATAAAATTTATCTTGATAAAATCAAGTTTCGACAAATGTTGTGCAAAAAAAAAATATATACGCATACAAAAAAGGAAAACCCGTCAAGGTCAAAGGCCGAGACAAGAAAATAAAGGGGCAAAATACCCGGCAGGAAACCCACAAAGGGGGCTGCACAAAAGTTAGGGTAAACCCGGCAGGAGACCCGAACAATAATAAAGGGTAACCTGGGCAAAAGTTAGGGTTATAAAAAGTTCGTTAGGTATTCCTTTAAAATAAATACAAAAGAGGGAAACCTAGACAAAAGTTAGGACATAAGCACAGCATCCTAGACTGAAAACCCGAAAGGGCGGCCTAGGGAAGTTAATCAACCACAAAAAGGCGCTATATAACAATAAGCAACGACGCCACGTTATAAGAGCAAAATGTTTTGTCTAAACTAGCCTAAACACCGACCAACCTGGGCTAGCCATTCTTACAAAGACCTTTCATACAAAAATATCCCTCTAAAACACAAGCCTTTGATACAAATCCTTTTCTTTCTCTTCTCTTGACCATTTCACTATAAAGCATTCAAGTAATAAAGGGGAATGTGGTAACATAGTGATCAATAGGAAGGTTGAAATCCCTAAGGAAAGGAAGAAAGGCATTGATATGGCAGTTGCCCTACAAACAGAAGATTGCTCTTCGGCCATAGCAAAGAAAATTCCAAGACGGCAAATCAATACAGCTAAGCTTGTTGTCCAAGAAACAAGATGACGTTAAGGTACAACACCAAGAACGCACCCGAAGTCAAAGCACATCAGTTAAAACTTTCGAAATATTAACTGAAATAGATCATAGGATGCATTTCATAAAACATTACATGCATTAAAACATCAATGAATAGAGTCCCATCTTCTTTCCCATCAAAAAACTCAAAAAACCAACTTAAGAAGCTTGGGACGGCCGTCCCAAAGTCCAGACGCCCGTCCCAAGTGTCATTTTTCAGTTGGGACGTGCATCTCAGGTGGGGGCTGAACCATGAACAAAATTACCATTTGAGACGGCCGTCTCAACCCAGACGGCCGTCCCAAATTCCCCTGCGCGGCCTATATATGTTGGGCGCGGATTTTGGCTCTGGCACTTCATTTCAAGCCTCCTATCTTGCTTTTCCTCCTCCTCCATACATTTTTAGCATTTCTAAAAGAGTAGAGCTCACAATGGAACACGGAGAAGCCTCGTCCAGAAGAAAACGCACTAGGACTGCTGCTAGAAGAACTCCTATCACCAGCATGATGATGGCAGAAGCACACCAACAACGACTGACAAATATCCAACAATTTGCCTGGTACCCTATGCTGCGGCTAGATTTCGGGATCCTAGCTACATTTGGCTGGGAGCAAGATGTCAGAAGATTCATCCACAACATAGGATGGGATTTTCTGCTCAGTGAGCCACCTACTCGGATCCATCGCACAACAACAATGGAGTTTCTCGCCTCTGTCAACATGATGGAAATGCCATCTGCAACTCCTGGAGTGCCACCAACACAAGCTGTCTCCTACTGGATGGATGGAGCCTACCGGACCACCGCCCTGGATGACTTCAATGTCATCATGGGATTCTGCCAGTGAGCCGATACAAGAACACCGGAATATCGGTCCGCATATCTGGAGAAACCTACTGTTCTCACCACCACCAATATGTGGAAGGAGATTACTGGAGCTATCAATCTCCCATCTAATCTGAAGGGTGCAACCTTCAATCCCCCTCTTCGCATTTGCCACAAATTGCTTGCTGGGACCATTCACAGCAGGAAAGAAAGTCAGGGAAAGGTCACGCTGGCTGATCTTTTTATAGTCTACTGCATGCATCAGGGACACCGATGCAATCCGGGATACGCATTCTTGAAGGCTATAAAAGAATGCGGTACTCGGGGACCAGCGGGAGCGATCATGGTGGCTCCCTTCCTTACCCCTCTAGCTGAATATTGGGGATGCACGGACGAAGAAGATATCCCAGCTGAACTTCAACCAGAGCCTATCAATGGAGGAGTGCTGGCGCACATGAATATCCTCAGCAGAGAAGGAACAGGGTTCATCTTAAACCCTATCATCTCGATTTCATGGGATATGCGCGACTTCAACACACCGCAAGACATCCCTACCACTTCAGAGTCCCAGCAGTAATCACGCGATCCGGATTTCTCGGCACTGTACCGACGCTTAGACGAGGAGCACGCCTATATGGAAGGAGAGTTCCAGTTTATACGCCAACAGCTTAGCCAAGCTGACTGTTAGGCAAGACAGGACGGACCGCCAGATAGAGAGCCTGGTCCAGACTCAGGCGAGATTCCAGCGCCGCCTACTCTGCCGCTTCCCTTCGCCAGCACCATCTGCCCATTCCAGCCCAGAGGCAGACGATTAGGACTTATTTTTATAGCTTTCTAGTATCTTAAATATGCTTGAAATGTATCCAACAAAAAGCAGTAATAAATAAAAATCGTTATTTCTGTTTTACACTTCGCATTCAAAAAGCCCATGTGTACAAAATAAAAGGCACACATGATCTATTAAAAAGTCAAATTTCAAACAAAGCTCGCGATAAAAATTAAATCGCGAAAGAAAAAGATGAAATCAAAACCATTTCAGCAACATAAGGAGCTTCAAGGAAAATAGCTCCAACCACCAACCTTCTACACCAACAACAGGAGGTACCTCAATAGGAAAAAGCCAATGGAAAAGCTCGATAAATCCCCAAGTGGATCCTTGCCTACTCCAAAGGCAACACAAAAATTATTTCATGACTCAGCATCATCACTTGAGTCATCAAACATAAATCATTTAAAGCCGCAATCAACATCCTTCCATCCAAGAAAAAGGAAGTCATCAATGTAGAAAAGCCAACGGAAAGGCTTAATTATCCCCAAACGAATCCTTGCCTACTCCAGAGGCAAAACAAAAAGATTACCTCACGACTCAGCTTCGTCGCCACATGAGTCATCAAGCACACTCATGCAAGAGTCTCCGCTTCATCCCCCAATGGAGAACAAGGACTACATAAGATTCCATCAAAGAAAAATGGAGTCGAAATCCCCCACATCATCGGGGGCAACAAAAAGAAAAAAATCTCTTCCACGACGGAGGCCACTACGGAAAGGCCACATGAAAATCCCCAAAAGAACGCGTCAAGAAAGTTCTACAAAAAGACAAAAAGAGGAAAACAAAATTTTTCCATCTTCCCGTTCAAATAAAAGCTTCGCAAAGCCAGGAGCCAAGACTCCATCATCAAAGTCGGATCCCCGAGGAGCCAACAAATTCCCCAGGGCCACTAAAAAGGAAAGAGAAGAAAAGAAAACCTCTTCATCCCCGACAGATAATAAAAGGCCTGCGTGTACAAAAGGAAAAAGGCACACGCATTTAAAATCAAAAATCCAAAATCGCGAAAAAACATAATCGCGAGAAAAAAGCAAAAAACCCATTCCCAACGGAATAAGAGCTTAAGCAAAAACCAGCTCAAACAACGACGAGCCAAATAAGGAGTCGAAAAAAAAAAACTCCATTTCTCCATAGAAGGATAATTCAAGATAGATCTCCGGAATGAAATTAATTCCCCCAGTAGATCGCAAAACAAGAAAATTTTTCCCTAATAAGCCTATCGACGAAGGGAAAATTACAAATTCATATCCTCGGGAGTTAACCTTTCGGAACACCCAATATGAATATCCCCGGCGAAGTGCAAAATCTTCACTCCCAAGAATGCCTATGCTTACTCGGAGACAAGCGAAAGCCAATATCCCCAAGAAATGGGAAATCAACCTATAAGAGGTAATACAAGCACAAAGCTTTCAAAAGCATCCACCTACTCGGAGGTATTATCAAAAACAAATATCCTCAAGTAGAACATCAGTCTATTCAGAGGCGAAAAACAAAGCCTTCGCCACTATTGAAGCACCCGCCTAATCAAGAGGCACAATAAAAAATCAACGAATCCCCAGTAGATTCCCGCCTAATCAAGAGGCACAACAAAATCCCCAAGTGGATCTTCGCCTAATCAAGAGGCACAATCAAGAAGAGAATTCAAAAATCTCCAGAGGATTCCTGCCTGAAAAGAGGCAATTATCAAGAATCCCCGGCAAAAGACCGGATGGCTAAAAGAAAAAGCCAAAATCAAAGAATCCCCGGGCAAGACTGGATGGCTAAAAGAAAAAGCCAAAATCAAAGAATCCCCGGCCAAGACCGGACGACCAAAAGAAAAAGCCAAAATCAAAGAATCCCCGGTCAAGACCGGATGGCTAAAAGAAAAAGCCAAAAATCAAAGAATCCCCGGCAAAAGCCGGATGGCTAAACAGAAAAGCCAAAAATCAAGAATCCCCGGTAAAACCGGATGACTAACAGAAAAGTCAAAAAGAAAAATCAATTACTCCTCAGGGGCGCATGAACAGAAACAATAAGTCGCCAACAATTTCCAAAAACAAATGATCATAGGATTGACTACAAAAAAGTTCATCCTATAAGCCTTGCAAAAGGAGGCTCATTATTCACACCAGGTGGGGGTGTGTACTCACCTAAGCCTTGCAAAAAAGGCTTATCATTCACACCGGGTGGGGGTGTGTACTCACCTAAGCCTTGCGAAAAAGGCTTATCATTCACACCGGGTGGGGGTGTATACTCACCTAAGCCTTGCAAAAAAGGCTTATCATTCACACCAGGTGGGGGTGTGTACTCACCTAAGCTTTGTGGAAAAGGCTTATCATTCACACCGGGTGGGGGTGTGTACTCACCTAAGCCTTGCGAAAAAGGCTTATCATTCACACCGGGTGGGGGTGTGTACTCACCTAAGCCTTGCAAAAAAGGCTTATCATTCACACCAGGTGGGGATGTGTACTCACCTAAGCTTTGTGAAAAAGGCTTATCATTCACATCGGGTGGGGGTGTGTACTCACCTAAGCCTTGCGAAAAAGGCTTATCATTCACACCGGGTGGGGGTGTGTACTCACCTAAGCCTTGCAAAAAAGGCTTATCATTCACACCAGGTGGGGGTGTGTACTCACCTAAGCTTTGTGAAAAAAGGCTTATCATTCACACTGGGTGGGGGTGTATACTCACCTAAACCTTGCGAAAAAGGCTTATCATTCACACCAGGTGGGGGTGCGTACTCACCTAAGCTTTGTGGAAAAGGCTTATCATTCACACCGGGTGGGGGTGTGTACTCACCTAAGCCTTGCTAAAAAGGCTTATCATTCACACCGGGTGGGGGTGTGTACTCACCTAAGCCTTGCGAAAAAGGCTTATCATTCACACCGGGTGGGGGTGTGTACTCACCTAAGCTTTGTGAAAAAGGCTTATCATTCACACCGGGTGGGGGTACATACTCACCTAAGCCTTGCAGAATGAGGCTTATCATTCATACCGGATGAGGGTAAGTACTCATCAAAATTTAGCAGAATGCATTAGGTGGAGTAAAAATACTCACCTAAGCATTTCAAAAATGGGTTGCTAAGACTCGTACTTCTATTAGAGGATAGTTCGAGTGTTGAGCACCTCGGAAGTAAGTACCCACAAAAGTTTAGCAAAATGCTAACTCATACCAGGTGAGGGTAGGTACTCACCAAAACCTTGCGGAACAAGGTTCATACCTAGTGGGGGTAGATACTCACAAAAGTCTAGTAAAATACGGACTTATACGGGTGAGGGTAAGTACTCACCAAAGCCTTAGAAAAAGAAGGCTCAAACCGGATAGGGGTTAGTACCTATCAAAATATTTATCATCCGGAGGATCAGCAAGGAGCAGCATCCGAAGGACAGCCGGGCAAAAGGGTTAACTCCTTCCCCTACCAACCAATTTTGTTGGCATATTAAAAACCAACGAATTAGTTAGGCAGGTGAAGGGGGGGCAGCTGTAGACCCTAATTTTGCCCGGCCTCTCAAAATAAAAGCTAGAGGAACTTCGCCCGAAGATGGAGTTCACCCGGCTTCCCAAAACGAGAAGGACCTCCCACAACAAAAGACGGAGTTCACTCATCCACACAATAAAGGCCAAAAGAGACTTCCTACACAAAGACAAAGCTCGCCCGACATCTTAATGAAGCCCAAGAAGACTTCCTATATGAAGATAAAGCTTCAACGGACACACATCGGCATCAATCTATGTCCGAAAAAGGAAAGGAAAGCTTCCTGGGGTCCCAGAACGCGAAGACTGGACAAAACAGGCCGAGACCACCGTCCCAGAGTTGGGACGGCCGTCCCAACTACCATTTTACAAGTGGGACGCGCGTCCCAAACTTGGGACGACCGTCCCAAATCCCAGGGGGTCTCAGCCTTCGTTAATTTGCATTTGGGACGGCCGTCCCAACCCAGACTGGTCGTCCCAGATTGGCACAACGTGAAAAACGCGTTTGGGACGGCCGTCCCAACCCAGACGGCCGTCCCAAAGTTCCAGGCAGCGAAAAATGCTATAAATAGGAGCCTCATTTGTCTCATTTAACACACCTCAGACACCAGAGAATTCCTGGACTTGTCTTCTTCTCTCCTTCTCTGGAATGATCTTTTTGATTGCCTTTAATAGGTAACAATCAGTTAAGGAATTTATATTTCGGCATTCGATTCTTCTAGAAATTTTAGTCGAGTCGAGTCTGTAATCGAGAGTAGAGTTGCTCTAGAGCGAAGGACTGCCGAAACGCGTCCTCTTTTGTAAAGGACTTATAATATAAAAGCTTGCTACGGAGGTTTTTCTCAATTCTCTTCTCCTTTACTGCTTTATTTACTTCTGTATGCAATGTAGATAAATCATGTAGATAGCCATATTTATTAAATAAATAAAATAAGGGTAATCGCGTAATTTTTTGTAATCTGGACTTAAATGAATTAATCCGTCATAGGGAACCCGAAAGGGGCGTTGTGGGGTGCTAATACCTTCCCCACACGTAACTAACTCCCTTACCCGACTCTGGTTATAATGGCCAAGTTTGGTTTTTATCGAAATCAATGCCTTTTTCTCCTTTTCCAATGTTTATGGTCAAAACATTGGTGGCGACTCCAAAAGAACCCTTTTCGAAAACTTTGCTTCTATTAGAGGATAGTTCAGCGTTGAGCGCCTCGGAAGCAATGAACATATTTTTAACAAAAAACGCGAGTCTCAACCATCTTTTCGTGACCGCTCGTAGAACGTTCGAGACGTCCCCAAGATGTCGGAACGGACGGCGGCGACATGGATCAACTGATAATTCGATGTGTGTAGACTTTGCTAAGATAATGCAGGGAGAGTTTGAAATGTCTATGATGGGAGAATTGACATTCTTCCTTGGACTACAAATCAAGCAACTTAAAGATGGCATTTTCATCTCTCAAACCAAATACTGCAAAGATATTCTTAAAAAGTTTGGAATGGACACCTCAAAGGAAGCTAACACACCCATGGGAACTTCATGCCATTTAGACAAGGATGAATCAGGTTTGGAAGTTAATCAATCTATGTATAGAGGTATGATAGGCTCACTATTATACTTAACTGCAAGTAGACCTGATATTATGCATTCTGTCTGTGTGTGTGCTAGATTTCAGGCTTGTCCAAAAGAATCTCACCTAATTGCAGTAAAACATATTTTAAAATATTTAAAAGGAACTACTGGTTTTGGTTTATGGTATCCATCTAATGCTTGTACTAGTTTAATAGGATATTCTGATGCTGATTATGGTGGATGCAAAATTGATAGAAAGAGTACTAGTGGGACATGTCATTTGTTAGGTTCATCCTTAGTATCTTGGCATTCTAAGAAATAGGCATGTGTTGCTTTATCTACCACTCGAGCGAGAATATATTGCAATTGGTAATTGTTGTGCTCAAATTCCGTGGATGAAACAACAGACTAGAAGATTATAGTATATTTCGAATGACATACCTTTGATGTGTGATAATACGAGTGCAATCAATCTTACTAAGAATCCAGTAATACACTCTAGGACTAAGCATATAGAGATTAGACATCATTTTTTGAGAGATCATATCAGCAAAGGAAACTGTAAAATAGAGTACGTTGATACAAAGCATCAATTAGCAGACATTTTTACTAAGCCTCTACCCAAGAATAGATTCTATGATCTTAGAAGAGACTTAGGGATATTAGAAATAGCTTAAATTCTGCTTAATTATTTAGTTTTTGGATGGTTGTGATGTTATAATTCATTGTGTAGGATGTTAATAGATTATCATGTGTATAAACCTCAAAAAATTGATGTACTCTCTGGAATAATCGATTAATTGGAGTTATAATCGATTATTTGCATCCAAAACACGACATTCCTCTCTGGATTAATCGATTAATTCGCCCATTAATCGATTAAAATCAGTATTAATCGATTAACAGCTCAAATTAATCGATTAAATGGGTCTGGTACTGGTTTAATCGATTAATTTGAGTTTTAATCGATTAAACCTGGCAAAATTTGATTCCTAGCCGTTGCCAATGGCTCTTTTGCCCCTTATTCACTTTCATATGATCGTTGGAGATGCTTGGTTATAAATAGGGACCTCCATTTCTCTTCTACTCACTTCTATCTCTTGAAATCAAGCTTTCTTGCCTCATTCTATCAATCTTGCCTTCTTCTCACTTAACTTGTCCTCTTAAATCTTCTTGTTACTCTTCTAATCCTTCAATGGCCTCATCTTCTCGTGCAAAAATCCCCACTAGAAGAAGATCTGCACCCTCATCTCATCCCCGTCCTAATTCTGGAGAAGGATGGATCTCTAATGCAGACGGCCGACAAGAATTTCTGTCCTATTGGAAGGAACATGCTATTATTTCTCCTAAGTTCCTTATTGGTGAGCAGTTCATCAATAGGGGATTCAACTTTCCCAATCTCCTTGAAATTCAAGGAGTTCTCCCTTTCATCCAAATGCAAGGTACGTATTATCCTGACTTAGTTAGGGTATTTTACTCTAGGTTCAAATTTAGAGATCAAATTGCTACCTCTCGAGTAAAGGGGGTCACAATTATTCTTGATGATGATATTTGGGAAAACGTTGCCCACTTTCCTATTAGAGAAGATGCTATTAACGTGTATGGTGAGTTAGATGATTTTGACAGGATCTTAGCTTATTGTTCTTTTCTGCGAAACCCCTCCATGGAGATTGGGCGTCTCCTTCTAGCTGGACCTTTGAAGAAGGAGGAACGAATGATTTTACATCTACTTGTCTGGATCCTATGTCCCCGGGCTACGAATCATGCTCAATGTTCTTCAATTGATCTTCGTATTATTCATGCCATAATGAATAATGAGCCTTTAGATTGGGGAATTCTTGTCACCATGACTATGTTAAAAGCCAAACGCCATCCCACCTTCAAAATTCCATATGCCCTCCTTGTCTCTCGCATTCTTGAATACAAAGGAGTAAATGTCGAAGGTGAACAAACAGTAAGAACGAATAATTTAAATCGCATGCTGGACAACACTTTAATCCAACTCCAAATGGTGCGTGTCAACAATATTTATGTTCACAAGGATGACGTTCCAAACGAAGGTGACGATAATGAAGATTCTGATGAAGATATGCCTCCTGCTGCTGATTTTCCTTCTGATCAGATCCAAAGTGTTGGAACTTCCTCTGCTCATCATGAAACCCGTCAATCTATGGAAGACATGTTATCTGATATGAATCAGAGGATGCAGGCATTCTTCACTCTTTCTGGAGTACGGCATGAAGAAATAATTCGCCGTATATCTGATGTAGATGATAAAGTGTGCCTTTTAGAAAATAGATTTGATGCACACTTTCATAGTGATGATAGTGAAGAATTTTAAATTTGCCTTTTATTTGTAATGTACTTTCATTTCTGAAATAAAATGTGGTGTTCTTTTAATGCTTTGATTGAGGGGGAGTTATCTCCAAGTTATGCATATTTTGAGGGGGAGCTCTTATGATTGTTATAGAAGAATTCTTTTTTCTTATAATCAAAATAGGGGGAGAAATATTTAAAGCCTACTATGATTGATTTTAAATATTATCTGGTATGTTTAATGTGTTTGTTAGTAGTACAGATAAAACAGGTTATTACAAGGCTTTAAAAGAAAATTTTGATCATCATCAAAAAGGGGGAGATTGTTGAACATTCAAGAACTTGATGTTGAACTTACATGGACATGAAGCTTGTTGATTTTGATGATGATTCAAGAACACAAGAACTTAGAGAGTTGAAGACTTGTTTTATAGTGTAATAACTCTATTTTGATTGGTTTGAGTCTATAATATTAGAGTTTAAGATAGCCAGTAAATAGTCTGCACTTTAGAAGCTTCAAAAACTCAAATTTATCAAAATGCCTCGGCTTTAATCGATTAAATGGTCAAATAATCGATTATTACAGTGAGAAAAACCATTTTCTGTATCTGTTCACTGTAATAATCAATTAACACACCTGTTAATCGATTAACACACCTGTTAATCGATTAACAGGCCTGTTAATCGATTAACAGGGCTTTTAATCGATTAAAATAGTGAGTTTTAGGGTTCTGTTGATTTTGGCTCTGTAATAATCGATTAACACTTCATTTAATCGATTATTTCAGTCAGATTTTGATTTTCAAATTCAAATCAACCCTATTTTCGAAAACCCTAATCCCAAGACTCCTAGTTCCGAAATTCCCAATTCCCAAACCCTAATTTCTCTACTTAAGCTTCTCTATGGCACTCAGAAAACATGAACAACCTTTTTCATACAAAAGTTAAGTGATGTGAGTGCCAGAGAACTGATTGTTGCAAGAAAAAGGGGCTTTTGGAACCTGGTGTGGGCTAGAAGCGATAAGAATCACTAAGTGGAGTTCTTAGTGGATTGTGTGTTGTGCCGTCTATAGGGAAAGTTGTTCTTCATCTCTTGTGGATTTCAAGAGAGGTGTTTTATTTACTTTATCTTTTCCATTGTAATCTATTTGTAACAACTGTGATTATAGTGACAGCGTTAATCCTCTGTTTGAGTGATTAGCAACTGGACGTAGCGTCTTTTGATCCGAACAAGTATAAATCTCCTGTGTTAGATTCTATCTCTACTCTATTTACATTTACATAGTTTTTAATCGGTAAAATTTGGGGAAAATTTTAAAAACCTAATTTGTGTTAAAAAACCAATTCACCCCCCCTCTTGGTTTTTGTCCGACCACGCGAACATTCCGCTGCGCGATTCTAACATCTCAAACACTCTCTCCTACACTCCTACCCTCTTTTCTCCCATATTTGAGCATTTTACTACCAAAATGCATAGAGGAGAAGCATCCAGAAAGATAAGGGGTTCTTCTGGCCCCAACTCCACAAGATCCAACGCAGCTCTCGCCCTCACACCAGGCCCGCCTGGAACACATTCAGGGGTACACTTGGCACCCCATGATGAGTCTAGACTTCACCATCCTCGCCGAGTTCGGTTGGGAAGACGACGTCCGAGCCTACCTCAATAGCATCGGATGGCGCTTCTTGCTCCAGTCTCCTCCCATTCACGTCTACCCACAGGTGGTGATGGAATTCCTCGCCTCCATCGCCTACTGCGAGCTTCCCACCATGGTTCCGGGCCTCCCACCGATGAAGATGGTAACCTACTTCATTAACGGGATGTACCAAACAATGACCTTGGACGAATTCAACGTGTCTATTGGATTCGTCCGGCCCAAGGATGTCCTGACTCGGGAATACCAGGAGGCCATCTGTGAGTGCCCCCCTACCCTCACCGCCGACGAGATGTGGGAGGAACTTACCGGGATGCACACCTTGTCATCCCTGCTGAAGGGCTCCGCACTCACTCCCACCCTCCGCATTTGCCACAAGTTGCTGGCTGGGACTGTCCACGGGAGGAAGGAGAGTAAGGGTAAAGTCACCTACCCAGACCTCTTCGCCCTCTACTGCATGAGCCAAGGGCGCCGGTGCAATCCCGGCTACTTCTTCACGAAGGCCCTCAAGGATTTCGGGAGCCGTCCCGTGGGAGCCATCCTCATAGCTCCCCTCATTACCCCGCTGGCAGAAAAATGGGGGTGCAGTGGCAAGGAAGAACTGGCCTCCAACCTGCGACTCGAGACCATCAACGGGTCCATCCTGGTCAGCATGGGGATGCTGCTCCGCCAAGGGTCTCGGTTGATCCTCCACCCCTCACTGGACATTACCCTCGATCTCCGGGACATAGTTGCAATGCAAGATCTCCCGACACCCCCGGAGTTCCAGCAGCAACAACAACAGCAGCAACAACAACAGCAGAAACAACATCAGTAATAGCAGCAGCACACCGACAATTTTGCTGGCATCAACCGCAACCTCTACAGCTTGCGCCATCAATTCGACCAAATGTCCCTAAGACAGGACCAGATGTCCTTAAGACAGAACGTCTTTGACTCAAGGATGGAGACATTCAGCCAGATACAAGAGGGAATGAGGCAGGACCTGGCAATGCTCCGGCAGGAACACCTCGACGCAATCCGAGACCAGGCAGAATTTCAGAGGCACATGTACCGGCAATTCCCTCCTCCCGGATCGTCTCCCGGCTCAAGTCCACCGTCGTAGGGGTAGTACTCAAAAATAAATGCTGTAACCAAAATTTTATCATAAATAAAAATTTTATTTCATCCATTTGTGTCCTCTTTTCGAAAAAGTCAGTGTAACGAAAAGAAGCTAAAAATAAAAAGACTTATGCTCAATCTCGGAAAAAGCCAAAATCCGAAATCTCGCGAAAAAAGATATAACCGCGGAAAAAGGCAAGATCAGAAAACAAAACAAGTCAACCACATTGACCAAAAAGATTTTGGACAACCAGCAAAAGTTGAGCGACAAATAAACAAGACTACCCAGCATCCACCAAGCCGGATAACCACCGAAAGAGTTAGAGTAATCCCCGGCACAAACCGGACGACCACTCCTAGAAAAGACAAAAGCAAAGACAAAAGAAAGTATCACAACACCGGTGCATGAGCGACTGAGCAGTAAGCCGCCACCACCACCAGTCCTATGCAGTGGACTGTACCAGCCTGATAGGGGGTTCATACCTATCAACTTGCACACGAAGTGCGCCTGATCTACACGCGAGCTGGATCAGTAAGTCGCAACTACCAGCCTGATGGGGGGTTTATACTCATCCAGTCCTACGCACAGTGGGCTATAACTACCAGCCTGATGGGGGGTTTATACTCATCCAGTCCTATGCACAGTAGGCTGTAACTACCAGCCTGATGGGGGGTTTATACCCATCAACCGAAGGATCAACTACCATCAGAAGGAGTATCCTGAGGTTCTACCACGTGTCAACCAAAAGGATCGGCTACCATCAGAAGGAGCATCTTGGAGGCGCACAACAATTTTCCCCAAAAGATCAGTCCCTGCAAGACGCAACATCCGAAGGGTAACCGGGAAAGAGGGTCAACTCCTTTACCCTCCAGTCGATCTTATTGCCACGATAGGCCAACAATCGACTAGTCAGGTAAAGGGGGGGGCAGCTGTAGACCCCAAATCTTGCCCGACCTCAACATAAGAGCAGAAAACCTCCTATTCGAAGATGGACAAAGCCTAAAAAGCCACTAGGAGAGACTATTAGGCCCCATGTTAGAATAGGAAGGATTTTTTGTACAAAAATAAGGATTTTTGCCTTTAGGAGTCGAGACCGTCGTCTCGCTTTTCGGGACCGCCATCTCGCCATTAATGCAAGTCGACACCGCCATCTCGTTTGGCGAGACGACCATCTCGCCACTTGTCAATGGCGAGACCCCCCCCTCCCATTTTGCGAGAAGGCCTTCACGTCACTTGGCAAATCGAGACTGCCGTCTCACCATTGATTCAAGGCGAGACCGCCGTCTCAACCTTGCCAATCGAGACCGCCGTCTCGACCTGACAGGCGCGAATCCCTATAAATAGTGAGCGCTCCCCCCCTCATTTCACACAGTTCTTCCACTTTCCCTTCTACACTTTCTTCAAATTCTCTTCCTAGAGTCCCTCCAAAGCATTTCCAGAGTTTTTGAGTGTCTTAGAGTGCTTTTTATAGCGTTTTCGAGTGATTTCGGGCGTTGTAAGAGCGAAGGGCTGCCAAAACGCACCCTACTTTCAAGAGTATTAATTAAAAAGCTTGCTTCAGAGGTTTCTTCACTCTCTCCCTCCCTTTTACTACCTTTATTTTTATGATTAAATTGCATAATAGACATTAGGGTCATTGATCGATGTCGTACTCGGTCAAATAATTAAAACAAATAAATGTAGTACTAGGAAGCTTTCCTAGGTCGTCTCCCAAAGACCACAAATTTCTATCAAAGTTTATCAATTTTTAAATTTAGAACAGTAACAAAAAAAAGGAGTTTTTCAAAATTAAAATATTAGATGAAACAGAGCAAAAACAGATTATAAAAATGCGGATTAAAAACAGATTAAAATGCAATTGATTTTCTGATTCTAATGCAGCGTCACTTATCCTAGATTATGAAATTAATTCGAAATTAACCAACTAAGCGAAGATAAATCCCAAATTATATTCTAATCCAAAATTAATCAACTAAGCGAAGATTAATCTCAAATTAGCTTTAACCCTTGTTCCAATATGATATTAACCAACTAAGCGAAGATTAATCCCAAATTTTCCTTAACCCTTATTCCAACATGAAATTAACCAACTAAGCGAAGATTAACCCCAAATTATCCTTATACAATTAAGCATTGCATACATCACATAATCTCATATCTAACACATAATTGAGCAAACTGTGATATAAGTTTCAGTTTATTAAGCATAAACAGATTATAATTCAATACTGAGATTAGAAGATGAAGAATTAAGAGAACAAACAAAATGAAATTGAAGAACAAAACCTCAAAGATCTACTTGCATTCTTCTCAGAAAATCAATACAAAGATTTAGCTCTCCATGGAAAGTTGAAAACACAATAGAAGAAACATAATTAAAATCGAAACAAGAATTTAAAAATAATGACAGAAGAGTAAACAAACTTGAATATAAATTGCAGAAGATGAAAGACGGAAGTGTGGTGGCTGCGTAGTCCTTGTGTGATGTGTGGTTTTCGTGTGATGTGCCTCTCTTATATAAATAACCCTAACCCTAATCTTAATCGAGGTTTGGGCTCAACTAGTCCATGAAACACATCATAAATTGGCTTCAGTGCAGGTCCATGAACTTCAAACACGTGCAGTATTTTCAATACTTATCCAAATTAAGCGATTTTGGTCTCCTTTGAAAGTATTTTGAGCTAGCTTTGAAACGCCACTGTTTTTACTATTTTTGGAGCTCTAATGAATTTAGGAGACTTAAATTACTGAAGCATGTCCATTGGGCCAGCCTGGTGCGCTTGACCCGTTTTGGATAATTTATGTAAAATCCAATTTAGCTCCGAATTGAATGATTTTGGATCCTGTGGAAAGCTCAATGTGTCTAGTTTATAATTATTTTAGAATCATGTTATTTTCAGATCTGTAGAAAAAATTATAAATAAAACAATAAACTAATGTCAGTACCCGTATAAAATAAAATATGACATTTGGCCCAATTTTTCAAGTCCAAAATTACTTTAAACTGTCCTAAAATTAATAATGAGTAAAAATTAGATCAAATAGATTCAAATTAATTAAAATCTAAATTATTGGCCCAATGAAGCCCAATCAATGAAAATGCACTAATAATAGACAATTAAACACAATGCACCAATTAAGATAAGTATATAAAGATAAGAAAATGCGGGAAAATAATGACTCATCAGTCATGTAGTCATCATTTTAATTCCGCAAATAAAAGGGTAAAAGCGTCTTTTTGAATGTTTATCTATAAAATAACTGGCCTATCATAGGGAACCCGAAAGGGGCGTCGTAAGGGAACTAAGACTTCCCTTACACATAACTAACTCCCTTACCCAACTCTTGTTTTAACGACCAAAGTTGGTTTTCGAAAACCAACGCCTTTTCTCTCCTTTTTCGATGTTTCTGGTAAAAACATCGGTGGCGACTCCATAAGAACCCTTTCAAATTAGTTCTTAGGTCATCCCGGTTATTGAACAACCTAAGAACACCTTTTCGAAAACTTCGCCCTTAGGTTCAACCTGGTTATCGGACAACCTAAAGGCGTTGTAACATCACCCATAAAAACGTGAAAAATGGAAAGTCGGAACCATCGCGTCACTCCGACCGCCTCTTTTTTATGGCAGCGACACTCATCTAGCTGGTAGAGTTTGCAGTCCACCATTGTAGGACTGGATGAGTATGAACCCCTCATCTGGCTGGTAGAGTTTACAGTCTATCATTGTAGGACTGGATGAGCATGAACCCCCATCTGGTTCTGAGTCCTTTGTTTTGCACTTAAAAATGTGTTGGCGTCTTACTGCTTCTGGTCATGCGCCGGTTGATGTGGAATAATTTTTGGGGGATATTCTTGACTTTTCTGGTGTAGTCATCCAGTGTGCCAGGGATTCTTTGTTTTTGGCTTTTCCATAGTCATCTGACTTTGTTGGTTGCCGTGGATTTTTTATGAGTGTCTCTTAGGTAGGCAGGAATCCTCTGCAGATTTGTTGATTTTGGTGACGCCTCTTGAGTAGGCTGATGTCCATTGAGGATTTGTTGATTTTGATGGTGCCTCTGAGCAAACAGATACTCCATTGAGGTTTTGGTAATGCCTTTGAGTAGGCAGATGCTTCATCAAAAGTGAAGACTTTTGACTGTACTTGTTTTGCCTCTGATTAGGCTAATATTCCCTTCTGGGGATGTTGGCTCTTGCTTGCTAGGTTTTGCCTATGCGTAGGCAAATGACTTTCTGAGGATGAATCTGAAGTTTTGCCTTTGTAGTAGGCTCACTGGGGATGATCTTTCTTTTTTATTGATCCACTGGGGAATGGGTTGACTTCCCGTGGATCCGATTCTGGTAGCCCTTTGGGGGAATGGAGTCTCGGCTCCTTATAGGTGCAGGCTAGCTTTTGTGATGCTCTTATTCTACTGAGGGATGAGAATTTCTGATTCATTCTTTTTGTAGACTTTTCTATGGAGATCCACTTGGGGATTTTTATTCGGCCTACTCTATTGCGGCCCTTTCTTTTGGACATCTGTTGGAGATGAAGGGTTTTTCCTTTCTTCTTTTTTGCTGGATACCTGAGAAGGTTTGGATTCCTTCATCGTTTGATGATTCGGATGTGACGCCTTTATTGGGTAATGTGGCAGAGATTTGGTTGAGTACGCTTGATGACTCATGTGGTGGCAATGTTGAGCCTTGGGGTAGTATTTTTGGTTTTCTGCCTCTAGAGTAAGTAGGGATCCGCTTGGGGATAACTGAGCCTTTCCGTCGACTTTTCTTTTTTGATGTGCCTTCTCTTTATTGGGTAGAAGGGAGATGGTTGAAGCTTTGAATTTGAAAGCTCTTGTTCTGTTTGAGACACTTGATTATTGATGACTTGCTCTGTTTTCTTGAGGGGAGCTTTATTTGGAGACTTTTTGGAACTTCCTGTTTTTTAATCACAAACATGGAGCTAGTCTCCTTATATGCATGAATTTTGTTTTTGTTATTTACTTGGAGAGATTTTTTATTTTTTATTTTGACAGAGTCGTATTGTGCAACTATTTGTGTGTGAATGCCCTAAATGAAGTCTATTCTTTTATGAGATGCATCTAGAAAAGTGACTGGTATTCTCCTATTGTGCTTTATGATTACGCTGATGTGCTCCTCTTTTATTCATATTTTTGTAGCCCTAAATTTTACCTAGACCGCCTTTATGGGGTTTTCGATCTAGCAGCCTGCCTTGATTTTTACCTAGGATATCTTAGCGGGCTTTTTTCCTTTTTAACGAGTGTCTTATCTTTTGCCTAGACTGCCCTTTGCGGGTTTTCAATCTAGTAGGCTGCCCTATCTCTTGCCTAAGAATCTCCTAGCAGGCATTATTCCCATTTTTTTATTTTCATTTTTCTTTTTAAATACTTCCTTGTTTGATATGCATAATCTTGACAAAAGACTTTGCACATATTTATGATTCATCAATAAAGAGGCATTTCCATAATTTGGTCAAGGAAAGGAAATGAAAGAGAATTTTATTAACATGTATAAACAGAGGTTTATTATTTTTGTAGAAACATTAAAAATGGAATTTAGAAGAATGGCAGGCCAAGGTTGGCTAAACTGTGTGGGCTACAACAATCATGTCTATGATATCTGCCCCCCTGGTTCTTGTAGTTGCTTCTGTAGAGATGTTTGAGCCCGGAATGAAGACTATGCAAGGTTGTCTGCTTCTGGAAGGATGTTGTCTTAGCCGCCTTCCGGTTTTCGACTAATTCAACCATTGCTCTTTTTCTTTCTTCTCTCCCTTTTTGAAGCCTCTAAATTTTTCCTAGGACGTATCCTAGCGAGGCGAGTGAACCCTAACTTTTGCCCAGGATGCCCTTTACGGGTTTTCATCCTGGCAGGCATGAGCAATGTGCTTCAAGCATAATACTTCTTCACCGTATTGGGTTTGACCGGGTGTCGAAGTTCTTTTTAGTACATGTCGGTGAGGATAAGAATTCCTCTCGAGGAAGCTCGTTTAACCGCAAAGGTTCTGTTCACAATTTGCCGTCCATTTTCCCATTTTGTCCTTTCGAGCCGGAATCAACTTATTTACCATTAAATCTCCCTCATGGTAAATATGGGGGTTAACCTTTTTACTGTATGTTTTTTTTTAACCTTCTTTTGATAGGCTTTGTTTATGACGTGTGGTGTTCAACTGTTTTTATTCGATTAGATTCGAGTGATTATATCAGCCTTGGACCCCACTCAACTTTTGTCAATTCTGCTTCCATGATTACTTGTAAGGAAAGTATTTCGACCTCTATTGGTAGTACGGACTCCATGCATATACAGGGAAAATGGAGTGGCTTCTGCGGAGCATCGTACGAAACTTTGATAACCATGAAGGTCAAAAGGCGATATTTCATGCCAATCTTTGCAGGTTTTGACCATCTTCTGGGTGACCTTCTTGACGTTCTAATTGGTTGCCTCTACTGCACCCTTCATCTTAGGTTGGTAAGGAGAGGACTTATGATGTTGGATTCTTGTATCTTGGCATGTCATGGTGAGACCATGCACATGTGTCCATATACTCCCTTAGTTTTTGTGCTAACCCGTCCTCGATGTTATCAATGATTTGGGTATCAATACTTATTTCTTTTTCTCTTGCCTCCAAATCGATGGCCTTGATTTCTTCTCGGTAGGGCTACATGTATTGAGCTTGATTTATTAGCAGCCTTTGCATGTCCGGGGAGATAGTCCCCTTCTCACTGTCTGACCCGATCCATTTGCCTTCGGCTTTCGGATCCCCAGAGAGTCATCCATCATAGACATGATTGTTTTTATTTACGGTTCTGTTTAGGCTTAGATTTTATCATCATTTATTTTGAAATAATAATGAGAGAGAAAAGAATGAAAAAGAATATGGATGTTTATGCAAAGGCCTCATTGTATTGATAAAAAGGAAATGTGTACAAAGCCCTTTTAATCGAGGATCTCATGGCCACGGGCAGGGACCGCGAGAGATATGCAGGAAACTTAAAAACATGAAGAGCCCTAGTTAGCTAGCCCTCTCTATCCCTCCTCATTGCTCTAGTGGCGATAAAGGCTTGATATCCACGTCGGGAGCGTTGAAGGTGATCCACGCAGCATTCAATAAATCTTGAACTTTATGCTTCAAGTTCAAGCAATCTTCCACAGAATGTCCAGGAGCACTCGAGTGGTAAGCACAATTTTCGTTCGGCTTATACCACTCAAGGTAAGGTGGACCCATCTTCTTTGGGGGGATACATACTAGGAGCTTGGCTTCTAACAGCTTCGGCAGTAGACTCCCATAGGAGGTTGGAATGGGGGTGAACTCCTTTCTTTGCTTTCGTGGCTACCTATCTTGTTGTGCAGAGGTAGAAGGAGTAGTAAGGTTGATGGCATTCACGCTTCTCTTCTCCTTCTTGCTAAGGAACTTCTTGAATGATGCATTGCGAGCGGGAGGTTGAGTGGTCCTTCCGCTCTTCAATCCTTGCCCCACCCTTTCGCCTATGTGGTCGATGTGGATGCCTTTATGGTGGATATGTTGATGGCGCATTAGTTCTATTAATTGCATCATCTACTCCTTCATGGAATTAAGCTCAACGATGAGCTTACAGTTCTATTCTTCTGTGTGCTCCATTAACCGAGCCATTTGCTCCTTTATAACGTTAAGCTCAATGGTGAGCTTACCATTTTACTCTTCCAATTTCTCCATCCTCTTGGCCTTTTGCGCGCGAGTGAGGACAGGAAGAAGACCAGTCGCTTTCTAGAATGCACATGAATTAGGGTCTTTATTGAAAATAAATGATTGGTGTGGGATAGATACACCTTAAGACAATGGCTTTATTATCATCCTTAAAGCTTTATGCTTCACGGAGCACCTTACCCACTTCGGTATAATGGTTCCTTCCCCATCATGGTTTTGACAAGTATAACGAAGGTCACCATATACCTTAGTACATTTGTCCCTTCCTTGTGGATGGTTACAAATGTACTTAGGGCCTCTTTTTCCTTTGTCTTATGGATATCTAATGCCCCCTAAGATGAATGTGTTTATGCATGCATTAGTACAAAAAGGCGGCAGATGTTCAAAGTGATATAACTTTTGACTGGGACGTCGGATTTGGACGCACAACATATCAAATTGAAGAGAAAAAGGTGAAGAACAGGCTGCAAATCCCATCGGGGATTTGGCCCAAAAATTTTCCCAAAAAATGCTCCTAAGACCCATTTTTTAGGGATTTATTAAGATCATGTGTATGCATACTTTCCTTATGCATTTATTTTCTCTCTTGGTTTTTCCACTTATGACATGATGCGATATGAATGTTTTGACTTTGTCAAAAATCATTTTATTCATTATTATTATTTTTTATTTGGTTTATTTTACAACCCTTTATCTCTTCTGTCGGACTGCGTGGCTACTTAGCTTACAAAGAACCCGAAACCAGGCTAGCTAAAAGGCAGACTGTCCGAGAAAAAAATGGTTTATTGCAAAAGAATAATTTTAACATCCCTTATCTCTTCTATCGGACTGCATGACTACTTAGCTTACGAAGAACCTGAAGTCAGGCTAGCTAAAAGGCAGACTGTCCGAGATAAGGGTGTTTATTGCAAAAATATTTTTTGAGGTTTTTTCTATTTTTATCTGTTGTATGGTTATGCTATGCAATCAAATGCAACAAACAAATGCACACACAATTCACTCATCCGCGAACAAGTAGGATGACATTTTTAATTACAAGGTAGGGGTTTCCTGTAGAAGATTGTATATTTAGGGTAGTTCTAATTTTCCTCACCAAGGTCAGGCCCCCAAGGTGCCCCCATTATAGGGTCCCCGCTCTCCAGCCTTCTGACCATGCATGGCACTTAGGCCGTAGTCAGTCTTTGTGCCAAAAGAGGAAGGTTATCACCTTGAGTGGTGGTTTCCGACCATACCGGTGGGCTCAGGGCCCTCACTACGGCAAATCGTACCTGCCACCCACTCCCTATGAATTTCCCACTTGCCCCCGGGTATAGGGGGAACTGTTGTGTGCAAAGGTTTGTGTATAGTTTGTATTTCAAAATTGCATAAAATAAGCAAACAACAGTTACTAAAGCCAAGCAAATAAAACATGTTATTAAACAAGGTAGGGTAAAAGCGAAACTTTCAAGTTTATTTATTAAGCTGACCCATCACTAAATGGTATCAACTCTCTAGGCTTCCGCAGTGGAGTCGCCATTTGTCACCGCTGTCAAAAGGGGTGGTCGGAGCAATGTGATGGTTTGCGACTTCCGCTCGTGTTTTAAGATGATATTATAACGCCTTTAGGTTGTCCGCTAACCGTGCTGGACCTAAAGGTGAGGTTTTCAAAAATGGGCTCTGGAGTCGCCACCAATGTTTTATCCAGAAACATTGGAAAAGGAAAAAAAGAAGGCGTTGGTTTTGAAAAACCAACTTTGGCCATTACAACCAGAGTTGGGTAAGGGAGTTAGTTACGTGTAGGGAAGGTATTAGCATCCCTACGACGCCCCTTTCGGGTTTCCTATGATGGGCCGTTTATTTCATGAATAGACCTTAAAAATGACGCTTTTACCCTTTATTTATTTGCGGAATTTAAGATATTGACTACATGGCCCTAACATCTTGTCGCCGCCGTCCGTTTCGACGTCTGAGGACGTCTCGAACATTTATGCGAGCGGTTGCGAAAAGATGGTTTAGACTCACGTATTTGTTTTAAAATGTGTTCATTGCTTCCGAGGTGCCCAACAATTGAACTATCCTCTAATAAAAGCAAGGTTTTCGAAAAGGGGTTCTTATGGAGTCGCCACCAATATTTTGACCATAAACATTGGAAAAGGATAAAAGGCATTGATTTTAATGAAAACCAAACTTGGCCATTATAACCAGAGTTAGGTAAGGGAATTAGTTGCGTGTGGGGAAGGTGTTAGCACCCCACAACGCCCCTTTCGGGTTCCCTATGACAGATCAAATTGTTTCAAGAGAAGACTTCGAGAAATTATGCGATTACCCTATTTTATTGCATAATATTGAAATGGCTATCTACATAATTTTATATAAGGCTGAATAAAGCGATAAAAGAGATATTAAAATGGCTATCTACATGATTTTATTCTACATGACATAAACAATAAATAAAGCTAAATAAAACAATAAATAAAGCAATAAAAGAGAAGAGAATTGAAAAGAACCTCCGTAGCAAGCTTTATATTGAGAATCTCGAACTGTGAGGATGCGTTTTGGCAACCCCTCTCTCTACACAGACTCTCCTCACCAATACAAGATCGACTCCACTAAAAATTTAAAGAAGAATCAAATGCCGGAATATAATTCCTTAACTGATTGTTACCTATTTAAGGCAATCGGAAAGATCATTCGAGAGAGGGAGAGAAATAGACAAGTGCTCTGAGTTTTTTAGGAGTTTCAGAGCTCTCTGGAGTGTCTGTGGTGTTTAAAAAGTGGCAAATGAGCCTCCTATTTATAGTTTTCGCAGCTGGCGCGCTTTGGGACGGCCGTCTGGGTTGGGACGGCCGTCTGGACTGGGATGGCCGTCCCAAATGGCAATTTTACACAGGGCGAGACCACCTGGGAACCCGGGACGGCCGTCCCACTTAAATTGGGCTTTGGGACGGTCGTCCTACCTTCGGGACGCGCGTCCCACTTGATTCTGGCAGGTTGGGACGGCCGTCCCAACTTTGGGACGGCCGTCTCGACCTGTTTTGCCCAGTTTTCACGTTTCGGACGTCAGTTGATGCCGATAGGTGTCTGTTGAAGCTTTATCTTTATACAGGAAGTCTTCTTGGCTCTTATTTGTAATGCTGGATGAGCTTTATCTTGTTATGGGTGATCCTTTTGTTTTTATTTGAGAAACCGAGCAAAATTAGGGATCTACAGCTGCCCCCCCTTCACTTGCCTAGCTAATTTATTGGCCTAATATGCCGATAAGATTAGCTGGTAGGGGAAGGAGTTAACCCTTTTGCCCCGTTATCCTTCAGATCTTCCTTGGCTGATCTTCCGGATGATAAATATTTTTGATAGGTACCAACCCCTATCTGGTGTTTTGACGAATATAATCCTTCGCCTGGTTATCCTTCAGATCTTCCTTGGCTGATCTTCCGGATGATAAATATTTTTGATAGGTACCAACCCCTATCTGGTGTTTTGACGAGTATAATCCTTCGCCTGGTAATTCTGTAAGGCCTGATGAGTACACACCCCCATTTGGTGTTTGACGAGTATAAACCCTCTCGCCTGGTAGACCCCCTTCCGTAAGGCCCGATGAGTATACACCCCCATCCGGTGTTTGACGAGTACGAACCCTCTGTCTGGTAGACCCCTTCCGTAAGGCCCGATGAGTACACACCCCCATCCGGTGTTTAACGAGTACGAACCCCCTGTCATGGTAGACCCCCTTCCGTAAGGCCTGATGAGTACACACCCCCATCTGGTGTTTGACGAGTACGAACCCCCTGTCTGGTAGACCCCCTTCTGTAAGGCCTGATGAGTACACACCCCCATCTGGTGTTTGACGAGTATAAACCCCCTGTCATGGTAGACCCCCTTCTGTAAGGCCTGATGAGTACACAACCCCATCTGGTGTTGAGTTTTATTGTATGATGCTCTGGTGAGTACTTACCCTCACCTGGTATGAGTCTTCATTTTGACCGACCCTGATGGGTACCTACCCCCACCTAGTATGAATCTGCATTTTGACAGATTCTTGGAATGCTCTTTTTGGTATATCCTTTTTGATTGATGAGTACGAACCCTCATCCGGTTTCTGGCGACTTATGCGCCTATTCCATGAGGAATGATTGATTTTCTTTCTTTTTGACTTTTCTATTTTACTCATCCGGTTATACCGGGGATTCTTTGTTGGTTGCCTTTTAGGCAGGAATTTACTGGGGACTTTGATTGTGCCTCTTGATTAGGCAATTGCTTCAGCAATGGTGAAGACTTTTATGCTTTTGGGCTTGCATTACCTCTTGCATAGGTTGATTTCCCATTTCTCTGGGACATTAGCTCTTTGTTTATTTTTTTGAGCAAACATAGGTTCTGTTGTGGGCTCACCGGTGATAGTTTTTCTTTTGGATGATTCATTGAGAATTTGATTGCTCTGCCTGAAATCTCTTTTGAATTGCCCCCTAAGGGGAAAAAATGGAGTTTTTGACTCCTTATTGCTTGAACTGGCTTTTGTTTATGTTCTTATTCCTGCTGGGGAATGGGTTTATATGTGCGCCTTTTATGCGCGTTAGATGGAAAGATATTTTTCTTTTTTTCTTCGTAGTGATCCCTGGGGAATTTTATTGGCTTCCTGGGGATGGAAATTTCTCATTTTCTCCTTTTATAGATTTTTCTTGATGTGCTCTTCTTGGGGATTTTCTTTCGGCTTTTTCATGCAGTGGCCTTTGTTAGAGGATGAAAGGCTTTTCTCTTCATTCTTTTTGTTGCCCCTTAGTGATTTGGTTGATTTGATTCTGTGCTTTCTTTGATGGACTCTTCGAGGCGGCGACTCTTTAATGAGTGTGCTTGATGACTCATGCGGTGATGTCTTCGAGTCATGAGGTAATCTTTTTGATTTGCCCGATCGGATTTTTCTATTGGCTTTTGTGTACCTTTATCGAAGCTATTTTTCTGAAGCTTCTTTATTCTGCTGAAGTAGTTTTGATTTCGCCTTTTTCTTTCGCGATTTTTATTTTCATATGGAGATTGGATTTTGGCGCCTCCTCGCTTTTCAATTACAAGTATGGAGGCTAGACTCCTTATATGCATTTTTATTTATTTGAAAAATTATTTTATTTTATTTTTTTATTGATTTTGACAAAGTCGTATTATGCAACTACTTTGTGTGTGGATGTCTTAGATGCAATCTAATGTTTGTTTATTTTTGATGCATTTAGAAAGTGATCGGCCTTCTCCCGTTGGCTTTCTTATGAATACGCCGGTGGGCTCCTCTTCTATGACCAGTGATGCTTGGGCTCTTCTTTTATCCATCTCTTGGTTTTAGCCCTATCTTTTGCCTAGACTGCCCTTTACGGGTTTTCGATCTAGCGGGCTGCATTAATTTTTGCCTATAATATCTTAGGGGCTTTTTCCTTATCTTTTGCCTGGATCGTTCTTTTGGAATTCCCGATCTAGCAGGCCACCCCCCCCTTTTTTTTTTTTTTTTTGTGCTTCCCTTTTTTAGATGTATGCTTGATCTTTGATTAAAGGACTTTGCGCATATTTATGATTTATCAATAAAGAGGTATTTCCATAATATTTGGTCAAGAGAAAGGAAATGAACAGAAATTTTATTGATAAATGATCAAATGTTTTATTTCTTTTATAGAAGGATTTCAAAAGGTATTTAGAAGAATGGATGGTCAGGGTTGGCTATACTTGTATAGGCTTAAACGAGTCATGTCCGTGATATCCGCCCCTGGTTCTCCTAATTGCTTCAGTTGAGATGCTTGAGCTCGAGGTGAAGACTATGCGATCGCTTGCTTCGGAAGAATGTTACTTTAGCCGCCTTTCGGTTTTCGATCGAAGTAACCATTGCTCTCTCTCTTTTTTTTTTTTTTTTTTTTTTTTTTTGCCTCTACCTTTTGCCTAGGTCGTATCCTAGCGAGGGATATGAACCCTATCTTTTGCCCAGGGATGCCCTTTGCGAGTTTTCATTCCTGGCGGGTCATGAGAAATGTCTTCAAGTATAATATTTCTTTACCGCGTCAGAATTGATTGGGTGTCGAAGCTCCTCTCCATCCATATTAGTGAGAATAAGTGCCGCTCCTGAGAAAGCTCGTTTGACCACAAAGGGTCCTTCATAATTTGCCGCCCATTTTCCAATTTTATCCTTCTGGGCTGGAAGTAGTTTCTTTACCACTAAATCCCCTTCTTGATAAGTATGAGGGCGGACCTTTTTATCATAAGCCTTTTTTATCTTCTTTTGATAGGCTTGCCCATGGCATATGGCATTCAGCCGTTTTTCATCGATAAGGTTCAATTGATCATATCGACTTTGAACCCATTCGGCTTCTGTTAATTTTCCTTCCATAATAATTCACAGGGAAGGTATTTCGACCTCTATTGGCAATACGGCCTCCATTCCATATACAAGGGAGAATGGAGTGGCTCCTGTTGAGGTTCGTACAGATGTTCGATATCCATGAAGAGCAAAAGGTAATTTTTCATGCCAATCTTTATAGGTTTTAACCATCTTTTGAACAATCTTCTTGATGTTTTTATTGGCTGCTTCCACTGCGCCATTCATTTTAGGCCTATAAGGAGAAGAATTATGATGTTGAATTTTGAAGTCATAACATAGTTCTTCCATCATTTTATTATTCAGATTGGTCCCATTATCAGTAATGAGACGATGTGGAATGCCGTATCGACATATGATATTTTTCTTAACAAAGGTGACCACTACTTTTCTAGTCACATGTGCATAAGATGCAGCTTCTACCCACTTAGTGAAATAATCAATGGCCACCAAAATGAATCGGTGACCATTGGACGCCTTAGGCTCAATAGGTCCTATGACATCTATGCCCCACATAGCGAACAACCAAGGGATAGCCATAACATTGAGAGGTATCGGTGGAACATGTACATTATCTACGTGTATTTGACACTTGTGACATTTTCTAGCATACTGATAACAGTCCTTTTCCATTGTGGACCAAAAGTATCCTGCTCTGAGGATTTTCCTAGCCATGATATGCCCTGGTGCATGAGTCCCAAAGGTTCCTTCATGTATTTCTTTGATCAATATCTGGACTTCTTCGGGATTAACGCATCTTAACAAAGTAGAATCACAATTCTTTTTATAGAGGGTTTCTCCTATCAACATAAATCCTATAGCCCTTTTCCGAATGATCCTTTTATCATTGTCACTGATTCCCTCTGGGTATTCACCCTTTGTCAAGTATCGCCTTATGTCCTGATACCAAGGGGCTTTATCTTTTTCACTATCCACCATCATACAAAAGGCTTGTTTGTCATGCCTTTTGACTTGGATGACGGGCATCTCATGTTCTTGCCCTAGTGCGAACATGGATGATAATGTTGCCAGCGCATCCGCAATCTGGTTATCCTCCCGAGGGATATACTCGAAACTAATGTTTTCCATTTGTGAAGTCATCTTATGGATATGCTTCAGATAAGGGATTAATTTGGAGTTTCTAGTTTCCCATTCACCCTTGAGCTGGTAAATAACAAGGGATGAGTCACCGAATACTTTGAGTTTGGTTACCCCGTGATCCAAGGCCGCTTGAATACCTAGAGCACAGGCCTCATATTCTGCCGTATTGTTTGTACAGTCAAAGGTTAATCTAGCTGTTATCGAGATATGCTTCTTTTCAGGCGATATTAAAATAGCTCCGATCCCATGTCCCAGTAAGTTTGAAGCTCCATCGAAAAACATGATCCACTTATCATTTTTAAGCTCTTCATGTTGGATATGCATTATATGCTCATCTGGAAAATCATCTTGGAGGGATTGATATTCGTCTGTTGGCCCATGTGCCGGGTAGTCACGCCAAAGGACTGCCTTTGATAGCTTTCCGAGTGACATGAATAATATCAAATTCGAGAGGAGTACTTGCCATCTAGCTATCCTTCCGGTCAAGATGGGTTTTTCAAACAAGTATTTGATTGGGTCCATTTTGGAAATTAACCAAGTTGTATGTCTGACCATATATTGTCGAAGGCATTGAGTTGCCCACACCAATGCACAACATGTTTTTTCGAGTGGTGTATAACGGGTCTCATAGTTTAGAAATTTTTTACTGAGGTAATATATGGCTTGTTCTTTCTTACCAGTATCATCTTGTTGACCGAGCACACATCCCATGGATTCGTCGAGTACTGATAGGTAAAGAATTAGGGGTTTCCCTTCCACAGGTGGTATCAGTACTGGAGGATTAGTTAGGCATATTTTGATCTTTTCGAAGGCTCGTTGGCATTCATCGTTCCAAACTGTCGATTGGTTTTTACGCAATAACTTGAAGATGGGCGTACATTTATCTGTTAATTGCGCAATGAACCGTGCGATGTAGTTTATTCGGCCTAAGAACCCTCTGACTTCTTTTTCTGTTCTTGGTGGGGGCATTTCTAGGATTGCCTTTGTTTTATTAGGATCCACCTCGATTCATTTTTTACTGACGATAAACCCAAGGAGTTTTCCTGATCGTACTCCAAACGTGCATTTAACCGGATTAAGCTTAATCTGGTATTTTCGAAGCCGATTGAATAGTTTCTTTAAGTGTAGGAGGTGATCTGTCTCGTTTTTGGACTTGGCAATCATATCATCCACATATACTTCGATTTCTTTGTGGATCATATCATGGAATAATGTTACCATAGCCCTTTGATAAGTAGCCCCTGCATTCTTAAGTCCAAAAGGCATTACTCTATAGCAGAATGTACCCCACGGTGTAATGAAGGAAGTTTTTTCTCTGTCTTCAACAACCAATTTAATTTGGTTATACCCTGCATATCCATCCATGAAAGAATAGAGAGTATTTGTAGCGGTGTGATCTACCGAGTATATCAATATGTGGTAAGGGAAAATCATCTTTTGGACTTGCACGGTTTAAGTCCCGTAATCTACGCATACTCCGATTTTTCCATTTTTCTTTACAACTGGCACGATGTTCGCCAACCATTCGAGGTATTTTGAAACAATCGAGAAATTGGCATCCAAGCTGTTTTTCTACTTCCTCCTTAATTTTTAAGGACCATTCGGCTTTACTCTTCCGAGTTTACGCTTAACTGGTCGAAATCCCTCTTTTAATGGTAATCGATGCTCTACTATACTTTTGTCAATCCCAGGCATATCATGGTAGGACCAAGCAAACACATCCATATATTCTCTTAGTAATCGTATTAACCTTTCCCCGACATCATTATTAATTTGGGTACCGATGTTTACTTCTTTCTTATCATCTTCTCGATCCCAAATTGATAGCCTCGGTTTTCTCCTCGATGGGGCTGTATTGATTGAGCTTCTTTTTCTAACAGTCTTTGCATGTCCGGGAAATGGTCCCCTCCTCACTGTCTGACTCAATCCATTCGTCTTCGGCTTTTGGATCTTCCAGAGGGTTTTCAATTACAGGCATGACTATATGGTTATACTTTGTTTTAGATTTTATTTAAATATTTTGGAATGAGAGAGAAAGGAACGAAAGAGAAATGGAAAATGCCTCATTGTACTGATAAATGCAAATATTCACAAGGCCCACCTAAAAAAATCTCATGATCACGGGCAAGGATCATGAGAGATACATCGAAAGCTTTTTGATATATTTTTATTACATTTTTGTAGTATCATTTTTTTTTGAGATGGAGAAAAAAATTGATGGGCCCTAATTTGATGATCTTCCTTATCCGTCCTTCACTCGGGCTTTAATAAGGGTTGGTCATCCACTTTTGGGGTAGATGCATCGAAGGTAATCCACCCTGCATCTATTAAATCTTGGACCTTATGTTTTAAGGCCATGCAGTTATCCACAGAGTGTCCCGGAGCATCCGAATGGTAATTGCATTTTTCGTTCGGCTTATACCATTCGGATATGGTGGCTCCATTCTTTTGGGAGGGATGCGCACAAGGAGTTTAGCATCCAACAATTTTATCAACGAGACTTCAGTAGGAGGTAGGTATTGGTGTAAATTTCCTTTCCTGTTTGCGTGATCCGATCTGCTGCGAGGAGGAAGGAGTAGTAGTAATGTTGATTGCGTTCACGGTTCCTTCCTTCTTCTTTCCAAAACCCTTCTTAAAGTTAGGAATGGAAGAATCAAAAGAGGTGTACTGTGCGATTCTCCCATTTTTCAGACCTTGCTCTACTCTTTCTCTTATGATTACCACATCTGCAAAGAGTGTTGATGTGTTCCCTATCATTTTGTCATAATAGGGACCAGTTAGAGAATTGATGAACATGGATGTGGTTTCCTTATCGGATAGAGGAGGTTCTACTTGTGCTGCCAATTCTCTCCATCTTTGGGCATATGCCTTTAATTGTTCGTCGTCCTTTTTGCTTAGCAATTGTAGATCTGCTCTTTCAGGGGTTAAATCAATATTGTATTTATAGCGACGAAGAAAAGCATCTGCCAAATGTTTCCATGTTTGGACTTGTCCTCCTTGTAATTGCATATACCAATTTAGAGCTGATTCAGCTAAGCTCTCCTGAAAGCAATGGATCAGGAGCTTTTCATTGTCAGCATATGCAGCCATCTTACGGCAGTACATCGTAAGATGGCTTTTAGGGCAAGTTAGCCCTATGTATTTCGGGAAGTCCAGAGTTTTGAACTTGTTAGGGAATTGGATGTTTTTAACGAGGCACATATCAGCCGCCTCTTTTATATCAAAGTTATGTCCTTCCATGGCTCTCAGCCTCTCTTCAAGGGCAGTGATTTGTTGTTTTGATACTTCAGGAGCATGAATATGTACTGCTCTTGTGTCGGATTGATCGTGCTCATTCCGAGGTTCCTCTTCTTCTTCCTGGTGAGAGGCTTGTCCATTCCGAGGACCCTCTTGATGAAGATTACGTTGATGCATCATTTCTAACATTTGAGCCATTTGTTCTTTCAGCGTAGTAAGCTCAGCGGTGAGCTTTCGGTTTTGTTCTTCTAGTTGTTCCATCTTCTTAGCCTTTTGAGCACGAGTGAGGATGGGCGGAAGACCAGCCACCTTCTAAATGATTTTAATGATTCTTATTATAACTTTTTATTTTAAATGATTAGCGTGGAATAAATATGCCCTAGGATGAATGTGTTTATGTATGAGAGATTTTATTATGATGATGTTTATGCATACTTTTCTTAATGCATTGGTTTTCTCTCTTGGTTTTACACTTATTGAATGATATGGTATGAATGATACGACTTTGTCAAGAAAAATTTTTTTACAAAAGGTATTTTTATGGTTTCAACTGGTTTTACCTTTTTTATGACCCTTTATCTCTTCTGTCGGTCAGCATGGCTACTTAGCTTACAAAGAACCTGAAACCAGGCTAGCTTAACTGAAGACTGTCCAAGATAAAGGTGGTTTATCTTATCACTTTTATGATTTTTAGGGTTTTTCATTATTTTGTTTGTTGTATGATTATCTTATGCTAATGTATCAATACAAATGCAACAAACGGATGCACACACAATTCATACATCCACGAGCAAAGCCACGCTATTACGAGGTAGGGTTTTCCTGCAGAAACGTGCTTTGTTTGGGTGGTTCTAAACTGTTCTCACCAAGGCCAAAGGTCCCCAAGGTGCCCCCATTATAGGGACCTCTCAATCTCTTAGTCCTCGGGTCATGCACGGAATTCCGTGTCGACATCCTTGGACCAAAAGAAGAGAGTTATCACCTTGAGTTGGTGGTTTCCGACAACGGATGTAGCCCCGTGTGCCAACAAGCCGGTCGTATCTGCCACCCACTCCCTAAAGGTATTCACTCTTGCCCCCGGGTATAGGGGGACTGTTGTGTGCAAGGGTTTTTGTGTGCAGTTTATATTTCAAACAATTTGCAGAAGTAATCATACAGCAGTTATTAAAGCCATACAGTAAAAACATACGGAGGGTAAAGGCGTAATTTCAAATCTTTACTTAATTTGAATTTATCTGTCACTAAATGGGATCAACTCTCTAGCTTCCCCAGTGGAGTCGCCATCTGTCGCCGCCGTCCGTTTCGACGTCTGAGGACGTCTCGAACGTTTATGCGAGCGGTTGCGAAAAGATGGTTTAGACTCGCGTATTTGTTTTAAAATGTGTTCATTGCTTCCGAGGTGCCCGACAATTGAACTATCCTCTAATAAAAGCAAGGTTTTCGAAAAGGGGTTCTTATGAAGTCGCCACCAATATTTTGACCATAAACATTGGAAAAGGATAAAAGGCATTGATTTTAATGAAAACCAAACTTGGCCATTATAACCAGAGTTAGGTAAGGGAGTTAGTTACGTGTGGGGAAGGTGTTAGCACCCCACAACGCCCCTTTCGGGTTCCCTATGACAGATCAATTTGTTTCAAGAGAAGACTTCGAGAACTTACGCGATTACCCTATTTTATTGCATAATATTGAAATGGCTATCTACATAATTTTATATAAGGCTGAATAAAGCGATAAAAGAGATATTAAAATGGCTATCTACATGATTTTATTCTACATGACATAAACAATAAATAAAGCTAAATAAAACAATAAATAAAGCAATAAAAGAGAAGAGAATTGAAAAGAACCTCCGTAGCAAGCTTTATATTGAGAATCTCGAACTGTGAGGATGCGTTTTGGCAACCCCTCTCTCTACACAGACTCTCCTCACCAATACAAGATCGACTCCACTAAAAATTTAAAGAAGAATCAAATGCCGGAATATAATTCCTTAACCGATTGTTACCTATTTAAGGCAATCGGAAAGATCATTCGAGAGAGGGAGAGAAATAGACAAGTGCTCTGAGTTTTTTAGGAGTTTCAGAGCTCTCTGGAGTGTCTGTGGTGTTTAAAAAGTGGCAAATGAGCCTCCTATTTATAGTTTTCGCAGCTGGCGCGCTTTGGGATGGCCGTCTGGGTTGGGACGGCCGTCTGGACTGGGATGGCCGTCCCAAATGGCAATTTTACACAGGGCGAGACCACCTGGGAACCCGGGACGGCCGTCCCACTTAAATTGGGCTTTGGGACGGCCGTCCCACCTTCGGGACGCGCGTCCCACTTGATTCTGGCAGGTTGGGACGGCCATCCCAACTTTGGGACGGCCGTCTCGACCTGTTTTGCCTAGTTTTCGCGTTTCGGGACCCCGAGAAGCTTTCCTTTCCTGTTTCGGACGTCAGTTGATGCCGATAGGTGTCTGTTGAAGCTTTATCTTCATACAGGAAGTCTTCTTGGCTCTTATTTGTAATGCTGGACGAGCTTTATCTTGTTATGGGTGATCTTTTTGTTTTTATTTGAGAAACCGGGTAAAATTAGGGGTCTACAACTCTAATGCACGTATAAATGTAAATAAAAAGCGGTAAAAGAAAGAGAGAAAGTGTGGAAACCTTCGAAGCACGCTTTCGTAATTAAAATTTTTAAAGTAGGACGCTTTTTAGCAATCCTTCACTCTACAACATTGATCGCTCTTTCTCACAACGCTACAGAATACCCTCTAAGAATGCTAAGAAACTCCGGAAATGCTTCGAAGGGATCCTAGGAGAAGAATTTAGAATAATTACAGAAGGGAAAGTTGAAGAATTGTGTGAAGAGGAGGGGAATGCGCCCTCCTTTTAAAGGGATTCGCGCCTGTCAGGTCGAGATGGCTGTCTCGCCTAGCAAGGTCGAGACAGTCGTGGGACGGTCGTCTCGCCTTTGATAAATGGCGAGAAGGCCGTCTCGGCCTTCCAGGTGGAATTCCTTACTTTTTTTGTACAAAAAACCTTCCTACTCTAATATGGGGCCTATTAGTCTATCCTAGGGACCTTTTAGGCCTTGCCCATCTTCAAATTGGAGGTCTTCTGCTCTTTATTTTGGGTCGGGCAAGATTTGGGGTCTACACGCCTCTTTCACATCAAAATTATATCCCTCCATAGCCCTTAACCTCTCTTCGAGCGCAAAAATCTGTTGTTTGGAGACTTCGGGAGGTTGGATGATTACTGCCCTCACTTTGGGCTGTACGTGAGCTCCCTGCTGAAGCTCATGGTCAGAGCCCTCCTCTTCCTCATGATGTTAGGCGTGGTCACTGTGAGGGTTCTCCTTGCATAAGTTCTGCTGACGCATTAACTCCATTAACTAAGCCATTTGTTCTTTCATGGAGTTAAGCTCAACGGTGAGCTTGCGATTTTGCTTTTCTAACTGCTCCATCCTCTTAGCCTTTTGCGCGCAAGTGAGGAATGGAGGAAGACCAGCCACTTTCTAGAATGCAATATGAGTTAGGGTTCTTATTTTTATTTTGTGAAATGAATGATTAGTGTGGGATAGATATGCCTTAAGACAATGACTTTGGTGTCATCCTTAAAGCTTATGCTTTGCAGGGCACCATTCCCACTTTGGTGTAATGGTTCCTTCCCCATCATGGATTTGACAAGTATTACGAAGGTTACCCCACCTTAGTACATTTGTCCCTTCCTTGTGGATGGTTGTAAAAGTGTTTGGGGCCTCTTTTGGCTTTGTCTTAAGGATATCTAATGCCCCCTAGAATGAATATATTTATGCATGAGAGATTTATTAGGATGATACTTATGCATTCTTTCCTTATGCATTTATTTTCTCTCTTATTTTTTTACCGCTCTTGAAATGATGAGGGTATGAATGATTTGACTTTGTCAAAATCATTTTATTATACTTCATTATTTTTAAATGAATGTTTTGACCTTGTCAAAATGTTTTTTATTGTATTTATTATGTTTTGTATTTATTTTGAAATAAATGTTTTGATTTTGTCAAAATGCATTTTTTTTTGTAACCCCTTTATCTCTTTTGTAGGTCAACGTGACTACTTAGCTTACAAAGAACCTGAAACCAGGCTAGCTTAAATGAAGACTACCCAAGATAAATTTTGTTTATTATGAAAAATTTTGTTTTATAACCCCTTATCTCTTCAGTAAGTCAACGTGGCTACTTAGCTTACAAAGAACCTGAAACCAGGCTAGCTTAAATGAAGACTGTCCAAGATAAGGTTGTTTATTGCAAAAGGGTTTTGAGATGTTATTTTTATTTTGTATTATTTCTTTTTTATTTTTGATGTTGTATGATTATGGTATGCAACAAATAAGTGCAACAAACAAATGCACAAACAATTCACTCATCCGCGAATAGAGCGATGTCCTTTCATTATGAGGTAGGGGTATCCTGCAGAAAAGTGCATTTTCAAGGTGGTTCTAATTATTCTCACCAAGGGCAGGCCCCCAAGGTGCCCCCATTATAAGGTCCCCTCGATCTCTCAGTCTTCAAACCATGCACGAATCTCTGTGTCGATGTCCTTAGACCAAGAGAGGAAAGTTATCACCTTGAGTGGTGGTTTCTGACAACGACCTGTAGGCAAATCGAGGCCATTACTACGGTCAGTCATACCTGCCACCCACTCCCTAAGTTCATCCCTCATGCACTCGGGTATAGGGGGACTGTTGTTTTCAAAGTTTTTTGTATAGTTGTTATTTCAAACAATTGCAAAAAATAAACATACAACAGTTATTAAAGCCATAGAATAAAGCATGTTATAAATACAAGGAAGGGTAAAAGCATAATTTCAAATCATTATTTACTTGAATTAGTCCATCACTAAATGGGATCAACTCTTTAGCTTCCCCAGTGGAGTTGCAATCTGTCGTCACCATCAAAAGAGGTGGTCAAAGTGACACGATGGTTTTGATGACTCGTGTTTTCTAAAGAAGTGGTCAACACTTTTAGGTTGTCCGATAACCGAGCTGAACCTAAAAGCGAGGTTTTTGTAAAGGGTTGTATGGAGTCGTTGTAGACCCCAAATCTTGCATGACTTCTCAATAAAGACCAGAAAACCTCCGTTCGAAGATGGACAAGCCTTTGTTAGGCCCCTAGACATGTTCACTAGGCTCCATGTAAGGATAGGAGGGATTTCTGTACAGAAAAAATAGGAAAATATGTTAGGAGACACGAGACGACCGTCCCGTTTGGCGAGATGACCGTCCCATTTGGCGAGATGGCCGTCTCACTTTCCCTAGGTGATGAGACGGATGTCTCGCCATTAAGGGAAAGTGCTCAGAGTTTGAGTGAGCTTTTCGATTTTTGTTAAGGTAGAAATCGGTTAAGGAAGTCTCCTATTGAAACGTCCGACCGTCGGTAGAGTGTTCTTTTTTTATTGCGGGAGGGGAGCGTGCTTGTACAGTGCGGGGACAGCCAAAAAGCTTCCTCATTTCTTGAAGAATTAATACAAAGATCGCTTCGGAGGTTCCTTTCCTTATTCTCTCTCTTTTACTGCTTTCCTTGTATGCATTAGATATTAGGGTCATGTAGACATTTAAATTCTGCAAGTAGATAAATAAATAGGGTAAAAGTATAGTTTTTTAGTCTTTATTTTATAAACTAGTCCATCATAGGGGACCCGAAAGGGGCATTGTGGGGTGCTAACACCTTCCCCACACGTAACTAACTCCCTTACCCAACTCTGGTACTGGCCAAAGTTGGTTTTATAAAACCAACACCTTTTTTTTCATTTTTTGATGTTTACGATAAATACATCGGTGACAACTCCATCGAACCTTTTTTGAAAACCTCACCTTTAGGTTCAGCCCGGTTATCGGACAACATGTGTTGAACATCATCTTTAAAAAACGCAAGTCATTCAAAACCATTGCATCGCTCCGACCGCCTCTTTTGACGGTGACGACAGATGGCGACTCCACTAGGGAAGCTAGAGAGTTTATCCCTTTTAGTGATGGACTAAGTTTAGAAAATAAAAACTTGAAATTGTGCATTTACCCTTCCTTGCTTTTATAACATGCTTTATTGTATGGCTTTAATAACTGTTGTATGTTTACTTTATGCAATTGTTTGAAATAACAATTGTACACAAATCTTTGCACACAACAGTTCCCCCTATACTTGGGGGCATGTGGGATAACCTTAGGGAGTGGGTGGCAGGTACGATTTGCCATAGTAAAGGGCCATGAGCCCACCAGTATGGTCGGAAACCACCACTCAAGGTGATAACCTTCCTCTTTTTGGCCTAAAGACGTCGACACGACCTTAGTGCCACGCATGGTCTAAGGCCTGGAAGAGTGGGAACCCTATAATGGGGGCACCTTGGGATCCTAGCCTTGGTGAGGATAATTAAAACCACCTTGAATACGCACCTTTCTACAGGATACCCCTACCTCGTGATAAAAACGTCGTCACACGGTTCGCGGATGAGTGAATTATTTGTGCATTTGTTTATTGCATAGCATAATCATACAACAACAAAATAAAACTGTTGAACATACAAGGACTTGATGTTGAACTTACATGGACATGAAGCTTGTTGATTTTGATGATGATGCAAGAACAAAGAACTTAGAGAGTTGAAGACTTGTTTTATTGTGTAATAACTCTATTTTGATGAGTTTGAGTCTGTAATATTAGAGTCTAAGATAGCCGGTACATAATCTACTCTTTAGAAGCTTCAAAAACTCATATTTATCAAAAAGGCTCGGGTTTAATTGATTAAATCACCAAATAATCGATTATTAAAGTGAGAAAAACCATTTTCTGTATCTGTTCACTGTAATAATCGATTAACACACCTGTTAATCGATTAACAGGGCACTTAATTGATTAAAACAGTGAGTTTTGGGGTTCTGTTGATTTTGGCTCTGTAATAATTGATTAACACTTCATTTAATCGATTATTTCAGTCAGATTTGGATTTTGAAGTTCAAATTAAACCTATTTTCGAAAACCCTAATCCCAATACTCCAAGTTCCAAAAATCCCCAATTCCCAAACCCTAATTCATCTACTTAAGGTTCTCTATGGCTCTCAGAAAATTGAACAACCTTTTGCAAACAAAAGTTAAGTGCTGTGAGTGCTAGAGAATTGTTTGTTGGAGGAAAAAGGGGCTTTTGGAACATGGTGTGGGCTAGAAGCGATAAGAATCACTAAGTGGAGTTCTTAGTGGATTGTGTGTTGTGCCGTCTCTAGGGAAAGTTGTTCTTCATCTCTTGTGGATTTCAAGAGAGGTGTTTTCTGTACTTTATCTTTTCCATTGTTATCTGTTTGTAACAACTTTGATTATAGTGACAACATTAATCATCTGTTTGAGTGATTAGCAACTGGACGTAGGGTCTTTTGATCCGAACCAGTATAAATCTCCTGTGTAAGACTCTATCTCTATTCTATTTACATTTACACAGTATTTTAATCGGTAAAATTTGGGGAAAATTTTTAAAACCTAATTGTTGTTAAGAAACCAATTCACCCCCCTCTTGGTTTTTGTCTGAAATGCGAACATTCCGCTGCGCAATTCTAACAAGTGGTATCAGAGCTTGCTTTGATAGTCATTCAAACTTTTCAAAAATGGCCGGACAAAATCAAACTTTTGCCGAAGGTGCGTCTATCAACAGACCCCCACTTTTTGCGGGTCAAAATTATCCCTTCTGGAAAGTAAGAATGCAAATCTTTTTAGAGTCTGTTGATAGAGGCGTTTGGGACGCTATTTTAAACGATCCCTATATTCCTAAAGTTACTGAGAACGGTGTAGACGTTCCTAAACCTTTTTCTTGATGTACAACAGAGGAAAATAGAAAATCACAATTTGACGTTAGGGCTAGAAATATTATTTCATTTGCTTTAACCCTTGACGAGTTTTATAGGATCTCTATTTGTAAAAGTGCTCAAGAGATGTGGGAAAAACTAAGAGTAACCTATGAAGGAACCAATGATAGTGACTCGATTTCGGAATCAAGTGACTCAGAAATAGAAGCTAACATTTTCTTGTTGGCAAAAGACAATATATCTTCCGACTTTGAGGTTAGTGATTCCGACTCATCCTCAAGTGATGATGAAAATGATTTTGATGAATTACAAAATGAATATGAAGAATTGTTTATTGTTTTTAAGGACTTGAAAAATGAATACAAATCTGTGAAAAAGAGTTTGAATAGATCCGAAAAGGAGGTGGAGTCCTTAAAAATGAAAATTGTATGTTTCGAGGAAAAGGAGTCATTAAAAACGAAAATTGTATGTGTAGAGGAAAAGGAAACCTTAGAAACAAAAATTGTATGCATAGATGAGAATGATGATAAGAATATAGTATGTGCATCTTGTAAAGAGTATGAGTATGACGTAGATATACTTAATCATCTACTTGATAAAGCCGAAAAGGAATTGAGTAATAATAATAAAGTTGTTGTAACTCAAAATAGTGTAAACCATCAAGTTTCTTTGAGAAAGCCTAAAACTAAAAAGAAAAGAGTATGGCTAGAAAAAGGAACTAGAGCATCTATTGTTAGAAATACATCATATTCAAGATCTACATCTAAAGCATGTTTTTATTGTATGAAACAAGGTCATACTTCAAATAGATGTAAAATAAAACATTTTGGTGTTCCTAAAGGAAAATACATTTGGGTTCCTATTGTTAAATAATTTGTTTATCTCTAACCCCAAGGACCCAAAAGTTATGGGGACCTACGATTACTATGTTCTTGTTTTGTAGGAAACTTCCAAATCAAAGAAGTCTATGTGGTATCTTGATAGTGGATGCTCAAAGCATATGACCAGTGATAAAACAAAATTTTTGAGTTTCAAAGCTAAAGAACAAGGATATGTAACTTATGGGGACAACAACAAAGGGAAGATTCTTGGAATTGGAAATATAGGTGGTGCAAACACGTTGGAGATTAAGGATGTGCTTCTTGTTGAAGGACTAAAGCATAATCTCCATAGCATAAGTCAACTATGTGACAAAGGATTTAAGGTAATCTTTGAAAGTAAATTTTGCACCATACATTTGATAGATTCCGAAAATGTAGCATTAAAAGGCATTAGGCATAATAACATATACTTGATTGATTTGGATTGTTTACATGATTCTAGTATAACATGCTTAGTTGCTAAGGAAGAGAACCATTGGTTATGGCATAAGAGAGCAGCTCATATAAATATGCATCATTTAAATAAATTGATATCAAAAGACTTAGTTGTTGGTTTGCCTAAATTAAAGTTTGAAAAAGATAGGTCATGTGATGCATGTCAAAAAGGTAAACAAGTAAAATCATCATTTAAATCAAAAAATGTTATTTCCACTTCAAAACCCCTAGAATTATTACATTTAGACTTATTTGGTCCTGTAGACCCCTAATTTTGTCCGGCCTCTCAATAAAGGCTAAAGAGATTTCCTATAACAAGATAAAGCTCTCCTGGCATCTCAATAAAAGCCAAAGAAGACTTCCTATATGAAGATAAAGCTTCAACGGGCGTCTATCGGCATCAACCGACGTCCGAATAAAGAAAGGAAAGCTTCCCGGGGGTCCCAGAACACAAAAGCTGGCCAAAACAAGTTGAGACAGCCGTCCCAAATGTGAGACGGCCATCCCAAGTTGCCCTGGCCAAGTGGGACGCCCGTCCCAAGTGAGACAAGTCGTCCCACTCTTCAAATGGTTGTCCCAAAGGTAAAAATTCAATTGAGATGGTCGTCCCAACCCAGACGGCCGTCCCAAACTGCCAGGCTGCGAAAACTATAAATAGGAGGCTCATTTGCCACTTTTCGACACCCCAGACAACTCCCAGTACTTGTCTTCTCTCCCTACTTCGAATGAACTCTCTGATTGCCTTAATAAGGTAACAATCAGTTAAGGAATTATATTCCAGCATTCGATTCTTCTGTAAAAATTTAGTCGAGTCGATCTTGTATTTGGAGAGGAGAGTCTTTGTAGAGTGAGGGATTGCCAAAACGCATCCTTACGATCAAAGATTTGCAATACAAAGCTTGCTACGGAGGTTCTTTTCACTTCTCTTCTCTTTTACTGCTTTATTTATTGCTTTATGTATGCAATATGAAATAAAGTCATGTTGTAGACCCCAAATCTTGCCCCGCCTCCAAATAAAGAGTAGAAGACCTCCTATTCGAAGATGGACGAAGCCTAACAAGCCACTAGGAGAGACTATTAGGCCCCATACTAGGATAGGAAGGATTTTCGGCACAAAAATAAGTTTTCTCACCTTTTTGGGACGAGACCGCCGTCTCGCCTCAGGCAAGTGGCGAGACCGCCGTCTCATCAAACGAGACGGCGGTCTCACCACCTGCAAATGGCGAGACGGTGGTCTCGCTTTCCCAGACGGTGGTCTCGCCACCTGCAAATGGCGAGACGGCGGTCTCGCTTTCCCAGATGGCGGTCTCGCCACCTGCAAAGGACGAGACGGCGGTCTCGTTTGGTGAGACGGCGGTCTCGACCCTGTCAGATGAGAACGGCGGTCCCGCCACTGTCAAGCGTGAAAACCTATAAATAGGGGCCTCCCCCCCCCCTCATTTCCACACACCACACAACTTTTTGCTCTCCCTTCTCTCTAAAACTTCTCTCTAGAATCCCTCCGACGCATTTCTGGAGCTTCTGAGTGCCTTTGTGAGCGTTTTTGACGTCTAGAAATGTTTCCAGCGTCGTGTAGAGTGAAGGGCTGCCAAAAAGCACCCATTTCCTTTAAAAGAAATAAAAAGAAAGCTTTCTTCGGAGGTTTAAATTCTCCCTCTCTACTTTTACTGCTTTAATTTTAAATTATGCAATAGGTTAGGGCCATGTAGTCATAATTTTAAATTCCGCAAAATAAAAAGGGCAAAAGCGTATTTTTCCGGTTTATTTATTAACAAAATAGTTGGCCTATCATAGGGAACCCGAAAGGGGCGTCGTAAAGGAACTAACACTTCCTTTACACGTAACTAACTCCCTTACCCAACTCTGGTTCTAATGACCAAAGTTGGTTTTCGAAAACCAACGCCTTTTAAAACCCCTTTTCCGATGTTTCCAGTAAAAACATCGGTGGCGACTCCACAGAACCCTACAGAAATTAGTCCTTGGGTTAGCCCGGTTATCGGACAACCCAAGGACGCTCTTTCGAAAACCTCGCCCCTAGGTTAGCCCGGTTATCGGACAACCCAAAGGCGTTGTAACCACCCATAAAAAACGCGAAAAACAAAAAGGGTTGAAACCATCGCATCGCTCCGACCGCCTCTCTTTTTTGACGGCGGCGACAGATAGCGACTTCACTGGGGAAGCCTCGAGAGTTGATCCCATTTTGTGATGGGCCGGCTTAAAAATAAATAAACTAAGAAAATAACGCTTCTGCCCTTAACTTGTATTATAACATGTTTTACGGTTTGGCTTTAATAACTGTTTTTTGTTTATAATTATGCAATTGTTTGAAAATACAAACTGTACACAAACCCTTGCACACTACAGTTCCCTCTATACCCGAGGGCAAGTGAGAAATCCATAGGGAGTGGGTGGCAGGTACGGTTCGCTGTAGTGAGGGCCTTGAGCCCACCAGTGTGATCGGAAACCACCACTCAAGGTGATAACCTTCCTCTTTTGGCAACAAGACTGACTATGGCCTTAGTGCTAAGCATGGTCGGACGGCTGGAGAGTGGGGACCCTATAATGGGGGCACCTTGGGGGCCTTAGCCTGGTGAGAACAGTTAGAACCAACCCTTGCCAATGCACTTTTCTGCAGGAAAACCCTACCTCGTGATAAAAACGAATTCTCGCCTGTTCGCGGATGACTGAATTGTGTGTGCATATGTTTGTTGCATTTGTCTGTTGCATAGCATAAACAAACAACAAAACAAAAATCACCAAAAATATTTTCACAAATAAACACCCTTATCTCGGACAGTCTGCCTTTTAGCTAGCCTGGTTTCAGGTTCTTTGTAAGCTAAGTAGCCACGCAGTTCCGACAGAAGAGATAAGGGACGCTAACTATTCTTTTGCATAAAGCCACATTTTTATCTCGGACAGTCTGCCTTTTAGCTAGCTGGTTTCAGGTTCTTTGTAAGCTAAGTAGTCACGCAGTTCCGACAGAAGAGATAAAAGGCTATAAAATAAAAAGCAATAAAATCAAAGCCAGAAAATAAATCAACTTCTGACAAAGTCAAAACATTCATACTACATCATACCATGAGTAAAGAAAAACCAAGAGAGAAAATAAAAAAGTGATAGCGCATTCAGCATCATTTAAACAGAATCTCTCATGCATAAACATACCCATTTTTTTAAGCACTCAACATGCATTAATAAAATTCTTCCGGGCATTCTAGAAAGTGGCTGGTCCTCTCTCCACTCGTACTCGTGCACAAAAAGCAAAAGCAATGGAAAACTTGGAAGAGCAGAACCGAAAGCTCACTACGGAGGTCAATACCCTCCGCGAGCAAGTGGCCCAACTGATGGAGGTCATACGCCAGGGTCAGAGCAAGGGCGAAGACCAAGCTGAACATATCCCTCCCCATGAAGAAGAGGAGGAAGAATACTTTTTTGACGGGAAGGATGCTAAGACTGCACGCATCCTTACCCCAGAAGTGTCCAAACAGCAACTCTCCGCCCTAGAGGAGAGGCTTAAGGCAGTCGAAGGGCATAACTTCGACGTCAAGGAGGTGGCGGACATGTGCTTGGTGAAGAACATCCGTTTCCCTCCCAAATTTAAAATCCCGGACTTCCCCAAGTATGCCGGGATGACCTGCCCAAAGAACCATCTTACGATGTATTGTCGTAAGATGGCCACCCATGCTGAGAATGAAAAACTCCTGATCCACTGCTTCCAGGAGAGTCTGGCGGACACAACTCTCAACTGGTATATGTAGCTAGAGAGAGGGCAGGTCCAGAGCTAGAAATAGTTGACTGATGCTTTTCTTCGTCGTTACCGATACAACATCGACCTGACCCCCGATAGGTCAGATCTCAGGACTCTGAGCAAAAGGAACGACGAGCCTTTTAAAGCATACGCCCAAAGGTGGAGGGAAATGGCAGCCCAGATAGAGCCTCCTTTGACGGACAAGGAGACAGTGGCTATGTTTATCGATTCGTTGACCGGAGCGTACTACGATAAGGCAATAGCCAGTACCTCCAATCTCTTTTCGGACATAGTCACTGTGGGGGAAAGAGTAGAGCAGGGGCTGAGGAGCAGGAAGATAGCACAATCTTCCCAAGCTGGCGTCTCATTCAGGAATCCTGCTGGCAAGAAGAAGGACGAATCTGTGCATGCAATCAACTTTGCCACTCCTTCTTCTACCCCGCAAACGCCCAGGCAGTCCCGCAAGAAAGAGAGGAAGTTCACTCCAATCTCCACTTCCTATGGACTGTTGCTGCCTCAGCTGTTGGAGGCTAAGCTCCTGACCTGCATTCCTCCCAAGAAGCAGTTGGAGCCTCCCTACCCCGAATGGTATAAGCCAAATGAGAGATGCGCTTACCATTCAGGTTCACCCGGACACTCTACAGAAAATTGCTTGACCCTTAAGTATCGGGTTCAAGAATTAATCGACGCCGGGTGGATAACTTTCGACGCCTCTACTTCCGATGTCGACGCCAAACCTCTATCGAAGCCAGAGTAGCAGAAAGGGAGGACTGGGAGGATCAGCCATGGGGTGTCCTTTTTTTAGCTTTTTTTCTACATCTCCTGCGGTCCCCGCCCGTGGCTGCAGGAATTTTTGATTAAAAGGGCTTGTACATACATCTTCATTTTCATTAATATACGAGGCATTTTGTCATATTCATTCTTTTCCCTCTTCTATTTATTATTCTTTCAAAGGTAAATTGAATAATAAAATCTATGACTAAAACAGAACCTAAAACACATCATGTCTGTGATTGATGAATCTCCGTGGACCCCGGAAACGGAAAGCGAATGCGTCGGGTCCGACAGTGAGCAGGAGACCATTTCTCCGGATATGCAAAGAATGCTGGAAAAGGAAACACGCATCATACAACCGCATCAGGAGGAAATAGAAACCGTCAATTTGGGAAAAAAAGGGTGAAGAGAAAAAGGTGAACATCGGCACCCAAATAGGAAGTAATGTAAAAAAGGGATTGATCCAGCTTCTGAAGGAATATATGGATGTATTTGCTTGGTCGTATCATGACATGCCTGGGCTCGACACGAGTATAGTGGAGCATAGATTGCCCTTAAAAGAGGGGTTCCGACCTGTAAAGCAAAAACTCAGAAGAATCAAACCCGACTGGTCCTTAATGATAAAGGAGGAAGTGCAAAGGCAGTTGGATGCCAATTTCCTTGTAGTTTCCAAATACCCAGAATGGTTGGCCAACATAGTGCCCGTCATCAAAAAGACCGGGAAGGTCAGGGTGTGTGTGGATTATAGGGACCTCAATCGAGCAAGTCCAAAAGATGACTTTCCCCTACCACACATAGACACGTTGGTAGATCATACCGCTACCAACACACTATACTCCTTCATGGACGGATATGCGGGGTATAACCAGATCAAGCTAGCCATTGAGGATAGAGAAAAAACCTTCTTCATTACACCATGGGGTACCTTTTGCTACCGAGTAATGCCATTTGGACTGAAGAATGCAGGGGCTACTTATCAAAGGGCTATGGTCACGCTATTCCATGATATGATCCACAAGGAAATAGAGGTGTATGTGGATGACATGATTGCCAAGTCCAGGAATGAAATGGACCACATTCATTATCTCAAAAAGCTCTTTGACCGACTCCGAAAGCATCAACTCAAACTGAACCCAGCAAAGTGTACTTTCAGAGTACGATCAGGAAAACTCCTGGGGTTCATTGTCAGTGAAAGGGGAATTGAAGTAGACCCCGACAAAACCAGGGAAATTTTGGAAATGCCTCCACCAAGCACGGAAAAGGAGGTCAGAGGTTTTCTGGGCCGGATCAATTACATTGCCCGTTTCATTGCACAGTTAACGGATAAATGTATACCCATCTTTAAGCTGTTGCGCAAAAACCAACCAACAGTGTGGAATGAAGAATGCCAGCAAGCGTTCGATAAGATCAAAACATGTTTAACCAATCCGCCAGTATTGGTACCACCCGTTGAAGGGAGACCTCTCATCCTATATTTGTCAATACTTGAGGAGTCCATGGGATGTGTGCTCGGCCAACATGATGAAACCGGGAAAAAAGAACGAGCCATTTACTATCTCAGTAAGAAATTCTCAAATTATGAAACTCGTTATACACCATTCGAAAAAACCTGTTGCGCATTGGTGTGGGTCACTCAGCGGCTCCGACAATATATGGCTCGGCATACAACATGGTTGGTCTCCAAAATGGACCCAATTAAGTATCTCTTTGAGAAGCCTATTTTAACTGGAAGAATAGCCAGGTGACAAGTCCTTCTCTCAGAATTTGATATCATTCATGTCACCCATAAAGCTATTAAGGGAAGTCCCCTAGCGGATTATCTAGCCCACGGATTAACGAACAAATACCAGTCCCTACAGGATGACTTTCCCGATGAACATATCATGCACATCGAACACGAAGAGACCAAAGAAGAAGCATGGACTATGTTTTTCGATGGGGCCTCAAACATGCTTGGACACGGGATAGGAGCTATTGTGATATCCCCCGAAAAGAAACACATCCCTGTAACGGCCAGGCTTAATTTCGATTATACCAACAACATGGCCGAATACGAAGCATGTGCGCTAGGGATCCAAGCGGCTTTAGATCATGGGGTCACTAAGCTCAAAATATTCGGTGACTCATCCCTCGTCATCTACCAACTTAAAGGTGAATGGGAAACCCGAAACTCCAAGTTAATCCCATATCTAGAATACATCTGGGACTTGGTCTCAAGAATGGAAAGTGTCACCTTCCAGTACATCCCCCGGGAAGACAATCAAATTGCCGACGCCCTTGCCACCCTATCATCCATGTTTGCCCTGGATCAAGAACATGAGATGCCAATTATTCAAGTCAAGCTGCATGATAAACAAGCTTTCTGCATGGCAGTAAATGGCGAGCGCGACCAAAACCCCTGGTATCATGACATCAAGCAATATCTCATGAGGGGCGAATATCCTGAAAGAATCAGCGACAATGACAAGCGAACTATTCGCAAGAGGGCCGCAGGGTTCACATTGATTGAAGGAACCCTCTACAAAAAGAGCCCCGATTCCACTCTCTTAAGGTGTGTGGACCAAGAAGAAGCCCAAACCTTGATAAAGGAAATCCACAAAGGAGCTTTTGGGACCCACGCACCCGGGCATGTCATGGCAAAGAAAATCCTTAGGGTAGGGTATTTTTGGTCCACGATGGAAGCCGATTGTCACCAATATGCCAAGAAGTGTCACAAATGCCAAATTTATGCTGATAATATTCATGTGTCGCCCGCACCTCTCAGCAACCTGGGTACACCATGGCCATTTTCTATGTGGGGCATGGATGTCATCGGACCCATTGAACCCCAAGCATCTAACGGCCATCGTTTCATCTTGGTAGCAATCGACTATTTCACCAAGTGGGTTGAGGCGGCATCATATGCGCATGTGACTCGGAAAGTGGTGACCACCTTCATCAAGAAAAACATTATATGTCGGTACGACATCCCTCATAGGCTCATTACTGATAATGGGACCAATCTCAACAATAAAATGATGGAGGAATTATGCCAAGACTTCAAAATCCAACACCACAATTCCTCTCCGTACCGACCAAAGATGAACGGTGCAGTAGAGGCAGCCAATAAAAATATCAAGAAAATCATCCAGAAAATGGTTGTGACCTACAAAGATTGGCATGAAATGCTTCCCTTTGCCTTACATGGCTACCGAACGTCGGTACGAACCTCCACAGGGGCTACCCCGTTCTCCCTCGTATACGGAATGGAGGCCGTACTACCAGTAGAGGTCGAAATACCCTCCCTACGAGTTATCATGGAAGCAAAATTAACAGAAGCTGAATGGGTCCAAAACCGGTATGATCAGTTGAACTTAATCGAAGAAAAATGGCTAGACACCATATGTCGAGGGAAAGCTTACCAAAAGAAGATCAAGAAAGCCTACGACAAGAAGGTCAATCCTCGCACTTTCCAAGAAGGGGATCTGGTGATAAAGAAATTGCTTCCAGCCCAGAAAGACAAAATTGGGAAGTGGATAGCAAACTACGAGGGACCCTTTGTGGTCAAGCGAGCCTTCTCAGGAGGAGCCCTCATCCTCACCAACATGGATGGAGAAGAGCTTCGATATCCTGTCAATTCAGATGCGGTAAAGAAATACACGCCTAAAGACATTGCTCATGACCCGTCAGGATGAAAACTCGCAAAGAGCGTCCTGGGCAAAAGATAGGGTCCACATTCCTCGCTAGGATACGTCTTAGGCAGAAATTAGAGGTTCATAAAAAAAAAAAAAAAAAAAAAAAACAAAAACACAAAAAAGAGAGCAATGATTACCTTAGCCGAAAACCGCAAAGGCGACTGATCGATGTCGTACTCGGTCAAATAATTAAAACAAATAAATGTAGTACTAGGAAGCTTTCCTAGGTCGTCTCCCAAAGACCACGAATTTCTATCAAAGCTTATCAATTTTTAAAATTAGAACAGTAACAAAAAAAAAGGAAGTTTTTCAAAATTAAAATATTAGATGAAACAGAACAAAAGCAGATTATAAAAATACGGATTAAAAACAGATTAAAATGCAATTGATTTCCTAATTCTAATGCAGTGTCACTTATCCTAGATTACGAAATTAATTCGAAATTAACCAACTAAGCGAAGATAAATCCCAAATTATATTCTAATCCAAAATTAATCAACTAAGAGAAGATTAATCTCAAATTAGCTTTAACCCTTGTTCCAATATGAAATTAACCAACTAAGCGAAGATTAATCCCAAATTTTCCTTAACCCTTATTCCAACATGAAATTAACCAACTAAGCAAAGATTAACCCCAAATTATCCTTATACAATTAAGCATTGCATACATCACATAATCTCATATCTAACACAGAATTAAGCAAACTGTGATATAAGTTTCGGTTTATTAAGCATAAACAGATTATAATTCAATACTGAGATTAGAAGATGAAGAGTTAAGAGAACAAACAAAATGAAATTGAAGAACAAAACCTCAAAGATCTACTTGCATTCTTCTCAGAAAATCAACACAAAGATTTAGCTATCCATGGAAAGTTGAAAACACAATAGAAAAAACATAATTAAAATCGAAACAAGAATTTAAAAATAATGACAGAAGAGTAAACAAACTTGAATATAAATTGCAGAAGATGAAAGGTGGAAGTGTGGTGGCTGCGTAGTCCTTGTGTGATGTCTGTTTTTCGTGTGATGTGCCTCTCTTATATAAATAACCCTAACCCTAATCTTAATCGAGGTTTGGGCTCAACTAGTCCATGAAACACATCATAAATTGGCTTCAGTGCAGGTCCATGAACTTCAAACACGTGCAGTATTTTCAATACTTATCCAAATTAAGATATTTTGGTCTCCTTTGAAAGCCCTTTGAGCTAGCTTTAAAACTCCACTGTTTCTACTATTTTCGGAGGTCTAATGAATTTAGGAGACTTAAATTACTGAAGCATGTCCATTGGGCCGGCCTGGTGCACTTGAGCCGTGTTGGATAATTTATGTAAAATCCAATTTATCTCCGAATTGAATGATTTTGGATCCTATGGAAAGCTGAATGTGTCTAGTTTATAATGCTTTGAAAATAATGATTTTTGGAGATCTGTAGAAAAAATGATAAATAAAACAGTGAACCAATGTTAGTACCCGTATAGAATAAAATATGACATTTGACCCAATTTTCCAAGCCCAAAATTGCTTTAAACTGTAAAATGACATCTAGCCCAATCTTCTAGGCCCAAAATTGCTTTAACTGTCCTAAAATTAATAATGAGAAAAAATTAGATCAAATAGATTTAAATTAATTAAAATCTAATTATTGGCCCAATGAAGCCCAATTAATAAAAATTCACTAATAATAGAAAGTTAAGCCCAAAACACTAATTAAAATAAGTTCAGAAAGGGAAGAAAATACGGGAATATAATGACTCATCAGCGACTAAGGTAATACAAAGCAAACTTCGCATAGTCTTCACTCCGGGTTCGAGCATCTCAATTGAAGTAACCAGGAAAAACTGGGAAACAAAGATCACAGACACAATTGTGGCACCCTCATACAGTTTAGTCAACCCTGGCCAGCCATGCTTACAAATTCTTTTGTAAATCCCCATGTAAAAGTAAACCATTTGTTCATATCAATAAAAGTTGTCTTTTCTTCTCTTTACCTACTTGTGTGAATGCCTCTGTATTAACGAAATATGAGCATGCATAAAACAAGCAATTCAAGAAAGCATAAAAACAAGACAATTGACACCAACCAGGCCCAAGCAAAAAATACATGGGTAGCCTGCTAGATCAAAAACCTGCAAAGGGCGGTCTAGGCAAAAGATGAGACCTTCATAAAAAGAAAAAGAAGCTTGCCAAAATATCTCAGGCAAAAAAATAAAAACCCGCTAGATCGAAAATCCGCAAAGGGCGGTCTAGGCAAAAAGTAGGGTCAAAACAAAAAGTGCAAAAGAACAAAGAAAAGAGAGGGAAAGTATCGGTCACTTTCTAGACGCCCTCAGCTAAAACAAAATTGCATGAAAAGCATCCACACACAAGTAGTCGTACAAAAATGACTTTGTCAAAAGTAAAACAAACAAAATACTATAAACAAATAAAAAGCATTCATATAGGAAGATCAACTTTACGCTTGCATTCATAAAAAAAAAAAAGGGGTACCCCGGTAAAACTTCACCAACCTTTTTACCTTAACCAAAAGTTTCTTCGATTACCAAGTAAAAGTCAAACAACAAACAAGAATCATCCGATCAACCCGCAAGAATCGGATAATCACCACCAAAGATCAAAAACAAAGAATCCCCAGCAAACAAGCAAGCTGGATGAGCACCCACAAAATTCCTAGCACAACCCGGATGACCGTTCAAAGAGGTCCAAGTGCATACCAACACAGAAATCACTTCCCAAGGAATCGGCGCATGGGCCACGTGAACAGTAAGCCGCCACTACCACTAGTCCTACGCAGTGGACTGTACCAGCCTGATAGGGGGTTTATACCTATCAACCTGCGCACGCATTGCGCCTGATCTGCGCTCGAGCCGGATCAGTAAGTCGCACTACCACCCTGATGGGGGGATCATACCCATCTAGTCCCACGCAACGGACTGCAACTACCAGCCTGATGGGGGGTTCATACCCATCCAGTCCAACACAACGGACTGCAACTACCAGCCTGATGAGGGGTTTATACCCATCAACCGAAGAATCGGCTACCGTCAGAAGGAGTATCCTAAGGTTCTACCACGTGTTAACCAAAGGGATCGGCTATGTCAGAAGTAGTATCCGAGAGGTGCAGAACACATCATTTTCCCTAGAAGATCAACCGCCGCAAGACATAGCATCTGAAGGACAACCGGGCAAGAGGGTCAACTCCTTTACCTTCCTGTCAATCTGTCTGGCACAACAGGCCAACAGATGACTAGTCAGGTAAAGGGGGGGCAGCTGTAGACCCCAAATCTTGCCCGGCCTCCAAATAAAGAGTAGAAGACCTCCTATTCGAAGATGGATGAAGCCTAACAAGCCACTAGGAGGACTATTAGGCCCCATACTAGGATAGGAAGGATTTTCGGCACAAAAATAAGTTTTCTCGCCTTTTTGGGACAAGACCGCCGTCTCGCCTCAGGCAAGTGGCGAGACCACCGTCTCGTCAAACGAGACGGTGGTCTAACCACCTGCAAATGGCGTGACGGCGGTCTTGCTTTCCCAGACGGCGGTCTCGCCACCTGCAAATGGTGAGACGGTGGTCTCGCTTTCCCAGACGGCGGTCTCGCCACCTGCGAAGGACGAGACGACGGTCTCGTTTGGCGAGACGGCGGTCTTGACCCTGTCAGACGAGAACGGCGGTCTCGCCACTATCAAGCGCGAAAACCTATAAATAGGGGCCTCCCCCCCCCCTCATTTCCACACACCACACAACTTTTTGCTCTCCCTTCTCTCTAAAACTTCTCTCTAGAATCCCTCCGACGCATTTGCGGAGCTTCTGAGTGCCTTTATGAGCGTTTTCGGCGTCTAGAAAAGTTTCCAGCGTCGTGTAGAGTGAAGGGCTGCCAAAAAGCACCCATTTCCTTTAAAAGAAATAAAAAGAAAGCTTGCTTCGGAGGTTTAAATTCTCCCTCTCTACTTTTACTGCTTTAATTTTAATTTATGCAATAGGTTAGGGCCATGTAGTCATAATTTTAAATTCCGCAAAATAAAAGGGCAAAAGCATATTTTTCCGGTTTATTTATTAACAAAATAGCTGGCCTATCATAGGGAACCCGAAAGGGGCGTCGTAAAGGAACTAACACTTCCTTTACACGTAACTAACTCCCTTACCCAACTCTGGTTCTAATGACCAAAGTTGGTTTTCGAAAACCAACACCTTTTAAAACCCCTTTTCTGATGTTTCCGGTAAAAACATCGGTGGTTACTCCACAGAACCCTAGAAAAATTAGTCCTTGGGTTAGCCCGGTTATCGGACAACCCAAGGACGCCCTTTCGAAAACCTCGCCCCTAGGTTAGCCCGGTTATCGGACAACCCAAAGGCGTTGTAACCACCCATAAAAAACGCAAAAAACAAAAAGGGTCGAAACCATCGCGTCGCTCCGACCGCCTCTCTTTTTTGACGGCAGCGACACATGTAGATAGCCATTTTTAATATTATGCAATAAAATAGGATAATCGCGTAATTTCTCGTAATCTTCACTTAAATGAATTAATCCGTCATAGGGAACCCGAAAGGGGCGTTGTGGGGTGTTAACACCTTCCCCACACGTAACTAACTCCCTTACCTAACTCTGGTTATAATGGCCAAGTTTGGTTTTTATTAAAATCAACGCCTTTTTATCCTTTTCCAATGTTTACGGTCAAAACATTGGTGGCGACTCCATAAGAACCCCTTTTCGAAAACCTTGCTTTTATTAGAGGATAATTCAGTTGTTGAGCACCTCGGAAGCAATGAACATAATTTTAACATAAAATGCGAGTCTTAACCATCTTTTCGCGACCGCTCGCATAAACGTTCGAGATGTCCCTAAACGTCGAAACGGACGGCGGCGACAGATGGCGACTCCACTGGGGAAGCTAGAGAGTTGATCCCATTTAGTGACGGATAAATTCAAACTAAGTAAAGATTTGAAATTACGCCTTTACCCTCTTCCGTATTTTTTATTGTATGGCTTTAATAAATGCTGTATGATTATTTTCTGCAAAATTGTCTGAAATATAAATTGCACACAACTGTCCCTCTATACCCGGGGGCAAGAGTGAATACCTATAGGGAGTGGGTGGCAGATACGACCGGCTTGTTGGCACACGGGGCTACAACCGTTGTCAGAAACCACCAACTCAAGGTGATAACTCTCTTCTTTTGGTCTAAGGATGTCGACACAGAGTTCCGTGCATGACCCGAGGAGTGAGAGATTGAGAGGTCCCTATAATGGGGGCACCTTGGGGACCTTTGGCCTTGGTGAGAACAGTTTAGAACCACCTAAACCAAGCACGTTTCTGTAGGAAAATCCCACCTCGTAATAAGCGTGGCTCTGCTCGTGGATGAATGAATTGTGTGTGCATTCGTTTGCTGCATTTTATTGATGCATTAGCATAGGGTAATCATATAACAAACAAAATAGTGAAAAACCCTAAAAATCATAAAAGTGATAAGATAAACCACTTTATCTCGGACAGTCTTCAGTTAAGCTAGCCTGGTTTCAGGTTCTTTGTAAGCTAAGTAGCCACGTTGACCGACAGAAGAGATAAAGGGTCATAAAAAATATAAAAAACAAATTAAAGCAATAAAAATGCCTTTTATAATAAAAAGATTCTTGGCAAAGTCGTATCATTCATACCATATCATCCAATAAGTGGTAAAACTAAAAGGGAAAAATAAATGCAGCATGCATGCACATCATTTTAATAAACCTCCAAAAAATGGCTCTTAGGAGCATTTTTTGGGAAAATTATTGGGCCAAATCCCTTGCAGCTTGGTTCTTCACCCTTTTCTCTTCGTTTTGACATGTTGTGTGCCCAAATCGGACAACCCAGTCAAAAGTTATTCCATTTTCAATATCTGCTGTCATAAAAAAATATTTTTATAATGCATGCATAAACACACTCATTCTAGGATGCATTAGATATCCTTAGATAATAGCGAAAGAGACCCAAGTGTGTTTATAACCTTCCTAGAAGAGATAAGTGCACTAAGGTCTGATGGTAACCTTTTTGAAAATAAAGGGAACCATCACACCAAGGTGGGTATGGTATTCCCTAAAGCATAAGCTTTTAGGAAAACACCAAAGCTATGATCTAAGGCGTATCTATCCCACACCGATCATTCATAATAAAAAAGCTATAATAATAAAAATCTTTAAATCATTTAGAAAGTGGTTGGTCTTCTACCTGTTCTCACTCGTGCTCAAAAAGCCAAGAAGATGGAGCAATTAGAGGAGCAGAACCGTATGCTCACCTCTGAGCTTAATGCCATAAAGGAGCAGGTGCCGCAATTAAAGGAGTGGTTAGAGAAACAAAACCATAGGCTCACCACTGAGCTTAACTACGTAAAAGAGCAGATAGCATATTTAATGGAACTAATATGCCAACAATGCCTCTACAATGAGGTTTCCAAACGACAAATTTCTGCCCTAGAAGAGAAATTAAGGGCATTAGAGGGATACAACTTTGATGTAAAGGAGGTAACCGATGTCAAAAATACTCGATTCCCTCCCAAGTTTAAGAAATCCCACATATCACTCAAGAAGTCCTTTGGCAAGAAGAAAGAGGGGAGCATAAATGGCATCAACCTCACTACCCCTTCTTCCTCTTTACAACCATCTAGGCAGTCACGCAGACAAGAGAAGAAACTCACAAGGGTGGACTAGGAAAGTTAATCAGTCACAAATAGGCGCCATAAAGTATTCAGTTGAAGACGCCACCTCATTAAAACAAAATGTTTGTTTAAACTAGCCTAAACACCGACCAACCTTGGCTATCCATTCTTACAGAAACCTCTATTATAAAAAATATATCCCTCTAAAACACAAGTCTTTGTTATAAATCCTTTTCTTTCTCTTCTCTTGACCATTTCACTATAAAGCATTCAAATAATAAAGGGGAATGTGGAAACATAGTGATCAATAGGAGGGTTGAAATCCCTAAGGAAAGGAAGAGGGGCATTAACATGGCAGTTGCTCTACATCCAAAATGATTACTCTTCGGTTATAGCAAAGATCTGAGACGGCAAATCGGTACAGCTAATCATGTTGACAAAAGCACATGATGATGGAAGCAAAATTAACAGAAGCCAAATGGGTTCAAAGCCAATATGACTAGCTAAGCCTTATCGATGAAAAGCGGTTGAATGCTATATGTCATGGACAAGCCTATCAAAAGAAGATAAAAAAGGCTTATGATAAAAAGGTCCACCCTCATACTTATCAAGAAGGGGATCTAGTTATAAAGAAATTGCTTCTAGCCCAGAAGGATAAAATTGGAAAATGGGCAGCAAATTATGAAGGACCCTTTATGGTCAAACGAGCTTTCTCAGGAGGGGCACTTATCCTCACTAATATGGATGGAGAGGAACTTCGACACCCGATCAATTCCGATGCGGTGAAGAAGTATTATGCTTGAAGACATTGCTCATGACCCGTCGAGAATGAAAACCCGCAAAGGGCATCCCCGGGCAAAAGATAGGGTCTATATCCCTCGCTAGGATACGTCCTAGGCAAAAAGTAGAGGTAAAAAAAAAGAAAAAAAAAAGGAAAAAGCTAACTAAGAGCAATGGTTACCTCAGTCGACAACTGAAAGGCGGCTAAGGTAACATTCTTCCAGAAGCAAGCAGTCTGCATAGTCTTCACTCTGAGCTCAGGCATATCAATTGAAGCAATTAGGAGAACCAGGGGGCAGATATCATGGACATGATTATTTAAGCCTATACAGTATAGCCAACCCTGACCACCCATTCTTCTAAATACCTTTTGAAATCCTTCTATAAAAGAAATAAAACTTTTGCTCATTTATCAATAAAATTCCTTTTCATTTCCTTTCTCTTGACCAAAAATTATGGAAATATCTCTTTATAGATAAATCATAAATATGCGCAAAGACTTTTAATCAAAGATCAAGCATGCATCTAAAAAAGGGGAAGCATAAAAATAAGAAAATAATAAATGCCTGCTAGTATATTCTTAGGAAAAGACTAGGGTAGCCTGCTAGATCGCAAAACCCCAAAAAGACGATCTAGGCAACAGATAAGGCAAAAGCCCCCTAAGATATTCTAGGCAAAAATTAAGGCAGCCCGCTAGATCGAAAACCCGTAAAGGGTGGTCTAGGCAAAAGATAGGGCTAAAACCAAGAGATGGATAAAAAGAGGAGCCCATCATCATGGTCATAAAGGAGGAGCCCATTGGCATATTCATAAGAAGCCAACGGGAGAAGGCCAGTTACTTTCTAAATGCATCAAAAATAAATAAATAATAGATTGCATTTAGGACATCCACACACAAAGTAGTTGCATAATACGACTTTGTCAAAATCAAGAAAAAATAATTTTCTTCAAACAAGAATAATAAACATGCATATAAGGAGGATAATCTCCATACTTGTGATTGAAAAGAGGAGGCGCCAGAATCCAGTCTCCAAATAAAAATTCCCTCAAGAAAGAAAAGGCAGAATCAAAACTATTTCAGCAGAATAAAGAGCTTTAAAGAAACTAGCTCTAACCTTCTAATCCCAATAAACGAGGGTATACCAGAAAAAGGCCAACGGAAAGGCTCGATGATCCCCAAATGGATCCTTGCCTACTCCAAAGGCAAAACAAAAATTACTTTGCGACTCAACATCACCACATGAGTCGTCAAACAGAGTCACTTAAAAGATCCAACCACCATCCTTCCATTCAAGAAAGAAGGAAACCATCAAAATAGAAAAGCCAACGGAAAGGCTCGATCATCCCCAAAGAGGATCCTTGCCTACTCCAGAGGCAAAACAAAAAGATTACCTCACGACTCAGTAGCATCACCACATGAGTCATCGAGCACACTCATCCAAAATATTCGCCTCATTCCCCAAAGGAGAATAAGGACTACTCAAAGATCAACCAAAGAAGATATAGAGTCAAAATCTCCATATCTCCAGGGGTTCAACAGAAAGAAAAGAAAAACTTTTCATTACCCAATAGAGGCCACAACGAAAAAAGGCCGAATAAAAAATCTCCAAGTAGAGCATATCAAGAAAAGTCTACAGAAAGAGGAAAACAAGAAAATTTCTATCTTCCAGCTCAAATAAGAGCTTCGCAAAGCCAGGAGCCAAGACTCCATCATCAAAAAATCAATCAAAGTTGGATCCCCAGGAAGCCGACAAACTCCTTGGCAAATCTCCAAAAAAGAGGAAAAGAATAAAATATCTTCATAAAGAGCTTCACAAAAGTCAGGAGCCAAGACTCCATCATAAACTCCCCGGGATCGCCAAAAAGAAAAGAGAAAAAATAAATCTCTTCATCCAGCAGATAACAGAAGAAAAAGCCAGTGTGCATAAAAGGCGCACACATTTAAAAGCCAAATTCTCAAGAATCGCGAAAAAGAGATATAAATCGCGAGAAAAAGGTAAAAATCCATTCCCCAGCAGGAATAAGAGCATAGGCAAAACCAGCTCAAAACAAAGGAGTAAAAAACTCCATCCCTCCCTAGGGGGCAATTCAAAATAGATCTCCGGAAAACGATCAAATCCCTAGTGGATCACCAAAAAGAAAAATCCCCAGCGAGCCTACCAGCAAAAGGCAAACTACAAATTCATATCCTTAGGGAGTTAATCGCCTATAACACCTAATATGAATATCCCCAATGAAAGGCAAAGCCTTCACTCCCAAGAAAGCCTCTGCCTACTCAGAGGCAAGCAATGAGCCGATATCCCCAAGAAATGGGAAAACAACCTATGCAAGAGGCAATACAAGTCCAAAGCACAAAGCTTCCAATAAAACATCTGCCTACTCAGAGGTATTATCAAGAACAAATATCCTCAACTGGAACATCAGCCTATTCAGAGGCGAAAAACAACAAGTAAAAAGCCTTCACCACTATTGAAGCATCTGCCTAAAAAAACAAAGAGGCACAATCAACAAGAAATCAACAAATCCCCAGGAGATTCCTGCCTAAAATAAGAGGCAACCAACGGGAAATCCCCGGCAAAGTCGGATGGCTAAAAGAAAAGCCAAAAACAAGAATCCTCGGTAAAACCGGATGACTAACAGAAAAGTCAAAAAGAAAGATCAATCACTCCCCACGGAATAGGCACATGATCAGAGACAGTAAGCCGCCAACACATCTTCATAACCAGATGGCCATAGGATTGACTATCAAAAAGTGCATCCTAAGAGCCTTGCAGAACAGGGTTCGTACCAGGTGGGGGTAGGTACCCATCAGAGCCTTACAGAATGGGGTTCGTACCGGGTGGGGGTAGGTACCCATCAGAGCCTTGCAGAACGGGGTTCGTACCGGGTGGGGGTAGGTACCCATCAGAGCCTTGCAGAACGGGGTTCGTACCAGGTGGGGGTAGGTACCCATCAGAGCCTTGTAGAACGGGGTTCGTACCGGGTGGGGGTAGGTACCCATCAGAGCCTTGCAGAATGGGGTTCGTACCAGGTGGGGGTAGGTACCCATCAGAGCCTTGCAGAACGGGGTTCGTACCGAGTGGGGGTTGGTACCCATCAGAATCTAGCAAAAAATGCAGATTCATACCAGGTGGGGGTAGGTACTCACTAGAGCCTTATAAAATAAGGTTTGTACCGGATGAGGGTAGGTACTCATCAGAATCTAGCAAAAAATGCAGATTCGTACCAAGTGGGGGTAGGTACCCACCAGAGCCTTATAAAATAAGGTTTGTACCGGATGAGGGTAGGTACTCATCAGAATCTAGCAAAAAATGCAGATTCATACCAGGTGGGGGTAGGTACCCACCAGAGCCTTATAAAATAAGGTTTGTACCGGATGAGGGTAGGTACTCATCAGAATCTAGCAAAAAATGTAGATTCGTACTAGGTGGGGGTAGGTACCGACCAGAGCCTTATAAAATAAGGTTTGTACCGGATGAGGGTAGGTACTCATCAGAATCTAGCAAAAAATGTAGATTCGTACCAGGTGGGGGTAGGTACCCACCAGAGCCTTATAAAATAAGGTTTGTACCGGATGAGGGTAGGTACTCATCAAAACCGAGCAAAATGCATCAGGTAGAGTAAAATACTCACTAGAGCATTACAAAAACGGGTTGCAAAAACCTTGCTTCTATTAGAGGATAGTTCAGTGTTGAGCACCTCGAAAGTAAGTACCCACCAAGAGCCTTATAGAATAGGGTTCGTACCGGGTGAAGGTAGGTGCTCACCAGAGCCTTATAGAATAGGGTTCGTACCAGGTGCGGGTAGGTACCCACAAGAGCCTTATAGAATAGGGTTCGTACCGGGTGGGGGTAGGTACCCACAAGAGCCTTATAGAATAGGGTTCGTACCGGGTGGGGGTAGGTACCCACAAGAGCCTTATAGAATAGGGTTCGTACCAGGTGGGGGTAGGTACCCACAAGAGCCTTATAGAATAGGGTTCGTACAAGGTGGGGGTAGGTACCCACAAGAGCCTTATAGAATAGGGTTCGTACCGGGTGGGGGTAGGTACCCACAAGAGCCTTATAGAATAGGGTTCGTACCGGGTGGGGGTAGGTACCCACAAGAGTTTTATAGAATAGGGTTCGTACCGGGTGGGGGTAGGTACCCACAAGAGCCTTATAGAATAGGGTTCGTACGGGTGAGGGTAGGTACTCACCAAAGCCTTATAAAATAAGGTTTATACCGGATGAGGGTAAGTACTCATCAGAATCTAGCAAAAGTGCAGATTCGTACCAGGTGGAGGTAGGTACCCAGCAAAGCCTTGTAAAATAAGATTTATACCGGATGAGGGTAGGTACTCATCAGAATCTAGCAAAAGTGCAGATTCGTACCAGGTGGGGGTAGGTACCCACCAAAGCCTTATAAAATAAGGTTTATACCGGACGAGGGTAGGTACTCATCAGAATCTAGCAAAAGTGCAGATTCGTACCAGGTGGGGGTAGATACCCACCAGAGCCTTATAAAATAAGGTTTGTACCGGATGAGGGTAGGTACTCATCAAAACTTAGCAAAATGCATCAGGTAGAGTAAAATACTCACGAGAACATCACAAAAATGGGTGCAAATACCTTGCTTCTGTTAGAGGATAGTTCAAGTGTTGAGCACCTCAGAAGTAAGTACCCACAAGAGTTTAGCAAAATGCGAACTCATACCAGGTGAGGGTAGGTACTCACCAAAACCTTGCAGAACAAGGTCCATACCAAGTGGGGGTAGGTACCCACAAGAACCTTATGGAATATGGTTCAGAATCTAGCAAAGAGCAGATTCATACCTAGTAGGGGTAGGTACCCACAAGAGTCTAGTGAAATACAGACTCATACCTGGTGAGGGTAAGTACTCACCAGAGCCTTATAAAGTAAGGCTCAAACCAGATAGGGGTTGGTACCTATCAAAAATATTTATCATCTGGAGGATCAGCAAAGGAGCATCTGAAGGATAACCGGGCAAAAGGGTTAACTCCTTCCCCTACCAACTAATTTTGTCGGCACGTTAAGCCAACAAATTAGCCAGGTAGGTGAAGGGGGGGCAGCTGTAGACCCCTAATTTTGCCCGGTCTCTCAATAAAGGCTAAAGAGATTTCCTATAATAAGATAAAGCTCTCCTGGCATCTCAATAAAAGCCAAAGAAGACTTCCTATGTGAAGATAAAGCTTCAACGGGCGTCTATCGGCATCAACCGATATGCGAGCCCAGAGATGACCTAGGAGGGGGGAACTGGCGGAACATATGCCTTTGGAATTCTGCCTGGGTCTGGATCATTTCGAGAAGATCCTGCCTGATCATGGCCAGGTCCCGCCTCATCCCCTCTTGCGTCTGGCCGAAGGCTTCAAGGCGCGTTTCGAAGACATCTTGTCTTAGGGACATCCGGTCCAACTGCTGGCGGATATCGTGAATGTGACGGTTCATGCCAGCAAAGTCGTCCCCGTACTACTGCTGCTACTGCTCAAACTTCGGAGGCATCAGGATCTCCTGCGTTGCCTCCAAATCCTGGATATCTAGGGTCATGGCGAGCGCAGGGTGAAGGGCCACTTGGGATCCGTGCCTAATGAGCATCCCCATGCTGACGAGCATGGATCCATTGATGGACTCAGGTCAGAGAGTGGAGGGCATCTCCTCCCTATCGGGACACCCCCATTTCTCAGCCTGCGGGGTGATGAGAGGACCCATGAGCATGACTCCGACAGGGCGGCTCCCGAAGTCCTTGAGAGCCTTCAAAAAGAAGTAACCGGGATTACACTGACGTCCGTAGATCATGCAGTGCAGTGCGAAAAGATCAGGGTGGGTAACCTTCCCCTAACTTTCCTTCCGCCCATGAATGGTCCCCGGCAGCAGCTTGTGGTAGATAAGGAGAGCAGGGTTAAGTGCTGACCCTTTCATCTGGGCCGACAAAATCTGTGACCCGGTGAGATCCTCCCATATCTCACCGGTTGTGAGGGTAGCCGGCCGCTCATAGACGACCCCCTGATATTTCGGCGTCAGGGTGTCCTCGGGCTGGATGAAGCCTATTGCGACGTTGAACTCTTCCAACGTCGTCGTCCGATAGGTTCCGTTCATATAGTACGAGACCATCTTCACTAGAGGGACACCCAGGAACATCGTGGGCATCTCAATCATCATAATGGAGGTGGGAAACTCCATTACGGCCTGTGTGTAGATGCGAGTTGGGGGAGGTTGGAGGAGGAAGTCCCACCCGATGTTTTGAATGTAGCCCCGCACGTCGTCCTCCCAGCCAAACTTGACCAGGATAACAAACTCTAACATCAGCATGGGGTGCCAGGAGTAACCCCTAATGTGCTCAAGCCTGACCTGATGTTGCGACATAAGCTGGGTAGGGTCTAGAGGAACCGAAGCTGCAAATGTGCTCGGGGCAGAGCCCCGTCCTCTCTTCTGGGATCTAGATGAGTCATCTCATTGCATTTTGACAAAAGCACTTAATAATGTAGGAGAATGTGTATGAGGATACAGGAATGGAGTGCTTAAAACTGACCCCCAAGCCCCCTTTATATTGAAATTTCGATTTTGGTCAAGACTGCTGTTTGGGATTTCGGGACGGTGGTCTCAATTTTTCAAGGTTCAGGACCACTGTCTGTAAATGTGAGACGACGGTCTCACCATTGGTAGATGGCAAGACGGCCTTCTCGCCAAGCGAGAAGGCGGTCTCGCTTTTGACAAAAGGCGAGACGGCGGTCTCGCCATACAGGAAGGTCGTCTCGCTTTAAACGAAAGGCGAGATGGCGGTCTCGCCTTTGATGAAAGGTGAGAAGGTGGTCTCAATGGACGAGACGACGGTCTCACTTTTTCAGAGTTTTTTTTTTGGAAAAATATAGGACCTTGTTCAAAAACATTTATGCATGGAATGTTTTCATGTTTGGTGTCCTATAATGCTATTTTGTTAATTTTTCAGAAGGATTAACTGGTGTGTCTTTGGAAGACGGGGTCCCTCTGGAGTTGTTTTTCTGCTGTACTTATTTGTACCATTCCGGACTTAATGTGATCGAAGAATAACTGTTGGTTCGAAGAGCACACTTTGCCATGTCGGTGCGCTTTTTCCTTACTCCCGGGATTTCAATCCTCTTGTTGATTATATGCCTCCATATTCCCAAACTAATTGTTAGAATATTTATAGTAAGGGTCAAGAGAAGAGAAGTAAGAGGATAATTTATTCAACGACTTGTGTTTTAGACGGTTGATTTTTATTTAGAAAGGGTTTTGTAAGAATGGTTGGCCAAGTTTGGTCCGAGTGCTTAAGCTGATATTTAAACAAACATTTTTCCTTGAGGGTTCGCGTCTTAGCCCATTTCTATCGCTTTCAATGGCTGATTGATTTCCCAAGACTGCCCTTTAGGTTTTTAGACTAGGATACTGTGTTTTGGTCCTATCTTTTGTCTAGGTTCCTTTTTTCTTGTTTTGGGGATCCTAGCGGACCTTATTTTGTAACCCTAACTTTTGCCTAGGATACCCTTTATTATTGTTCGGGTTTCCTAGTGGGTTGACCCTAATTTCTGCGTAGACCCCTTAGTGGGTTTCCTACCGCGTACTTTTCCCTTTCTTTTTTTGCCTTCGACTCCTATGGGCTTCTTTTGATTTCTCTTTTTTTTTACACAATATTGGCGAATAACAACTTTATAAAAATGAGGTAAAACCTTATTCTGTGTTTCTAACCAATCAGCTCAATTATTATGGCGATGACACATTTTGATTATTTGGACGCACTTTTTTTTTCGTTGCTTAAATATGGTTATTATGAGGTCTAGACATGAAATAGCAAGAAAAGAAGCGAATGGTAAGAAATGTATTCTTTATTAATTAGTAAGGGAATATGTGCCCAAAAGATGCCCGGGGGTCAGGCTAGCCCCGGGGGATAATCTCTAACAATCATTGGGTTTACATACCTTAAGAAAGGAAAAAGAACTCCTAATGACTAGGGTAGCTCTTGACGCTTGTATTCCTCCGCTTCGGAAAATCTGCTTTAGAGTTCGGAGGGGAGACTTCCCTTTTCTCTTTTCAGCTCAGCCCTTTGTAGGGTCATATCCTAGGCCATACTTTAAAGGATTATCCTTGAATTCTGGGGGCTCCCTCATTCCGTAGGAGTCTGCCCCCAGTCCTTGGCCAGGATGGTAACCATGCTTCATCATCATGCGGGCTACCTTCATATTACCGGGAATTCTTTCTACATTGCCAATTTCAAGTGCTTGAAAAGATGTTTCAAGGGCCTCTTCAGCCGCATCCACATAAGGTTGGGTAGACGGTCCACTGATCAGGATATCATCTTCTGCTTGGACCTTGACCAATTTATCATCCACTATAAACTTGACTTTCTGGTGGAGCGTTGAAGGTACTACCTTAGCGTCATGAATCCAAGGTTTGCCAAGGAGACAACTATATGCTGGAGTAATGTCCATCACGTGGAAATCGACGTTGAAGATAGTGGGTTCGACTTAGATTGGCAGGTTAATTTCCCCCACTACTTCTCGTTTAGATCCGTCGAAGGCTCGAATGATAGTGCTACTTGGCTGCATGCAGGTTCCTTGAATAGTCAACTTGTCAAGTGTGCACTTGGGCATCACGTTCAAGGATGACCCGTTATCCACAAGAACTTTAGCGATGAGATATTCCTTGCATTTGATGGAAATATGCAGGGCTTATTGTGGCCCGGCCCCTCTAGGGGGAGTTCTTCATTTGTGAAGGTGAGGTGATCGCTAGCCGTGATATGACCAACGATCCTCTCAACTTTTTCCTGGGATATAGTATGAGGTACATGTGCTTCGCTCAAAACCTTCATCAGGGCATTTCTATGCGGTTCCGAACTCAACATTAGAGATAACAAAGATATCTTTGCAGGTGTATGATTGACACTAGTGCAAAAATGACATTTTACGTCACCCAATTGTCGTCGCATATCAAAATATTTGACGTAAATAAAACGTGGTGGCAATTTTGTAAATAAGAGGTGAAACTTTTATGTCGCATATTGTAGGAGGTGACATTAAAAACCTCTTTTACGTCGCACCTGGTACAACGCGACGAAAAAGAGAGCTTTTTAAGTCGCGTGGGGTGTGCGCGACATAAAAAGTGATACTTTTTACGTCACGTGGGGGGTGCGTGACGTAAAAAGTATCACTTTTTACGTCACATGGGGGTGCGCGACGTAAAAAGTGATACTTTTTTAGTCACATGGGGGGTGTGCGACGTAAAAAGTATACTTTTTACGTCGCGCTCCCCTCACACGACGTAAAAGAGGCTTTTTACGTCACGTGCTAGGGTGTGCGACGTAAAAAGTTCTTTTTATTCTCTTCCAGACCCACTCCCGCATCTCGCGCCGCAAGGGTTTTTTAGAATGACAATGAGAACGACGACGACAGCTACCTTTCCACACCATTTTCGATCATTTTGGCAGTGAAGAACATCAACATTGTGTCTCATTTTACGAATTTGACATTTCTCCCCGATTGGATTCGAGTTTGAAATCGTTTTCGTGTTTACTCGAGGTTAGTGTTCTATGTCTCCTGATATATGTTCAAATTGAACCGTGATTGTTTTTGGGGATCTCAATCACGTCATTGTATGAATGTCTCCACTGCATTGTTATTGGAATGTCATTATTTTGTTTGAGTGCATTTTCGGTTTACACACTCCATATACGTGCTTTATTGTTTGTATATTAATTTATTTTTAAATATAAATTTTGAATCTCTAGGAGTGACAAAACTTTATAACATAATATGAATCGAAGTTGGATGAATGCACGTCGTATTAGTGAAGAGTATGAAAAGGGAGTTGATGAATTTTTGAAATTTGCTAGTGAAAATGGAAAAGGTATTGAATAATATATGGCTTTTTTTCATTTAGAATCGTGTCTATAACTAATGTTCTAAGTGGAAAACCCAGAACAAAGACTTTGCAGTTCATTTATCCTAAGGTTAGAAACTTATTATAATAAGTGAATACCATAATTGCTTTCAGCATTAGTTAAGTTTATTTAACTTTAGGTGTGTTGCATGTTTACAAGAGTCAAATTAATGTTTCAGGTATTTCAAGATCCATCTCCATTGCCAGAATATGATATCACACAAATTAGAGAATAATGGGCAAGGTTTTTCGTTCAACAATTCTAGTACTTAATTTTTTAGGTTATTGTTTATATTATATTGTGTGTATTATGTAGTTTAGGTAGCTTAGTTTGTACTAACTTTTAGTTTGTATTAGCTTTTAGTTTGTAATAGATTTTAGTTTGTAGGTTATTGTTTGTATTATATTGTTTTATTATGTAGTTTGAATTATATATAATATTATATCTTTTAATTACATAGCTAAAGAAACCTAAACCTCTGGATTTTTGGTTATAATATATATTTGCAGGTTTTGGTTGTAAGACAAAATAAACCCAATTTTTTTTTTAAAAAGGAGAAAATTTACGTCACATATATCAATATGCGACGTAAATTTACGTCGTGTATAACAATACGTGACGTAAATTTGCTCCAAATTTTTTAATTTTTGATACTTTTTCTGTCTGTTTAGTGTAAATGCAACGTAAATTAACGTCGGGTCTCGATAACTGACGTGAATTTACGTCAGGCTAAGGGTCCGACGTAAATTTACGTCTCCCGTTTTAACGTCAGTCTTAAATGCGACATAAAAAACCCAAAATACCTGACGTAAAAAGCCTTTTTTGCACTAGTGTGAGTTGGTCGATGATGGAATACTCATTTCTCCTTATGAACTGGAGTAGTTCATCGGTCTCCTCCTTGGATTCTTTATTTTCTCTTTCTTTGGTCTATTTATTTTTTCCTTTATTCTTGGGGGCGTCTTCTTGTAACTCCTTGGGGGAGTACATCCTTCTGCTTCTGGTCATGCCCCCAATGCCGGCTATGTTGGAGATGTCCTCCTTGTAGACCCCCAATCTTGCCTGACTCTCCAATAAAGTCGAAGATAACCCGTTTCAAAGATGGTCAAGACTTTATTAAGTCCCTAGTAGCTTTTTCTAGGTTCCATTTAAGATAGGAAGGGTTTTTAGAGGCAATAAAAATTGGAAAATCCGTCGAAGATAGCAGATGGTCGTCCAGGACAGTCAGACGGCCGTCCATGCCAACTTTATGGCTATGGACGGCCGTCCATGGCCACTTTTTTCCATGGACGACCGTCCACTTTTTCCTGGAGCGATTCCCTATAAATAAGCCCTCATTTCTCACTTTTGCACACACCTCTCCACTCCTACACTCTCTAAGAAGCCTTTTGGAACTTTAGAGTGACTCTGAGCATTATTCTAGAGTTCGAGTGAGCTTTCCGATTTCCATTTAAGGTAGAAATCGGTTAAGGAAGTCTCCTTTTGAAACGTCCGACCCTCGGTAGGGTGGTACACTTATTTTTTGTTCGAGGGAGGGGTGACTCTGTAGAGTGCGGGGACTGCCAAAAAGCGTCCTCAAGTTCGAGATTTATAAAAGCTCGCTTCGGAGGTTCTCTTTCATATCTCTTATCTTTTACTGCTTTCTTTATCGTTTTCCTTGTATGCATTAGATAATAGGGTCATTTAAATTCAGCAAGTAGATAGAATAATAGGGTAAAAGCATAATTTCTTTAAGTATTTATTTTTCTAAACTAGTCCATCATAGGGAACCCGAAAGGGGCATTGTGGGGTGCTAACACCTTCCACACATAACTAACTCCCTTACCCGACTCTAGTTGTAATGGCCAAAGTTGGTTTTTTCTAAAACCACTTCCTTCTTCTCTTTTTACCTTTTTCAGTGTTTAAGGTTAAAACAATGATGGCGACTGCTCGAAAATTTTCGAAAACCTCGCCTTTAGGTCCAGCCCGGTTATCGAACAGCCTAAAGGCGTTGAACCACTTCTTTCAAAAAATGCGAGTCAATCAAAACCATCGCGTCGCTCTGACCGCCTCTTCTGATGGTGGCGAGAAATGGCGACTCCACTGGGGAAGCTAGAGTGTTGATCCCATTCAGTGATGGACTAGTTTAAGAAATAAAAACTAGAAATTACACTTTTACCCTTTCCTGCTTTATAACATGCATTACTGTTTGGCTTTAATAATTGTTGTATGCTTATTTTCTGCAATTGTTTGAAATAAATAATTGTACACAAACCCTTGCACACAACAGTCCCTCTATACCCGGGGGCAAGAGAGAATACACATAGGGAGTGGGTGGCTGGTACGACCGACCATGGTAATGGCCTTAGTGCCAGCAGGTCATTGTCGGAAACCACCACTCAAGGTGATAACCTTCTTCTTTTGGTCTAAGAATATCAACACAGAGATCCGTGCATGGTTCGAAGACTGGGAGATTGAAGGGTCCCTATAATGGGGGCACCTTGGGGGCCTAGCCTTGGTGAGAATAGTTAGAACCTACCTTTGCCAATACACCTTTCTACAGGAAACCCCTACCTCGTAATTAAACGTCACTCTATTCGCGGATGAGTGAATTTTTTGTGCATTTGTTTGTTGCATTTGATTGTTGCATAACATAATCATACAACAGCAAAAAAAATATATAAAACAAAATCTCAAAAATCTTTTCACAATAAACACCCTTATCTCGGACAGTCTGCCTTTTAGCTAGCCTGGTTTTCAGGTTCTTTGTAAGCTAAGTAGCCACGCAGTCCGACAAAAGAGATAAGGGATTTTAAAGCCATTCTTTCGCAATAACCATTTTTATCTCGGACAGTCTGCCTTTTAGCTAGCCTGGTTTCAAGTTTGTAAGCTAAGTAGTCATGCAGTCCGATAGAAGAGATAAAAGGTTAAAAATAATAATAATAATAAAAATCAAAAAATTTATAAAAAGAATTTTGACAAATTCGTATCATTCATACCTACATCATCTCATAAGTGGAAAAACCAAGAGAGAAAATAAATGCATAAGGAAAGTATGCATACGCATCATCTTAATAAATCCCTAAAAAATGGGTCTTAGGAGCATTTTTTGGGAAAATTGTTGGGCCAAATCCCCGTTTGGGATTTTCAACCTGTTCTTCACCTTTTTCTCTTCGTTTTGATATGTTGTGCGTCCAAATCAGACATCTCAGTCAAAAGTTATGCCACTTTGAATATTCTCTGCCTTTTTTCATCATAAAAGGTCCTTTTTGTACTAGCACATGCATAAATACATTCATTCTACGGAACACTAGATATCTTAAGACAAGGGCAAAAGATACCCAAGTGTGTTTGTGACCTTCGTGACAAGGAAGGGACAAGTGTACTAAGGTGTGATGGTGACCCCCATTATACTTGTCAAATCTGTGATGGGGAATGAACCACTACACTGAGGTGGGTATGATACCCTGTAAAGCGTAAGCTTTAAGGAGGATACCTAATGTTAGAAAAGGAGGCTGAGATCAAGAGGGGGGATGAATTGATCTTTGAAAGATGTTCGCAAATTCCAGATTATCTATTTCAAAGATTAAGATTTCTGATCAATTCTTGAATCAAACAAAGCAAACAATCAAAGTAAAGGCAATGGCAGAATTAAAGAGAGAAAGGTTTAGAAAGATACAACCAAGATTTATACTGGTTCACCCAATCCCAGGGCTACGTCCAGTTTCCACCAAAATTCCAGTTGGGTTCCACTAGATTGAATGTTTTACAGATTAAAATTCCAATCACACACCCAATCTACCACAAGAACCAAAATTCCAGTCCTTGCACCTAAACCTTCACCAAGAACCAACTTCCAGTTCTTCAGCAACCCTGCAGCCAAATTCTAGCCACAGAAACCAGTGCCCACAATTCTAGGTACCCACAATATAGTAAAGAAAAGTAAAGAATCAAAGAGAAGAAACTAGAACGCTCAAACCAGATTTATGCAGCTCTGCAGAATGAGTTTCTTCACAAAAAGAATGCAAAATTTGCCTCAAGAAAGAGCTACGAAAAACTTCACTAAATGTGCGCGAATCTTTCTTGAAAGTAGCACTTATGATTGCTTGATTGATTGCTAAAAGATGTGTACTAAAATATTCAAGCAATTCTATTTATATAGAATATTTTCCAAACTGTTGGTTTAATTAATTTGTTAAAATAATCTTTTAATCTGTTAAAAGTCTTGTTTTAATCTGTTAAAACTTCTTTTAATCTGTTAAAATGTTCTTGATCATTTTCCAGATTTGTTTTAACTGATACGACAATGTTTATATCAATTAAAACACTTTGTAAAAAATCCTTCAAATTGTTTTAATCGAATATTTCGCCTTTTAATCGATTAAAATACTGCCAAAAGTTTTCATAAAACTTTCTAAGTGATTTTAACTGATAACATTCTGTTTTAATCGATTAAAATACTTTGAAAAAAATCCTCTTGTTTTAATCGATTAGAATTCTGTTTTAATCGATTGAAACACATTTTAATCGATTAGAATTCTGCCAAAAGATTTCATAAAACTTTCTAAGTTATTTTAACTGATAACATACTTGTTTTAATCGATTAAAACATTCTGAAAAAATCTCTTAGTTGTTTTAATTGATTATTTCGCATTTGTATCACTTTAAATACTGATAGAACATCTTTCAAAATACATCAAGTTATTTTAATCGATTATTTCGAGTTTGTATCGATTAAAATTCTGCCAGAATACTTTTCAAAACAACTTAAGTCATTTTAATCGATTATTTCAATTCTACATCAGTTAAAATACTGGCAGAAGGTTTCCAAAAAACTCTTTTAATGAAAATAATTGATTATTTCGAAAACATATCAGTTAAAAACCTGTTATAAAAGTGTTAAGAACATTTTAACTGATAAAGCTCATATAATATCAGTTAAAACAGTTACTTAAAAACCATTTCACAAAATTCTTTGTTTTTAACAGTTTAAACACTTTTTAGAGGCATTTGCAAAATCTTTTAAATGAAGAAACCTCATGCAGCAGAGAGATAAGAATGATTATACCTAAGTAAAGATGCAGACTCACTAATCACTCTACCCTTTTATCTAGGTGACCTTTGAGTGCAACAGAATAGTCTTTGACTTCATTTTGACTTCATCAAATCAACAAGATCTTCGTTTAAATGATTCAATAAGATCTTCATCACTTTCAGCCTCCCCCTATTTGATGAAGACAAACACCTCTTTGAATAATATCTCTGCAGAAGAAGTCACTTGAATATATAGATTAGTGAGTATTAAAAAAAAATAATCATTTCTCCCCCTAGATTATTACTCCCCCTCAAATAGTGAGTATAAAAATAATCATTATCAAAAACAATCATTTCTCCCCCTTTTGACTTCATCAAAAATAAGGAAGAGAGGAGCAAAACAAACACTATGCATGATATGTAACAAAATTTATTTTGAAACCAGTAATATAAAAAAAACATGATACCATCTAGATGTATGACTCATTTAAAGACCAATTAAAGTTGATTCAAACTTATCTTCATTAACACGTTTGTAATGAATATAATAAACACGTGTAAAGATAAGGGAACCATGCTTTAGTAGCATGTTACAAGAACAACCATTAACTAAAGGCTTTAATTTTTCTTTCCAGAGTAATAATCGATTAAAAACAAGGTATAATCGATTAAAATGTTATTGATATTGATTTTAGTTGATACAAATAATGTTTTAATTGATTAAAACAGTAATGAAAGTTGAAATCTAAAAATTAAAGGTCATTTAATCGATTAAATCGACATTTAATCGATGAAAACAATATGAAAAATTTTGTATAAGTGCTTTTAATCGATTAAAGCTTGTTTTTATCAATTAAAACCACCAGATTTGGAAATTAAATGAAGTTTAAGGCATCTAGGATTTCTAATTCATTTCAAATTTTGTAAAAACAATTATTAGGAAGATGTTTTAAAATAATGTCCACTAGATTGACTAAGATTTAGCAAAAATAGAATAACATCTTATTTAGGTGATTTAACTGATATAAACTAATTTTAGTTGATACAAATTCACAATTTACAACTTTTAATCGATTAATATACGAATTAATCGATTATAATGGTACAAATTTCCTATGTAAATGTTTCTTTTAATTGAATTAATCGATTAAATCGATTTTATATCAACTAAAATTATCATATATGTAATTTTGATTCTATCTAAGCTCTCTTAACTAAAAAAAAAAAAAACATCATATTAGGAAAAATGAAAAGATTGTTTCTGGTTTAAAACCAGTTAATATTACAGTCCAAAATAAAAATAGCAGTAAAATAAACAATACATAAGAAAAGAAAAAGGATTATGATAGAAAAGGACCCTTGTTGACAAGACTCAATCATCCCAATTTCCTTGATTGAGCTGCATATCTTCTAGTTTGGTATATATATCAGTGATCTGATTTCCCAGATTTGTGAACTATGTGTTGGTCTGTTGGAAGTGTTGATAGGTCATTTGCATATGCTTCCTTTGATTTTCTTGCATTGTGGCCATTTGAGAAAGCATAGTCCTTTCAAATTGTGAAAGTGGAGTCATCAATTTCGTTTGAAGCTTTAGGGGTCTCCACACTTTCTCCTGAAAGATCAACTTCAAAATATCTAAAGAAATTGTTAATCAACATGGTATATGGCAGTTTGTAATCGGATAACCTTTTTGCTTTCAACATGTGATCCTTGATTACATAAACCCAGTTGACCCGAATATTATTTGAAATGCAGTACATGAGAGCAAGGTCACCTTCATTTAGCAAGGCGTGATTACTCCCCCTAGGAGTTAGAACCCACGCAACAATGAAAGACAACAACCTAGGTTCAAGCAACAGTTTTCCAGCATTTTAAATTCTTACCGAATCATTTGGGTTTTTGAGACAGGACCTGAAAAATTGAATTTTGTTGAAGTCTGGTATTTCAAAGATGTTTCCTCTGGATACTTTGACACCACTATCCCTGAGGCCAACAACTTGTTCCCAAACAGAAGGAGTGATTTCCATATTAACTCCTTTCACCTTAGATCTGATTGTAGACCCATTCATAGTTATATTGGAATAAAAGACCCGAACCAAATCAGGTTGAATATTCCCAGTAAACTTCATGAAGGTCCTTAGTTTTTGACTTTTCAGCTTTCTTCTCAGAGCTGTAAATCCTTCTTCATCAAGCCATTTGAATTTGTTAAACTTGGGAATAACAATCTGCTTTTGACTGAACTCAGCAATGAAAGTGTTCATTCTTCCAATATCTCCATCAAACCATGCTTCCAAATGACCACCAGGATTGGTAGCAGAGGAAGATTCTCCTTTATGTTTCTTCCTTGATTTTGATCTCCTAAGCATCTTGTTGTGCAGATTAGAGAGGTATGAGAGTGCGGGAGAAAAGAGTGAAGAAATTTTGAATCAGAGAATGAAGAATGAGACTGATAGACTCAAGTGCACAGAATAATGAGTTTCGGATTTCAAATTTTGTAAATTGAAGTCCAATTTGGCAGAACTTGCAAAGAAACAACTTTAATTGCACATGTCCCCTTGACTGAAGGCAGAAGCGCAGGTTTCTGGACAGTGGGTACATCAGCTAAAGTGTTCTTAGATAAGTGTTTGACTTGGTCAAAGGATACAGTAAATGCATTATGCAGATTTTGATTAACACAAAATCTTGGAAATTTGACCTTGATTAGTTGAGCAATTTTCGATTGGCTATAGTTAAAATAATTTTTAGGAACGAATTAACCGATTAATCAACAAATTAACCTATTAATTTGATCTTTAATATTAGGTTTGAAAATGCAACAGTGAAATAATCGATTAAAAACATAAAAGAATCGATTTTTTTTTAGTGAAAGATTAATGATATGACAGCAGAATTTTAATCGATTAAAACGAAGAAGAATCGATTAAAATTTACTTTTTAATGATTTTAATTGATATGAATTCTTTTTAATCGATTAAAACAACTATATTAAAAACCTGATAGAATTTTAATCGATTAATTCATGTTTTAATTGATTAAAATTGTACGAACAACTTTTCTGATCTTCTCTATAAGTGTTTTAATCGATTTAAAACAGTTTTATATCAATTAAAATACACAACCCATAAATCCAGAATCGAATTTTGCTGATAGGGTACCACAGAACTTCCAGATTTTGTTCCTGCAAAATAGATTTAACATATATCTGGTACCCCTTTTTTAATCATTGGGTCCAATCAGGTTATTTGAAATGAATTCTTAGGAATCCACTTCATTCTACCTCTTGGTACAACAAAATTCTTAATTCTACAAATTTTCAAAGAATGACCTCTTTTCATACAGTAAAAGCATTTAATAACAGATGATGAGTATGATTTCCTGTTTACACTTGTTTTTCTGATTTTCTTGCTACATGTAAATCCAATGCCAAATTTGTCAAAAATAAGTTTTTGTGACTCAAGAAGAACATCAAGATTAGCTTGACCTTGTGTAAACTTTGAAACAGTTTGTGATAAAAAATCAATCTTCTTTTGTAATTCTGGACAATTATTACATGGTTTATTACATACACAATCAGAATTATCATGGATTAATTTTAAGGAATCAAGATCAGTTTCATTTTCAAGAATCTTCTTTTCAAGAGAATCAACTCTATTTACTAACCAATTATTCATGCCTTTTAGCCTATCATTTTCTTTTTGAAGTTTCTTGGTTTCTTCATGCATTTCTTTAAATGCCTCTCGTAATGAATTGTTATTCACCAAATTAGAAGAAGAGTTAGAACTTACACTGCTGGTTTGATAATTTTGATTAGCCATTAGACACAAGTTAGCTTCTTCATTATCAGAATTTTCTGTTGATAAAGTATCATTGTCATCCCATGCTACATATGCTCTTCTTTTGATCTTTTCTTCTTTCTTATCATTGTATTTGTTCTTTTCTGGGCACTCCATTCTTACATGACCCTGCTTACCATAGCCATAGCATTTATAGTTAAAAGAATCAGATTTCTTTTCATACCTTTTGTGTTTTTCTTTATCTTGAATCTTTTTCTTGAGAAACTTGTTGAACTTTCTAATAAGCAGTCCAAGATTTTCACTTTCCTCCTCTGATTCTTGATCTTTTTCTTCAACTTTGAGTGTTATGCTTCTACCTTTATTTTCAGATATTTCTTGCTCATTGAATCTGTTAATTTCCATTTCATGTTCTCTGAGTTTGCCAAATAAGGAGGTTGTTGTCATGACGGATAAGTCTTTTGACTCTGAAATTGCTGTGACCTTGGGCTGCCATGACTTGTCAAGACATTTTAAAACTTTTATATTTAATTCCTCTTTATCAAAAGTTTTACCTAAGCCCATTAGATGATTGATGATGTGAGTGAAGCGCTTCTGCACATCTGCAATACTTTCTCCAGTTTGCATTTTAAAAACTCATATTCTCTTATGAGAATATGCTTTCTGGCTCTCTTTACATCAGTTGTTCCATCATGAGTATCCTCAAGAACTTCCCACATTTCCTTTGCAGATTTGCATTGAGAGACCCTGAAAAACTCATCCATGTTTAGTGCAGAAGTAATTATGTTTTTAGTAGTACAATCACTTTGAACTTTTTTCTTTTCTTCATCACTTAGACTAGACCATTCTTTTTCTGTAATTAATGGACAATTAACAATTACATCCCAAACATTCCTATCAATGGATTCAATAAAGATCTTCATCCTAATCTTCCAAAATAGATAATCTGTACCACAAAATAGTGGAGGTCTATTAATAGAAGCTCCCTCGGAAAAAGGTAATTTGTTTTCAGCCATGAAAGATTTGGACTGAAAGACTTGACTATTTTTCAAGACCCTTGCTCTGATACCAATTGTTAGAAAAGGAGGCTGAGATCAAGAGGGGGGGGGGTGAATTGATCTTTGAAAGATTTTCGCAAAATTACAGATTATCTATTTCAAAGATTAAGATTTCTAATCAATTCTTAAATCAAACAAAGCAAACAGTCAAAGTAAAGGCAGTGGCAGAATTAAAGAGAGAAAGGTTTAGAAAGATACAACCAAGATTTATACTGGTTCACCCAATCCCAGGGCTACGTCCAATTTCTAGCCAAATTCCAGCTGTGTTCCACAAGATTGAATGTCTTACAGATTACAATTCCAATCACACACCCAATCTACCACAAGAACCAAAATTCCTCTCCTTGCACCTAAACCTTCACCAAGAACCAACTTCCAGTTCTTTACCAACCCTGCAGCCAAATTCTAGCCACAGAAACTAGTGCCCACAATTCCAGGCACCCACAATACAGTAAAGAAAAGTAAAGAATCAAAGAGAAGAAACTAGAACGCTCAAACCAGATTTATGTAGCTCTGCAGAATGAGTTCCTTCACAAAAAGAATGCAAAATTTTCCTCAAGAAAGAGCTACGAAAAACTTCACTAAATGTGCGCGAATCTCTCTTGAAAGTAGCACTTATGATTGCTTGATTGATTGCTAAAAGATGTGTACTAAAATATTCAAGCAATTCTATTTATATAGAATATTTTCCAAACTGTTGGTTTAATTAATTTGTTAAAATAATCTTTTAATCTGTTAAAAGTCTTGTTTTAATCTGTTAAAACTTCTTTTAATCTGTTAAAATGTTCTTGATCATTTTCCAGATTTGTTTTAACTGATACGACAACGTTTATATCAATTAAAACACTTTGTAAAAAATCCTTCAAATTGTTTTAATCGATTATTTCGCCTTTTAATCGATTAAAATACTGCCAAAAGTTTTCATAAAACTTTCTAAGTGATTTTAACTGATAACAATCTGTTTTAATCGATTAAAATACTTTGGAAAAAATCCTCTTAGTTATTTTTATCGATTGAAACGCATTTTAATCGATTAGAATTCTGCCAAAAGATTTCATAAAACTTTCTAAGTTATTTTAACTGATAACATACTTGTTTTAATCAATTAAAACATTGTGGAAAAATCTCTTAGTTGTTTTAATAGATTATTTCACATTTGTATCGATTAAAATACTGACAGAACATCTTTCAAAATACTTCAAGTGTTTTTAATCGATTATTTCGAGTTGTATCGATTAAAATTCTGCCAGAATACTTTTCAAAACAACTTAAGTCATTTTAATCGATTATTTCAATTCTACATCAGTTAAAATACTGGTAGAAGGTTTCCAAAAACTCTTTTAATTAAAACAATCGATTATTTCGAAAACATATCAGTTAAAAACATGTTACAAAAGTGTTAAGAACATTTTAACTGATAAAACTCATATAATATCAGTTAAAATAGTTACGTAAAAACCATTTAACAAAATTCTTTGTTTTTATCAGTTTAAACACATTTTAGAGGCATTTGCAAAATCTTTTAAACACGTTTTAAATAAAGAAAAAAAAATAAAAAGATCGAAGAAGAGAATAAGGAAAAGATTCCCCAACAATATGAAGGTGACCGACATGATGAGGAAATATGGACACCGCCCAGGCCGAGGGCTCGGTGGTAACCCTCAAGGAATAAGAGAGTTACCTGATTTTAAAGACAATCCTTTGAAGCATGACCTTACAAAGGATCAAGCTGCACGGAGAAAAGGAAAGTCTCCCCTCCACACCTTGAATCAAGATTTTCCCAAATAGAGGGGTTCAAGCGTCAAAAGCGACTTTAGTCATTAGGTGTTCTCCTTCCAATTCTAAGGGGTTGTAAATCCAATGACTAATAGAGATTACTCCTCGGGGCTAGCCCAACCCCCAAGCATTGTAAGGCACATATTTCCCTATTAATTACAAAGAATGTCATTCTTACTATCTGCTTCTCTTCTTGCTATTCATTTCTAAACCTCATTGATAACCATGTGTTAAGCAAACATTTTCCAAATGCGTCAAAATAATCAAACTGCGCTTTTGTCAAAAAATAACATGACTGATTAACTAGAAGCACACATAAAGTTTTTCTAAAGTCATTCTTCGACAATGTTATACAAAAAAAAAGAAGTCCATAGAAGCCAAAGGCCAAAAAGAGAGGGCAAGATACCTAGTAGGAAACCTATTAAGGGGGGCTCCGCAAAAGCTAGGGTAAACCCGCTAGGAAACCCGAACAACAATAAAGGGTAGCTTAGGCAAAAGTTAGGGTTACAAAATAAAGTCCGCTAGGATTCCCAAAATAAGAAAAAAGGAAACCTAGACAAAAGATAGGACCAAGAAAAAAGCACAACATCCTAGGTTGAAAACCCGAAGGGCAGTCTAGGGAAGTCAATTGTCGCGATAGGCGCCACAAAACAATTAGTTAAGACAACTTCATAAACGAAACATTTGTTTAAAACTAGCCTAAATAGTCTGACCAACCTTGGCTAGCGATTCTTACAAAAACTTTTTTTGAAAATAAAAAACCCTCTAAAACACAAGCCTTTGAATTAAACCCCTTTCTTTCTATTCTCTTGACCCTTATTACGACATTCTAGTAATTAATTGGGAAATATGGAGATATAGTAATCAATAGGAGGATTGACATCCCCAAGAAAAGGGAGAAGTGCACTAACATGGCAGTCTCTCCACAATCAACAACATTCATTCTTCAGTCATGGCAAATCCAAGATGGCAAAGTCAGTACAGCTAAGCATGACGTCAGAAGTACATTAGAAGCAAAAGCACATTGGTTAATCCTTTTGAAATATTAACTGAATTAGCATTATAGTATGCATATCACAAGCATTGCATGCATGATAAGGTTCTATCTCTCAAAAAAGAAGAGGAAGAAAAAACAAAAATAAAAAGAATAATGCCTGCTAGGAGATTCTTAGGCAAAAGTTACGGTAGCCCGCTAGATCGAAAACCCGCAAAGGGCGGTCTAAGCAAAAGTTAGGGCATTCACAAAAAAGGAAAAAGCCCGCTAGGATATCCTAGGCAAAAGTTAAGGCAGCCCGCTAGATCGAAAACCCCAAAAGGGTGGTCTAGGCAAAAGTTAGGGCTAAAATTAAATATGAAAAAAGAGAGGGGTCCGACAACATATTCATAAAAATCCAGCAGGAGAATGCTGGTCATTTCTCTAGATGCATAAAATAAAAAGATAGACTTCATTTAGGGCATCCACACACAAGTAGTCGCACAAAACAACTTTGTCAAGATCAAAAACAAAATAAAAAATCGCTTCAAATAAATAGCAAGAAACAAAATTTATGCATATAACGAGACTAGCTCCATGTTTGTGACTGAAAAATACGATCACCAGGACCAAGTTTCCAAATAATGCCCTCAAGAAAATGGAGCAAGTCATCAATCAAGCGACTTAGCAGTGTTGAACATACAAGGACTTGATGTTGAACTTACATGGACATGAAGCTTGTTGATTTTGATGATGATTCAAGAACAAAGAACTTAGAGAGTTAAAGACTTGTATTCTTGTGTAATAACTCTGTTTTGATGAGTTTGAGTCTGTAATATTAGAGTCTAAGATAGACAGTACATAGTCTACTCTTTAGAAGCTTCAAAAACTCATTTTTATCAAATACTCACAGGTTTAATCGATTAAAGGGTCAAATAATCGATTATTACAGAGAGAAAAACCATTTTCTGTATCAACTCTCTGTAATAATCGATTAACACTCCTGTTAATCGATTAACAGGCCTGTTAATCGATTAACAGGGCAAATAATCGATTAAAACAGTGCGTTGAGGGTTTTTGTTGATTTTGGCTCTGTAATAATCAATTAACACTTGAGATAATCGATTATTTCAGTCAGATTTGCATTTTGAACTTCAAATTAAACCTGTTTTCGAAAACCCTAGTCCCAATACACCAAGTTTCGAAAATCCCCAATTCCCAAATCCTAATTCATCTACTTAAGGTTCTCTAAGGCTCTCAGAAAATTGATCAACCTTTTTCAAACAAAAGTTGAGAGCTGTGATTGCTAGAGAACTGTTTGTTGGAGGAAAAAGGGGCTTTTGGAACCTGGTGTGGGCTAGAAGCGATAAGAATCACTAAGTGGAGTTCTTAGTGGATTGTGTGTTGTGCCGTCTCTAGGGAAAGCAGTTCTTCATCTCTTGTGTGACTCAAGAGAGGTGTTTTCGTTACTCTATCTTTTCCATTGTTATCTATTTGTAAAAACTTGATTATAGTGACAACGTTAATCCTCTGTTTGAGTGATTAGCAACTGGACGTAGGGTCTTTTGATCCGAACCAATATAAATCTTCTGTGTAAGACTCTATCCTTATCCTATTTACATTTACAAAGCATTTAAATCGATAAAATTTGGGGAAAATTTTTATAACCTAATTTTTGTTAAGAAACCAATTCACCCCCCTCTTGGTTTTTGTCCGTTCACGCAAACATTCCGCTGCGCGATTCTAACAAGTGGTATCAGAGCTTGCTTTGATAGTCATTCAAATTTTTCGAAAATGGCTGGACAAAATCAAACGTTTGCCGAGGGTGCTTCTATCCCTTCTGGAAAGTTAGAATGCAAATCTTTTTAGAGTCTGTTGATAGAGGTGTTTGGGATGCTATTTTAAATAGTCCCTATATTCCTCAAATTTCTGAACACGGAGTAGACGTTCCTAAACCATTTTCTAGATGGATAGTAGAGGAAAATAGAAAAGCTCAATTTGATGTTAGGGCTAGAAATATTATTTCATCTGCGTTAACCCTTGATGAGTTTTACAGGATCTCCGTTTGTAAAAGTGCTCAAGAGATGTGGGAAATGTTAAGAGTGACCCACGAAGGTACCGACAATGTTAAGAGATCATGGAAAAATTCTCTAATACAAGAATATGAGATGTTCCGAATGCAACAAGGCAAAACAATATTTGACGTTCAAAAGCGTTTCACACACATTGTGAACCATCTCACCGGGTTAGGTAAAATTTTTTATGTTGATGAATTAAATGTTAAAATCTTGAAATCTTTGGATAGGAAATGACAACCTAAAGTGACGGCCATCTCAGAGTCACAAAACCTTGCCACAATGTCTATGGCGACACTCTTTGGAAAGTTGAGAGAGCATGAGCTTGAGCTAGGAAGGCTAAATGATGAGGAAGGACAACATCAAAAGAGGAACTTAGCCTTCAAAATTGAAATTTCCAAAGGTAAGAGTAAAAAGAAAGAAGAAGACTCGGAGAATGAAGAAGAATAATTGAGTCTTATGATAAAGAAGTTTACAAAATTCATGAAAGCCAAAGGAAGACATCCATTCAAAGGTAAAGGAAAGGTAAGAGAAAATACTTCTATAAATATCAAATGTTATGGTTGTGGTGAAACAGGACATGTGAAGACCGAATGTCCAAACAAGAAAAATGAAGAAAACAAAGGCAAAAAGTTCTTCAAGAAGAAAGCCTACATCGCTTGGGACAATAGTGATTCAAGTTCGGAATCAAGTGACTCGGAAATTGAAGCCAATATTTGCTTAATGGCAAATGACAATATATCTTCCGATTTTGAGGTAAGTGATTCCGACTCATCTTCAAGTGATGATGAAAATAATTTTGATGAACTGCAAAATGCATATAATGAATTGTTTAGTGCCTTTAAGGACTTGCAAAATGAATACAAAGCTGTGAAAAAGAGTTTAAGTAGATCCGAAAAGGAGGTAGAGTCCTTAAAAACGAAAATTGCATGTTTAGAGGAAAAGGAAACCATAGAAACGAAAATTGTATGTATAGATGAGAATGATAATAAGAATATAGTATGTGCATCTTGTAAAGAGTATGAATATGACATTGATATACTTAATCATTTTCTTGATAAAGCCGAAAAGGAATTAAGTAATAATAATAAGGATAAAGTTGTTATAACTCAAAATAGTGTAAACCATCAAGTTTCTTTGAAAAAGCCTAAAATTAAAAAGAGAAGAGTATGGGTTTAAAAAGGAACTAAATCATCTATTGTTAGAAATGCATCATATTCAAAAGCTACATCTAAAGCATGTTTTTATTGTATGAAAAATGGTCATACTTCAAATAGATGTAAAATCAAAACATTTTGGTGTTCCTAAAGGAAAATACATTTGGGTTCCTATTGTTAAATGACTTGTTTGTCTCTAACCCCAAGGACCCAAAAGTTATGGGGACCTAAGTTTACTATGTTCTTGTTTTGTAGGAAACTTCCAAATCAAAGAAGTCTATGTGGTATATTGATAGTGGATGTTCTAAACATATGACCGGAGACAAAACGAAATTTCTGAGTTTCAAAGCTAAAGAACAAGGATATGTAACTTATGGGGACAACAATAAAGGAAAGATTCTTGGAATTGGAAATATAGGTGGTGCAAACACTTTAGAGATTAAGGATGTGCTACTTGTTGATGGGCTAAAGCATAATATCCTTAGTATAAGTCAACTATGTGACAAAGGATTTAAGGTAATCTTTGAAAGCAAGTTTTGTACTATACATTTGATAGATTCCGAAAATGTACCATTGAAAGGCTTTAGGCATAATAATATATATTTGATTGATTTGGATTGTATACATGATACTAGTATAACATGCTTAGTTGCTAGGGAAGAGAACCCATGGATATGGCATAAGAGAGCAGCTCATATAAATATGCATCATTTAAACAAATTGATATCAAAAGACTTAGTTATTGGTTTGCTATTATGTGATGCATGTCAAAAAGGTAAACAAGTAAAATCATCATTTAAATCAAAGAATGTCATTTCCACAACAAAACCTTTAGAATTATTACATTTAGACTTATTTGGTCCTTCTAGGATAAAAAGCTTTGGTGGAAATTATTATGGTCTTGTGATTGTTGATGACTTTTCTAGGTATACTTGGACATTTTTCTTGACAATGAAAAGTGAAGTTTTTAAGGTCTTTAGGAAGTTTGCAAAGCAAATTCAAAATGAGAAAGACTTAAGAATTAAAGTTTTAAGAAGTGACCATGGTGGTGAGTTTCAAAATGAAAGGTTTGAAAATTATTGTGAGAAAAATGGAATATTACATAATTTTTCTACTCCTAGGACTCCCCAACAAAATGGTGTAGTTGAAAGAAAAAATAGGTCACTATAGGAACTTGCTAGAACAATGCTAAATGAATCAAATGTTCCTAAATATTTTTGGGCTGATGCGGTAAGTACTGCATGTTCTGTTTTGAATAGAATGCTCATTAGGCCAATTATAAAATCAACTCCCTATGAATTGTTAAATGGTAGAAAGCCTAATGTTGCTCATTTGAAAATATTTGGATGTAAGTGCTTTGTGTTAAATAATGGAAAGGACAACTTAGGAAAATTTGACTTAAAAGCCGATGAGGGCATTTTCTTAGGTTATTCATTAACTAGCAAAGCTTATAGAGTGTTTAATAGAAGAACCTTAAATGTTGAAGAATCTATACATGTTAATTTTGATGAAATTGTAGACCTTGGGGGAAATCCTCTTGAGTCAAATAAAGAACTTGCAGGTGATAATGAGTACATAAGAGAAGCTCTTGAAGAATTGTATTTGGAAGAAAATGAGCCTTCTCCACCAACAGAATTAGCTAAAGAATGGCAATCATCAAGGGGACTTTCAATGGACAATATTATTGGTGATATCTCAAAAGGGGTAAGAACTAGAAATATGACTAATTTCTGCATGTTTGTAGCTTTTGTGTCACAGATAGAACCCAAAAATGTTGAGGAAGCGCTTAAAGATGACCAATGGTGCATAGCTATGCAATAGGAACTCAATCAATTTTGAAAGGAATCAAGTTTGCGAATTAATCCCAAGAGAAGAATCACATCAAGTAATTGGAACTAAATGGGTATTTCGAAACAAACTTGATGAAGATGGAAATATAACAAAGAATAAAGCCAGACTTGTTGCCAAAGGTTACTGTCAAGAGGAAGGTATTGATTATGATGAAACTTATGCTCCTGTTGCCAGGTTAGAGGCTATACGCCTACTTCTTGCTTATGCATCATTGATGAAATTTAAATTATATCAAATGGATGTTAAAAGTGCATTTTTGAATGGGTTTATTAAAGAAGAAGTATATGTGGAGCAACCCCCTGGATTTGAGGATTTTAGTTATCCTAATCATATCTTTAAATTGAAGAAAGCATTATATGGTTTGAAACAAGCTCCTAGGTCTTGGTATGAAAGATTAAGTAGTTTTCTAACTTCAAATGATTGTTGTAGAGGAAAAATTGATTCTACTTTGTTTATAAAGAGAGTAAAAGAACATATCTTATTGGTTCAAGTATATGTTGATGATATCATTTTTGGATCAATTGATAATTCTGTGTGTAGAATTTGCTAAGATAATGCAGGGAGAATTTGAAATGTCTATGATGAGAGAATTAACATTCTTCCTTGGACTTCAAATCAAGCAACTTAAAGATGGCATTTTTGTCTCTCAAACCAAATACTACAAAGATATTCTCAAAAAGTTTGGAATGGACACTTCAAAGGATGCTAACACACCCATGGGAACTTCATGTTATTTAGACAAGGATGAATCAGGTTTGGAAATTAATCAATCCATGTATAGAGGTATGATAGGTTCTCTGTTATACTTAACTGCAAGTAGACATGATATTATGCATTTTGTCTGTGTGTGTGCTAGATTTCAGGCATGTCCAAAAGAATCTCACCTAACTACAGTAAAACTTATTTTAAAATATTTAAAAGGAACTACTGGTTTTGGTTTATGGTGTCCATCTGAAGCTTGTATTAGTTTAATAGGTTATTCTGATGCTGATTATGGTGGATGCAAAATAGATGGAAAAAGTACTAGTGGGACATTTCATTTGTTAGGATCATCATTAGTATCTTGGCATTCTAAGAAACAAGCATGTGTTGCTTTATCCACTACTGAAGCTGAATATATTGCAGCTGGTAATTGCTGTGCTCAAATTTTGTGGATGAAACAACAACTAGAAGATTATAGTATATTTCTAAATGACATTCCTTTGATGTGTGATAATACAAGTGCAATCAATCTTACTAAGAATCCAAGTAATGCACTCTAGGACTAAACATATAGAAATTAGACATCATTTCTTGAGAGATCATATAAGTAAAGGAAACTGTAAAATTGAGTATGTTGATACAAAGCATCAATTAGCAGATATTTTTACTAAGCCTCTGCCCAAGGATAGATTCTATGATCTTAGAAGAGACTTAGGGATATTAGAAATAGCTTAACTTCTTCTTAATTAAACTTCTATAGCGATAGTGAAGAATTTTAATATTGTTTTCCTTTCTTGTATTGTAAAAATAATATTGTTTTCACCTATGAAATAAAATTTATATTCTTTTATTGCTTTGTTTGAGGGGGAGTTATTTCCAAGTTATGCATATTTTGAGGGGGAGCTCTTAATTTTTTATTATAATCAAAATAGGGGGAGAAATATTTAAATCCTCTTATGATTGAATTTAAATATTATCTGGTATGTTTAATGTTTTTGTTAGTGTGACAGATAAACAAATTATTACAAGGCTTTAAAAGAAAATTTTGATCATCATCAAAAAGGGGGAGATTGTTGAACTTGATGTTGAACTTACATGGACATGAAGCTTGTTGATTTTGATGATGATTCAAGAACAAAGAACTTAGAGAGTTGAAGACTTGTATTCTTGTGTAATAACTCTGTTTTGATGAGTTTGAGTCTGTAATATTAGAGTCTAAGATAGCCAGTACATAGTCTACTCTTTAGAAGCTTCAAAAACTCATTTTTATCAAATACTCATGGGTTTAATCGATTAAAGGGTCAAATAATCGATTATTACAGAGAGAAAAACCATTTTCTATATCAGCTCTCTGTAATAATCGATTAACACTCCTGTTAATCGATTAACAGGCCTGTTAATCGATTAACAGGGCAAATAATCGATTAAAATAGTGCGTTGAGGGTTTCTGTTGATTTTGGCTTTGTAATAATTGATTAACACTTGAGATAATCGATTATTTCAGTCAGATTTGCATTTTGAACTTCAAATTAAACCTATTTTCGAAAACCCTAGTCCCAATACACCAAGTTTCGAAAATCCCCAATTCCCAAACCCTAATTCATCTACTTAATGTTCTCTTGAAAGTAATGAAGATCTTATTGAATTACTTTGGCAAAGATCTTGTTGATTTGATGAAGTCAAGAATAGAGTCAAAGGCTACTTTGTGGCAGTCAAAGGTCACTTAGATAAAAGAGTAGAAGGATTAGTGTGTCTATAGCTCTGCTTAGGTATAATCATTTTTATCTTTCTGCTGCATGAGGTTTCTTCATTTAAAAGATTTTGCAATTGCCTCTAAAAAATGTTTTAACGGTTAAAAACAAAGCATTTTGACAAAAGCTTTCTTAATCAACTATTTTAACTAATAGCATATAAGCTTTATCAACTAAAACTATTCTTCACACTTTTATAACAGGTTTTTAACTAATATAACTTTGAAATAATCGATTGTTTTCATTAAAGGAAGTTTTGAAAACCTTCTATCAGTATTTTAACTGATACAGTTTCGAAATAACCGATTAAAATCACTTAAAATGTTCAGAGAAGTGTTCTGGCAGTATTTTAATCGATACAACTTCGAAATAATCGATTAAAACCACTTGGAGTACTGTTTGACCGATCAGAATGAGCATATGACCGATCAGAACCAGATATGATCGATCAGAATTGAGTTATGACCGATCAGAATTATTTTAATCGATTAAAACTGTGTTTCAATCGATTAAAACAACTTAAGAAAATTTGTGCTAAGCGTTTTAATCGATTAAAATAGATTTTTATCAGTTAAAATCACTTGGAAAAGTTTATAAGAATGATTTGCAGTATTTTAATCGATTGAAACACAAAACAATCGATTAAAACAGCTTGTACAAAGAGTTTTAATTGATATAAACGTTGTCGTATCAGTTAAAACAAATCTGGAAACGTTTTAATGGATTAAAAGAAGATTTAACAAATTAAAATAAGACTTTTAATAGATTAAAAGATTATTTTAACAGATTAATTAAACTAGCAGTTTTGAAAATCTTCTATATAAACAGAGTTGCTTGAACTTTTTATACATCATCTGAAACACATCTTTTGGCAATCAATCAAGCAATCAAAAGTGCTACTTTCAAGAAAGAATCACGCTAGTTTTTGTGAAGTTCATCAAAGTTCTTTCTTGAGGCAAAATTGCATTCTTTTGGAGAAGAAACACATATTGCAGAATTGCATAAAACTGGTTTGAGCGTTCTAAGTTTCTTCTGTTTGTTTCTTTACTTTCTTTTACTATATTGTGGGTTCCTGGAATTGTGGGCACCTGGTTTCGTAGGCTGGAATTTGGCTGCAGGGTAGGTCAAGAACTGGAATTTGGTTCTTAGTGAAAGGTTAGGTGCGGGAACTGGAATTGTGGTTCTTGTGGTAGATTGAGTGTAAGGTTAAGGTTGTAATCTGTAAAACATTCAATCTAGTGGAACCCAACTGGAATTTGGCTAGAGACTGGACGTAGCCCTGGGATTGGGTGAACCAGTATAAACCTTGGTGATATCTTTCTAAACCTTTCTCTTCTTTAATTTTGTGACTGCATTTATTTTTGGTTGCTTACTGTGTGATTCAAGAACTGGTCAGATTTCTTAATCTTTGAAATAGATAATCTGTTAATTGCGAAAATCTTTCAAAGATCAATTCACCCCCCCCCCCTCTTGATCTCAGCCTACATTTCTAACATCTCTAAGGCTCTCAGAAAATTGAACAACCTTTTTCAAACAAAAGTTGAGAGTTTTGATTGCCAGAGAACTGTTTGTTGGAGGAAAAAGGGGCTTTTGGAACCTGGTGTGGGCTAGAAGCGATAAGAATCACTAAGTGGAGTTCTTAGTGGATTGTGTGTTGTGTCGTCTCTAGGGAAAGCTGTTCTTCATCTCTTGTGTGACTCAAGAGAGGTGTTTTCGTTACTCTATCTTTTCCATTATTATCTGTTTGTAAAAACTTGATTATAGTGACAGTGTTAATCCTCTGTTTGAGTGCTTAGCAACTGGACATAGGGTCTTTTGATCCGAACCATTATAAATCTTTTGTGTAAGACTCTATCCTTATCCTATTTACATTTACACAGCATTTTAATCGGTAAAATTTGGAAAAAAAATTTAAAACCTAATTTTTGTTAAGAAACCAATTCACTCCCCCCCCCCCTCTTGGTTTTTGTCCGTTCACGCAAACATTTCGTTGTGCGATTCTAACAAGCAGAATAAGAGCTTCCGAAAATCAAGAGCTCCAACCACCATCCTTCTACCCAATAAAGAGAGGGCATCATAAAAGAAAAGCCGAAAGAAAGGCTTAGTTATGCCCAAGTGGATTCTTGTCTATTCCAGAGGCAACACAAATATTACTCCTCACGGCTCAGCATCACCCCCACTTGAGTCATCAAGCACACTCACCCAAGGTCTCCTCCACACTCCCCAATGGAGAATAAAGGCTTCAAGAGCCCATCATCATCAAGAATCGAAAGAGTCCAATATCCATACCATCAAGGGTTCTACAAAAAGAAGAATAAGAAATTTCCATCCCCCAGTAGAATAAGAGCTTCACAAGGTCAGCTCACATCAACATCAAAATCGGATCCCCAGGAAGTCAGTTAATTCCCTGGTGGATCACCAAAAAGAAAACCCTTCATCCCCAGTGGATGCCCAAAAAGAAAAGGCCATGGAGGGCCAATAAACCCCTAAGCGGGCCACGAAAAAGGAAATCCCCTGTAGATCCCCAAAAAGAAGAAAAAACCTGCATGCATAAAAGAAACAGAAAAAGCCAAATTTCAAAATCGCGATAAAAAAGAGATAGATCGCGGAAAAGGAAAAATAAAATAAAAATCCTAACTTTTAGGTAAATCGAATGTCCATTCCCCAATGAAATAAGAGTGTCGTAAAGCCAGCTCACACCAGCATCTAACAAGGAGTCAAAACTCCATCTCCCAGGGGGGCAAACCAATAACATATCCTCGGGAAGGCAATCAATCCCAGGTGGGTCATCAAAAAAAGGAAAAACTTACCTCTAGTGAGCCTACTGCAAAGGCAATCTTCAAATTCATATCCTTAGTGAAGTCATTTGCCTATGCATAGGCAAGACTTGGCAAACAAGAGCCAACACCCCAAAAGGGAATATCATCCTGTTCAGAGGCAAAACAATGTAGCCAAAAGTCTTCACTTCCGATGAAGCATCTGCCTACTCAGAGGCACTACCAGAACCTCAATGAAATATCTTCCTACTCAGAGGCATCATCACCAAGATCAACAAATCCTCATTGGATTCTTGCCTACCTAAGAGGCATTCATCAAGAATCCCCAACAATCAAACAAGCTGGATGACGGCTGGAAAAATCCAATCCCCAGTAGTCAAGAAGTTGGGTGGCTAAAGAAAAAGCCAAAAGCAAAGAATTCCCAGCGTACCGGATGACTACAAAAAAAAGTCAACACAACAATCTTCAAACAAAAATTATTCCCCATGGTGCTGGCACATGACCAGAAGCAGTAAGACGCCAACACTTTTTTTAGGTCCAAAACAAAGGACTCAGAACCAGATGAGGGTTCATACTCATCAGCCTCAGGATCAACTACCAGAAAAAGTATCCTGTAGTCTCAAGATTATCAATAGTGAGAGAGCCTTACAAAAGGGGGTTCAAAACCAGATCAAGTCTTACAAAAAGGGACTGATCAAGAGGGTCTTACAAAAGGGGATTCCTCAAACAGGCAGAGTCTTACAAAAGGGGGCTCATCGCCTTACAACCTGGTGGGGGTTCAAACTCACAAGAACCTTACAAAAGGGGGTTCGAAACCAAATCAAGTCTTACAAAAGGGGATTGATCAGGAGGGTCTTACAAAAGGGGATTCCTCAAACTAACATAGTCTTACAAAAGGGGACTCGTCGGCTTACAACCTGGTGGGGGTTCAAACTCACAAGAACCTTACAAAAGGGGGTTCGAAATTAGATCAAGTCTTACAAAAGGGGACAAATCAGGAGGGTCTTACAAAAGGGGATTCCTCAAACCGCAGAGACTTACAAAAGGGGGCTCGTCGGCTTACAAACCTGATGGGGGTTTATACTCATCGAGTCTTACAGAAGGGGACTCCGACCAAGTCTTTCAGAAGAGGACTACAAACCGGATGGAGGTTTATACTCATCGAGTCTTACAAAAGGGGGCTCCGAACAAGTCTTTCAGAATAGGACTTCAAACCAGATGGGGGTTCATACTCATTAACCACATATCTATCGTCTGAAGGGTCAGCTTCCGCAACATGGAAGTTTCCTGAAGTAAAAAACTCTACATGCAAAGGGTCAGCTACTACATCAAAGGAGCATCCTGAGGCATCACAACCATCCAAGGGGTCAGCTACTGCACCAAAGGAGCATCCTGAAGGAAAAACTTCATTCTCCAGCCGAAGGGTCAGCTAACGTATCAAAGGAGCATCCTGAAGCTTCACACATATCAATTGAAGGGTCAATTACAACATCAGAGAAGCATCCTGAAGACATCACTAGAGTACACTCATGGTCCCGAGGGTCAGCTACCACGACAAGAGGAGCATCCAGAGGACAAAGGGGCAAGAGGGTTAACTCCTTCACCTGTCAATCGACCTCATGGTACATGAACCCATAGTCAATTGGTCGGGTAAAGGGGGGGGGGGCAGCTGTAGACCCCAAATCTTGCCCGGCTCTCCAATAAAACCGAAGATAACCCGTTTCGAAGATGGTCAAGACTTTATTAAGTCCCTAGTAGCTTTTTCTAGGTTCCATTTAAGATAGGAAGGGTTTTTAGAGGCAATAAAAATTGGAAAATCCGCCGAAGACAGCAGATGGCCGTCCAGGATAGTCAAACGGTCGTCCATGCCAACTTTATGGCTATGGACGGTCGTCCACTTAGCTTGGACGGCCGTCCATGGCAACTTTTGGCCATGGACGGCCGTCCATTACCACCTTTCGCCATGGACGACCGTCGACTAAGTCCAGACGGCCTAAAAGCGTCCTCAAGTTCGAGATTTATAAAAGCTCGCTTCGGAGGTTCTCTTTCATATCTCTTATCTTTTACTGCTTTCTTTATCGCTTTCCTTGTATGCATTAGATAATAGGGTCATTTAAATTATGCAAGTAGATAGAATAATAGGGTAAAAGCATACTTTCTTTAAGTATTTATTTTTCTAAACTAGTCCATCATAGGGAACCCGAAAGGGGCGTTGTGGGGTGCTAACACCTTCCCCACACGTAACTAACTCCCTTACCCGACTCTGGTTGTAATGGCCAAAGTTGGTTTTTTCTAAAACCACTTCCTTCTTCTCTTTTTACCTTTTTCAGTGTTTAAGGTTAAAACACTGATGGAAACTCCTCGAACCTTTTAAAAAACCTCGTCTTTTGGTCCAGCCCGGTTATCAGACAGCCTAAAGGTGTTGAACCACTTCTTTAAAAAAACGCGAGTCAATCAAAACCATCCCGTCGCTCCGACCGCCTCTTCTGACGATGGCGACACTCCTTTATTGGTGAAGATGTTAAACATACAAGGATATGAAGCTTGAAGATTTTGATAATGATTCAAGAACAAAGGACTTATAGATTTGAAGACTTTTAATCTTATGTAATAACTCCGTTTTATGTTTTTGAGTCTGTAAAATTAGACTCCAAGATAACCAACACATAGTCCATCCTCTAAAACCTCTAAAAACTCATTTTTATCAAAAATACACTGTGATAATCGATTATCACCCTGGATCATAGATTATTACAGAAAGAAAATTGTTTTCAGGAATAGCTCACTGTGATAATCGATTATCACTCAGGATAATCGATTATCACAAGAAAATAATCGATTATCCTGGTCTTGTTTTGCTCCTCTGCGAAAATGGCTTTAGAATAATCGATTATCACTCAAGATAATCGATTATTTACGTCTGATATGAATTTTGAAATTCAAATATGGACTAATTTACGAAAACCCTATTCTCAATTCTTCTGTTTTCAAAAATCACCATTTCCCAGACCCTATTCTCTCTACTTAAGGTTCTCTAAGGCTCTCTGCAAATCAACAAACCTTATTCATACAAAAGTTAAGAGTTGTGACTGCGAGAACTTTCTGTAGGGAAGAAAAAGGGGCTTTTGAAAACCTAGTGTGAGCTATAAGCAATAAGAATCCCTGAGTGGGTTTCTTGGTGGATTGTGTGTTGTGCCGTCTCTAGGAAAAGTTGTTGTTCATCCTTTGTGGATTCAAAGGAGGTGTTCATCTCTTGTGTGACTCAAGAGAGGTGTTTTCTATTCCTTATCTTTTCAATTTGTTATCTTTTGTAAACTGTGATTATAGTGACAACGTTAATCCTCTTTTTGAGTGATTAGCAACTGGACGTAGAGTCTTTTGATCCGAACCAGTATAAATCAACTGTGCAATCTTCTTTCCCTTATCTATTTACTTTACAAAGCATTTTAATCGGTGAAATTTGGAAAAAATTTTAAAACCCTAATTTTTGTTTAAGAAACCAATTCACCCCCCTCTTGGTTTTTGTCCGTAAACGCAAACATTCCGTTGCGCGATTCTAACAAGTGGTATCAGAGCTTGCTTTGATAGTCATTCAAATTTTGAAAATGGTAGGACAAAACCAAACTTTTGCCGAGGGTGATTCTATCAATAGACCCCCACTTTTTGCGGGGAAAAATTATCCTTTTTGGAAAGTTAGAATGCAAATATTTTTGGAGTCTATTGATAGGAGTGTATGCGATGCAATTTTAAACGGTCCTTTTATTCCTAAAATTACTGAAAATAGAGAAGAGGTACCAAAACCATTTTCCAGATGGTCGGCTGAAGAAAATAGGAAAGCCCAATATGATGTTAGGGCTAGAAATATAATTTCATATGCTTTAACCCTTGATGAGTTTTACAGGATATCTGTTTGTAAGAGTGCTCAAGAAATGTGGGAAATGTTAAGAGTAACCCACGAAGGTACTGATGATGTTAAAAGATCATGGAAGAATTCATTGATTCAAGAATATGAGATGTTTTAGATGCAACAAGGAGAAACGATCTTTGACGTTCAAAAGCGTTTCACACATATTGTGAATCATCTCACTGGGTTAGGTAAGATTTTTTATATTGATGAGTTAAATATAAAAATTCTTAAATCTTTGGATAGGAAATGGCAACTAAAGGTGACAGCCATCACAGAGTCACAAAATCTTGCTACCATGTCTATGGCGGCTCTCTTTGGAAAGTTAAGAGAGCATGAACTTAAACTCGGAAGGCTAAACGATGAATAAGGCCAACACCAAAAGAGAAACCTTGGCTTCAAAACTGAAATTTCTAAGAGCAAGAACAAGAAGGAGGAAGAAGACTCAGAAAATGAAGAAGATGAACAATTGAGTCTTATGATCAAGAAATTTACAAAGTTCATGAAAGCCAAAGGGAAGCAACCCTTCAAAGGTAAGCAACCCTTCAAAGGTAAGGGAAAGGTAAAAGAAAGTACTTCCCTAAATTTTAAATGTTATGGTTGTAGTGAAATAGGACATGTAAAATCCGACTATCCAAACAAGAAAAATGAAGATCATAAAGACAATAAATTCTTCAAAAAGAAAGCCTATATTGCTTGGGATGATAGTGACTCGAGGATATGGGTT